>OZ010795.1:118848646-119282881 GCA_963932465.1 Maratus speciosus
ATAATTTTGTGTGCAATCATATTGAAATAACTTGCCTTGCCCATTGTCATATATATATATGTTTTTTAAAAACCAATGTGCTACACCAAAATCCTTTTTTTTATTATTATTTTTTTTATAACACTTTTGTTCATAAAACTTATCCCTGCTGTCTAAATTCTAGACTTTAGCATATAAGTTGTAATTGAACTACCGGAATAAATCTTAGCACTTTTTGTATATTTTATTCTATTTAGGCTTATAGCTGACCGCTATCCTAATATAGAGTGCACTAATAATTTATTCCTTGTCAACCATATATTTATATAAGAAAAAAATATATATATATGAGTATGCTATAAAGCTATTCTAACTACCCTGAACCTAATAGCTTACACCTACTCATTTTAAAGAGTAATTCTGAAATTCTGTCATCTAAATTGTAAGGCTATTAGCAAAGGCTACCCTTATAGAAGACAGAAAAAATTCTCTTTTTTTTTTTTTTTTTTTTTTGAAAATTACTCCATCATTATTCACTATTAAATTAATTAAGTTTTAATGTTATTTGGCTTCGTTAAGATTTTATATTTTCTAATTCATATTCGAAAAATATATATATATATAACTTTTGCCTGGAGAGAAATATTTCACTGCTCCAATGAAGTTTTGTGAAGCACATTTCATAATTTTATAAGTATGTTTTCGGGTGCGCCCTGCACATTTGCTCAATATTGTAACCCTGAGACAAATTGGCGTTCCCATGTTCCTATCCTTTCTTATTATTATTTTGAATTTTAAAAAGGCAAGTTATTAATTTTGTTTCAATTTTTTTTACCTAAAAGAGAAAAATTTATTTTTAAATTTTGAAAATTTTAAAATTTTGAAGTTCGATTAATTATGTATTTTGATTTATTTTTAATACCAATTCATATCCCATGGATAATACTGGGGAGGGGGGGAAAGGTAATGATCTTGTATAACATCCCCGTATAAGTTTGTATATGGTGTATAACCATATAACGACATATTTTTATCATCCTAATCTCTTTGATACTTTAAATATGGGCCTACATTCTCAGAATATTTATTATTTTTTTTTATAATACTTTTTAGTAACTTTGTCACCCTTTTGACTCGTATTTTTGTTTAATTCAAACCAACAGTTTTCAGTTGAGTGCGATTTTCTCTGACAAATGCCACATTTATTTTTGTAATTTTTATCACCCTTAATTTTTTTCTGAGACCCCTGTAAATTCGTAATTTCCGCCTCTGTATGACCTGTTGCATATTTCGGAGCGTACAGCTGATCCATATGTCGTTTGATCGGCTCTATTGATTTATCTGGAACATATTAAAGCTTAAATAATTAAAGTTTCTAAACTTTTTAGTAATTTCGTAGGGTCCTTGAAATTTTGGCTCTAATGCGCCTGGTTTTCCAATACATTTTAAATATACTGTTTGACCCAAATTTAAATCCTTTACTTTTTCGTATGCCTCTTCATCTATATATTCTTGCATTATTTTCTCCTGGTTTGCAAGGGATTGAATTTTGATTTCCTTCATATGTTGTATTCTGCTTTTAACATAAGAGTGGGTATATATTTCCTCGGAAGGAATATGGGCTGTGAAGGGATTTTTTATTTCCCTTGCGAAAAATAGCAGTGAGGGACTATATCCCGTAGCGCGGTGTTTCGAGGAATTATACGCTAGTTTAAAAAAATCCAGTCTTATGTCCCATTCCGTAGTGCGTTTCGACATTGCTACAATTGATGTTTTTAATATTTTATTGGTAACTTCACAAAGTCCATTTCCTTGCGCACGGTATACACTCACAAATTTCCTTTGTATGTTTAAAGATTCCAAATATTCTTTCATAATTTCGCTTCGTAAATATTTTGCGTTATCAAAGATAATTTCTTTACAAATCCCATAATTTGCAAAATATTTATTTAGTACATTTAATATAGTCTGTGACTCTACGTTTCGTAGGGGAACAGCTTCCAGGAATCTCGATGTCGAATCAATTATAATTAAAATGTATCTGTTTTTCCTTAACGTGAGGTTTAAAGGTCCAATGACGTCAGCATGCAGGACTGTACCGACTTCGTGATCTTTCACCATTTTTTTAACAGGGACTTTTATTGTCGTGTGTTGTTTAGATGTGAGGCACTGCACACAATTTGCACAATACTGTTTAATGTCTTTGTACATTCCGTGCCAAAAAAGCCTTGTTTTCACATTATCATAAGTTTTTTGAAATCCGAAATGCGCTTTATGAGCTTCTTCTATGGATGCAATTTTTAATGAATCCGGGGTAATTAAAAGCTCCTTTTTATCTGAACCAGGTTTTAAAATTAATAATTTATTTTGATTTAAAGTAAATCTCTTCGTGCTTCTATTATTTTTGTCTTTTTCGATTTTATTTATTATAATTTTTAATTTTTCGTCTGCGTATTGCTCCGATTTAATATTTTCGTCTGTAAGTGCTATGTTACTTGCAAACAAATTATTTTGGAGTTCTCTGTCTGTTGTAAGATTATCTAAATTCCTGCTCAAATAGTCTGCTGGATTGTTAATTCCTTCGACGAATTCGAAGTCGAAATTAAAGTCTTGTAAATCTGCTACCCATCTGTTTATAATTTCCGATTTATCTTGTAAATGTAAATGCTGAGTTAGTGCTTTCGAATCAGTTAACACGGTAAACCTTCTACCTGAAAGCATATATTTAAAATGCATAATTGCTTCATGCACTGCTAATAACTCAAATTTAATACTCGGATAATTTTTTTCCGGTTCTCTAAGTTTTCTCCCGAAAAATTCAACAGGTAGCAAATGACCATCCTTTTCTTGAGCTAGAACACCTGAAATTGCAACTTTGCTCCCATCCGTGAATAAGAAAAATTCCTTGTTAAAATCGGGGGGTCTGAGTGTTGGTTTTTGTACAATTTCTTCCTGAATTATCAGAAAAGCTTTTTCTGCTTCTGGACTCCACTTGAATTTAACTTTATCTTTAGTCAATTCTACTAAAGGGTTAACTTTGTCTGAATAGTTGGGTATTAGTGTCCGAAAATAATTCGCTAAACCCAATAAAGATCTGACCCCTTTTTTCGATTTTGGTCTGACTAAATTTTTCACTTTTTCTATATTCTTTTGTGATGGAGAATATCCCATTTGATTCACCCTAAATCCTAGGAATTCTATTTCTGCTTTGCAAATTTGCATTTTTGAAGGTTCGATTGTCATGTTATGATTTATTAATACCTGTAAAACTTCTTCTAAGGTTTTCATCATCTCTGCTATTGTGTTTGCAGATATCAACACATCATCAATGTAGTATGATACTTTGCTTTTATCAGAATGTCCCAGAATTTTATCAATTACTTCTGCAAAAATTGCGCTAGAATTTCGTGTGCCAAAAGCTAAACGAAGCGTCATATGTTTTCCAAATTCCGTAATAAAAGCTAATTTTCTACAATCTTCTGGTTTTAAATTTATTTGAAAAAATGCACTATGTAAGTCTAGCACCGTATAATATTTCTTACCGCTTATTTTTTGTAATAAGTCTTTTACGTCCGGCATCGGATAAGTGTACGGTTGTAAAATTTGGTTCAATAGTCTTAGGTCCGTTGCCATTCTAAACTTGGGTTCTGCATTCGGGTTATTACTCGGATTTTTCTTTCTAACGAAAATAACTGGAAAAGCATACTCGGAGTCAGTCTTCTCTATAATTTTAGCCTGTAACAATTGTTCAATTTCCCGTTTCGCATACTGTCTTACTGCCTGAGGCAATTTATATGGCTTAGCTTGTACCGGGAATTCATGATTCAATTGAAAACTTGGTGCGACAAACGCTGATTGCCCCAATGTTTGATAACTTTTTGAAAATGCATGAACATTGCCCATTAAAATTTTTCGAAATTTTTGTTGTACTTCCTCTGATAAATGGCTTACATCGAAATCCGTCTCTTTAATTTCTGCTTCTCGCAATTTTCTTACATCTTCTATATTTTAATTATTTATTTCATAAAATGTCCCTTTCTCTATATTATCAGTTGAGTCATCTTGCTTGCACACAAAGTTCTTTATAATTTCCCCCATTTTAGTTCCTTTCTGAATAACTAACTTTTCTAACAGTTTATTCTTTAGTATAATATTTATGTTATTATTTTTTTTTAACTTCGTGTAACGAAGTCTCGCATGAAAATTTACTATTTTCTTGAATGGGGTCAAAAATAATCACATCTGACATATTTATATCCTCTGGGCATTTTAATTTTACAATTTTCGATTCCTCAGGTTGGAGAAAAATTCTATTTTTAGTAATGGCAAACATAATTTTATTTGAATGTTCCCCTGAATTACATGGCGTAATGTTATTCACTTCATAATTATTTACTTCACTTGCAACGTTTAAGTTAATTTGTTGATTTTTAAATTTTAAGGTTTTATTGCATAAATCCAAAATCATATGATTTTCTTTGAGATAATCGTACCCTAATAACATTTGGTACTGTCTATCAAAATCATCATTTGTGACATAAAATGTGCCTGTTGTGAATATACCTTTTAATCGAAAAGTTAATTTTACACATTGTTTAAAAAAAATCTTTGAATTCGTTAAAGTTTTAATTTGGATCTGATTGCCCAAATATTTGATTTTGACGTTTGTATCTTTAATTTTTTTGAATAAAGAAGGTGATAAAAGGGAAACGGCAGCTCCAGTATCCAATAAAGCTTGTATTTCGACGCCCTGTATACTTAGTGATATAATTGGCAGACTATCTTTGTCTGCATTTGTTATATTTGCGATTGTTTTATTTATTTTATCGACTTCCGTCTCTGAAAATCCCGAATCTTGATCCGATTTCGCTGTTTTCTTTGCCCCTTTTTTTTTTCTTTTTGCGCTTTTCAAATTGATAACCATTTTGATCATAATTCTCATAAATATATCCAAAATCCCTATTTCCCGAATTCCAGTTAGGTTGTGAATAATCATACATCCCATAATGCGTCGGGTAATTAAAGGAATTGTAGTAATCATTATAATATCGTTCATAATCATTATAATGAAAATTGTTATTGAAATGGGGACCCTGATAATTATTGTGTTTATTAAAGAGTTTCTTATTCCGCGGAACACTATCATCTCTAATTGCATGGTTTTTTTTCTTTGATTTTTTTAGTTTTTCAATCTCCCCTTTTAATTTCTCGATTATCTCTTTGTTTTGCTTACTTGATTCTATAATGTTCTCATAAAGATCTTTGTTTTCTTTATTTATTGCGTTAATTTCCTCAAACTTTGATTCATTATACGCACTTTCCATAAGTTTTGCTAACTCGCATGCCTCCTTGAAGGACCTGGGCGCATTTTTACGAACATCTAGTGCAATATCCTGTCTAATTGCATTTAAAAAATTCGACATTTTTAAGATTTCGATAAACTTTTCTTCCTTATTATCCACATTTTCGCCTGCACTTTCGATATAAGATTTTACACCCTTTTTAAACTCCAAAATGAAATCCTCTATCGTTTGACTTGCGGCCTGTTTTAAATTTAGGAAATTGCTCTGAGCATTAAGGAAGCTTAGTTTTGTACCAAATAACTCCACCAAATTATTTTTAAATAAATTATAATTGGTCTCGTTATATTTTTCAATCTGTTTACTTAAAATATGTTTTGCGTCCCCAGTAATTTTAGCCTTTAAAATTAATAATTTAGTTTCTTCCTGTATATCTTTCGAATTCAAAATATTATCAAATTCCTCTAAGAAAAATATAATGTTTTTGTTCTTTTTACTGTCAAATGGTGACACTAACTTAATACGTGTATCTATATCCAGCGTCTGAGTCATTTTTAACAAATATTAGTAATCAATGTATACTTTTTCAAAATATCAATTCAAAATAGATCCTATACCTCTTAAAAGAATATTTTGCATCTCATACTATTTTCTCTGTATTACAACATATGTATGAAAATATTCTAAATTGCATAAATACATAAAAACAACAGCACTAAAATTTTAAAAAAAATATTTCTTAGCAGATGAAGTTGTTTTGTAGATTATTCTTTTACACACATAAATACCCCTAAAATATTTATAATACACGTATATATAAAAAACAACATAATTTCATTTAACAGAAGAATATTTGTCTTTTTCTAGAGAAACAACAATCTTATTTTTTTTTAATGTAAATATTGTACCACTACTTCGTAGAACGACTCATAAATTTCCTTTTTGTATCACCTTGATACAATTTCAAAAATCATGATCTATTGACATTTCAATCATTTTTATACCAGTCATATTATAAAATTTTACTCATTCTTCTTCTTATTATTATTATTTATACAGTATATTAGAGGTCTGCACGGGCCCGAGGCCCGTACCCGGCCCGGCCCGCAGGCCGGGCCGTGCCGGCGGAATGGAGGAGAATTTTCAAACGGGCCGGGCCGGCAGAATTAGGATAATTTTTTCAACGGGCCGGGCGGGCCGACAGACAAAATAAACGGGCCGGGCCGGCAAAAAAATTGAACGGGCCTGAAGGGCCGGGCCCGGCCGATAAAAAAAATTAATCGGGCCTATCGGCCCGATATAAGAATTTGAGAGGAGCAGATAAAATACGAGGTCATTTCCAATGAATATGACTTTTTCGAGAAGTATAAATGTGCGTTACGAGCCGATGCGAGTTTAATAACATCAATACAGAAATGTAACATGTCCATCGTAGAGATCGGCATCGTACAGTTACATGATGCCTGATCCCGGGTTTAATTTTTTTCGGCAAACTTGTGCCGGGACGGAACTGGTCTTAATCGTTCTCAGGATGTGTAGGACAGGCATTATGTTTTGTAAAAGTATTAATAGCGATAATGAACTTCTGTTAACAGTATCTTTGGAAATGTACCTTAAGGTGGTTCTCATATTTACTGCTTAACAATGCGAAACTCTCAGACACATTTTCTGACTCATTTTTAACTATAAAGGCATAAAATTGGCAGGCTGAGTATTGAAGGCAATTGGGATCAAATAGCGTTTCCATTTTTCATAAATTACGTACAGAGATAACAGAGACTCTTGTCACGTGACTGTACGTTTTCTCCTTTCCTGTGCTATCGCTTCCGGAAATTCGATTCAAAACGCTAACTTTGGCAGTATTTTCTGAAAGATATATTACTTTTATCTAAAAAAAAAAGGCATTTACATGGTTTCTGAATAAGAATACCTGCCAATCTCATGCGTTTCCGAAAAGAAATGAATTCATAAATGTATCAAAATGTAGCTCCTTTGGATTTGAGAAAAGCCTTAAAAATGACAGAAATATTTTCACAAATCTACCTTTTATTATAAACTTCAAAAGTTATCATGTTTTTTAACCCTTTATTCTAAGCTACAATAATCTTTTAATGAACCCTTATTTAAATTTTTGAAACGTCTGTAGAGACGTTGACTAAAACACTTTAAGTAATCGTTAACGTTTACTATTGTGTGTTTTCTATTTTGCGAACACATAGTAATTTAAAACTTACTGTAAAATGTTCCCATAAATATGCATGTAGTATTCATTAAAAGAATCTTAATTGTATGTCGAGAAAAAACGGAATTTTTTGTAGACATTTAGTCGGGCCGGGCCTGTTTTCACTGATTTTTGTACGGGCCGGGCCAAGAACGGTAAAAATGTAAACGGGCCGGGCCGGGCTCGGGCCGAACTTTCAATTTTTACACCGGGCCGGGCCAAAATAGCTTTCCTTTGGGCCGGGCCGGGCCGGGCCCGGGCCTGGAAATTCCGGCCCGTGCAGACCTCTACAGTATATTAAAAAAATTTTATTTTTACAAATGTGTCATCCGTGATGTGAATGCCATTATTTCTCAATGGTAACTGAGATCCAACCAAAAGAGAAAAGAGAGGGAAAAAAAAAAAATTGTAATTCCTAAATTTACCTATTATAAATCCCAGAATTATTTTTTTCATTTCCCTTTTTTTTTTTTTTTTTTTTATTGCTAACATATATTATTCATTTTATTTATTTAAATTATTATATGTGTGTCATTATTGTTACAATAATAAAATTAATTTTAATAAAATTTTAATCAATTAAACTTACATACCTACAATATCTTTAAAATTGTGACATTAAAATAATACTTAAATTTATTTTCCTTTATTATTATTATTATTATTATTATTATTTTTAATGACCTCAGATGAACGTTCCTGAGTCATAGCACCATTTTACTTTAATGAGGGGGGATGCTGGACAGATAATTACACTTGTTTATCTCCTATTTAATTTACATCCAAAATTGTTAATTGGTTCTAATCATCCCAGCAACCTTATAGTAAATTGGTATATTATTTTATATACCTTAGATAAATTCAAATAACATAAGTGATCGTAATTACGTAATTCTAGTAGAAGAGCAACGCGAATAATTAATAAAATTAAATTATAATCCGCGTAAAAATGTAATTATTAAATTTAATTAATTACGAATAAAATTAAGAGTTTGCGTTGTGAATTATTTAGACGAACTCTTCCACTTATGAATTAAACTAAAATTTAAGCTGAAAAAAATAGTTGACACACCTTAAACATTATCAATTAAAAAATTACAGAAACTTTTTAAAACTGGATTAAATATTTTATTTACATTGAACACAACTATATACAGAAACACATAATATTAATTCAAAAAAAAGAAAGCAACACTTTTGTTTGCTGCTCATTATTTCATGTATATTTAATCTTTAAAAAAAAAAGACAATGTTTTCATTTGCTCTTATTATTATATATTTTTCTTTTTGCAAAAAAAAAATAATTCTCTTTCATTTTTAAATTACCTTAATTATATTTAATTATTGGTTTTGTTGGATCTCAGATTGCTCTCTACCATAAAATATCAGAAAAGGATATTTATAATTTCTCATTTTAAAGTGGTAAAAGAAAAAGATAAAGGTAATACCTTATATCATAAACGTGATGGTGGCCTTTATTCATCAAATTCAGAGTTGTCGCGTTGCTAAGGATCATATCCATATGTCATCTGGAATCCGCTTCTTATCAGAGCGGAGATATCGGGATGGCAGGATGCATAGCTACGGACCTCAGTAGAACAATCCACTTTATTTCAACATCAGGAAGACGTCCTCAATTAGGCTTGCTTAGGCTCACTCCGATATGTCCATCTCGCCTGGGCATTACTAGGGCTTTCTGGATTCATTGCACGGGCTTTCAGGAGAGCTCCTGCGTCCTCGACATCTTTTTTCAGACTCCCTTTTTCAAACCTTTTTCTTCTGGCACACCAACTCTTGCAGTGGGCGGAACTATTTGTCTGGTCCCCTCTTATTGGATGTGAGAAGATTTTGCATTATCCTTAGCTAGACCTACTAGCTAACAGTCTGCAAATGGCCCCTCACATATACTTCAATATTATTATATGTCTTAAAGTTTGGGTGGTCTGAAAAGCCATAAATTTATCCCAACGCTTTTATTAAGGCCATAAATTTATTCCAACATTTTTATTATTTTACGATTTCTAATTATACACCACTTTCCACTGGCTTGTCATAAAACGACACCATGGCGTCTGGCTATTGTTGTTATCTGAGATCCGAACTACATTCAACATTATACATTCATTTTACAATACAACAATTTTTTTTTTAAATATATATTTAATATTTAAAATCAACTTAATAATTTTTGTATGAACCTACACTCCTATTTTACTCAAATATATAAACATTATAATTTTACACTCATAATTATATTTTATAAAAAAATATTTATACAAACAGAAATAACAAATTACGCAATTTTACTTTGATTTAACCAACATGGTGCGGGAACATATTGTTATATGTTGCCCAGCATTCGGCTAGCCGAATATTCGGTATCCGATTTACCTGATGGCCGAATATTCAGCATTCGGTATTCGGCATAAATCACTATTCGGTGCACCACTACAATAAAGCAAAAAAATTATTATATTTTATTGGAAAAAGTGGAAAAAATTATTCAGTAATAATAGTTGTACGCCTATAATCATATTTCTTTATTTAGAGAGTGACGATTTTTAAAGTATTCATGATGAAATTGTAATTTTGCTTGTTAATATGATGCAACATCAGCAAAAAAAGCTGTTCAAAATGAACTTGCCTCAGTTTCAAAATCTACACATTTGAAACATTTGTTACTCAATAAATTAGAAGTCACAAATTTATATTGATATTAAAAGATATTTATTGTGAATTGATTGACACTAATTGTATGTTAAATTGTAATAGGATTTAACTTTGATTATTTTTCGTTCACAAAATGGACTTACCCAACATTGAAAATCAATGGCTCATATAACTTCTTGAAAAGTGTTTCTGTACACACTGTAAAAAATGTATGTAGTGCAGGGATGGCGAACATATTTTACATCCGCCTGCCAATATTTTTCAAAAAACTTTTTGCATGCTCATGAAGTGAGAACTCAAAAACAAATTAAATGGATCGAAAAACAAGACTCAAATTTCCTTGAACATTATTTGTTAAAATTTAAAAAATATGGGTGACATACATGTAAGTACTGTAATGTAATAATTACAGAAACAAATATACTTTATAACGTAATAAAAATTAATGCGATTGATGTTGTTTCATCTTAAATGAAAAACAATTAATATCAGATTCTTACTCAGTAACCTTTAACAAGTTGAACTGAAGTTATCTTATAAATGGTTTCTATTCGGGTTTTATACACTGGTTATCAAAAATTTAGGAAAAGTCACAAAATGCTAATTTTCAAATACGCGAACACTCAAAAAGAAATAATATAATTCGAGTAATTACTATCTGTACAACACAACTAGTCCATATAACATCTCATTCATGTCACACATGGTCACAAGTGTCACAGTCACTACGGTGAAGCAAAAAAACAGGAAATTCCAGACATCTCATTATGAGTCTCAAATGATCACTACACTGTAAAAAAAAATCTGTAGTTCTACAGATGTAAAAATACATGCTTACTAAACTTTCACCTGTAACTGTACGAAAAAAGCTGCAAATCTACAAAACTAGTTTTTGTAAAGCTACAAAAATCTGTACCTTTACAAATGAATCTGCTAAAATTTCAGTAATCTTACTAAACTTTTATTTGTAACCCTGGCTGCAGTTACATGAAAAGTTCTCGGAATCCCAGTTTCCAAAAAAATTCTTAGTAACCTTACAGATTTTTTAATTTTCGGCGCAAAAGTGTGTCTGTTACATGAATTTTTGTTGTTGACGTTACATGAAAAGTTCTAGGAATCCCAGTTTCCTAGAAAAACTTTAGTAACTTCACAGATTTTTTTACAGTGTATATGTGACTCCACTGAGACGTCACTGTGACTGCTGCTTTGTGACGAGTCACCATGTGACTTTACAATGTTGTTACATTGTGACTCTCATGTGACTGCCATTTGTAGACTCAATTTCAAAGTCATCGTGAACGCTGCATTGTGATAAGTTACCAAATAATGTCACATTAAAGTCACATGATGACTTTCAGGTGACAGAGAGACTACTGTGAAGTCACCATTGTGCTCTTTTGGAAAAGTCTCCATGTGACTATAATATGATATTATTTGGTGACTTATCATAATGCAACGTTCATGATGACTATGAAATTGAGTCTCAAAATGACAGTCACATGAGAGTCACAATTTAACAACATTGTAAAGTCACCTGGTGACTCGTCACAAAGCAGCAGTCACATTGACTTCTCAGTGGAGTCACATATAGTGATCATTTGAGACTCATAATGAGATGCATGGAATTTCCTATTTTTTTGCTTCACCGTAGTGACTTTGATACTTGTGACCATGTGTGACATGAATGAGATGTTATATGGGCTAGCTGTGTGGTAGAGACAGTAATTACTCGAATTATATTATTTCCTTTTGGGTGTTCGCGTATTTGAAAATTAGCATTTTGTGACTTTTCCTTAATTTTTGATAACCAGTGTATTATTCCCTTCTGAAAATAATGATTCGCAGACATAGATAACCGGAAAATTTGTTAAAATGATAAATGCAATTTTTTAAATTTTATAATTTTATCATTGGCATTTTTACTTATAATTGTTAACACTCCTTTCTTTAGATAATTTCCATAACTTATCCTTGTTTGACAAATATTTTAGCCAATATGAACTTAAATTCGAATTTAAGAAGTTGCAATTTAAGTTTTTCGATTTCCAATCATTCAAATTTAAACAAGTTGAACTCATTTAAATAGGTGTGTTTTGTGTAATGTCGCACTGTATCTTGATTTAGAACCTCAATAAACGCCGTGCCAAAAACATTCTTTCGCTTGCCACGTCTGGCACGCATGCCATAGGATCGCCGATCCCGAGTGTTACTCCATAAAATCGGCGGCAATATGCTGCCTCTAATTTTATGGTGTAATTTAGCTTATACAGGGCGATTCAAAAAAAACGTTTACAAATTGACATGTCAAATCAGGCATACAACAGGGATAAAAAATTACGTAGAAACATAGGGTCGCAAACAACTTATTTAATCACAAATACAGGGTGTTTCATGCTAACTCAGATTTTTTTATGTTAATAACTTTCAGAAAACTGAAGCACACTGGTGTCCAAAATTAAGGACCAATCACAAAATGCTCACTTTTAAGTAATCGAATACACAAAAGGAAATAATAGAATTCAAATAATTACTATCCCTAAGCACAGCTAGTCCATATAACATCTCATTCATGTCAAACATGGTCACAAGTGTCACAGTCACTACGGTGAAGCAAAAAAATAGGAAATTCCATACATCTCATTATGAGTCTCAAATGATCACTATATGTGACTCCACTGAGACGTCAATGTGATTGCTGCTTTGTGACGTGTCACCAGGTTTCTGTACGATGTAGTTAAATTGTGACTCTCATGTGACTGTCCTTTTCAGACTCAATTTCAAACTCATCATGAACGTTTCATTATGATAAGTCATCAAATAATATCACATTATAGTCACATTGTGACTTTTTACAAAAGATCACAATGGTGACTTCACAGTAGTCTCTCTGTCACCTAAAAGTCATCATGTGACTTTAATGTAACATTTTTTGGTAACATATCACAATGCAGCGTTCACGATGACTTTGAAATTGAGTCTGGAGATGACAGTCACATGAGAGTCACAATGTAACTACATTTTAAAGTCACATGGTGACTCGTAACAAAGCAGCAATCACAGTGACGTCTCAGTGGAGTCACTTATAGTGATCGTGTCAGACTCATAATGAAATGTATGGAATTTCCTATTTTTTTGCTTCACCGTAGTGACTGTGACACTTATAAGCATGTTTGACATGAATGAGATGTTATATGGACTAGCTGTGCTGTAGAGATAGTAATTATTCGAATTATATTATTTCCTTTTGAGTATTCGCGTACTTGAAAATTAGCATTTTGTGATTGGTCCTTAATTTTGGACACCAGTGTATATAAACAGTATAATAAAAACATTTAACAGACATTTTCACTTTTGTTCTTAATGTGATAACACCCAAGAAAAGTGGTAGAAGTTTGCATTAAACGCGCCAGAAGTAAGCATATGACTCCCCACATTTTGGACTGTTATTATCAATTCATACAGTATCATCGATTGCTTGAGCAGCATATTTTTCCAGATCTTTCCGTGATGTTATCACATTTTACACAAAGCAAGGTACCGGGTGTCCTAAAAAGGACTGACTGATTTTAAAATTCAATAAGTTGCAAACGGTGACAGATACTTAAAAAAACCTTGTAGGAGGGTTATGCATAAGGTCAAAAGTATTTTTATAGTGATTTTCGATTCTAGTTCGAATTACAAACAATAGATGGCGCTGCGATCAATAGACGCTCAATTCAGGCTTGATTTTTGGTACTTCGTGGACCGCTCAATACATTTCCATCTCCTCTTTCCGCATGGAACAAGAGAAAGGATCAAAAATCGAGCCTGTATTTAGCGACTATTGCTTACAGCGCCATCTATTGTTTGTAATTCGAACTAAAATCGAAAATCACTGTAATAAAACTTTTGACCTTATGCATAACCCTCCTGCAAGAATTTTTTTAATATCTGTCACCGTTTGCAAGTTATTGAATTTTAAAATCAGTCAGTCCTTTTTAGGACACCCGGTACATATTGTTGCATTTTTTTGCAATATTTTTATTCTTCTCGAAATTATTTCCGTCCATCCGGGTTCAGTTAGGATGAAACACCCTTTATTTGTAACTAAATAAACGGTTTGCGACCCTATGCTCCTATGTGATTTTTTATCCTTAGTGTATCATTTGCGATGTCATTTTGGAAACTTTTTTTGAATCACCCTGTATAATGGTGTAATTTAAGCTGATACAACAGGTGTAATATCACACATTAGTGTAACGTAGCACCAGTTATATGGGTTAAATTACTCAATAAAATGGAAGCAGCCTCTTCCTTTTATCACGCTAAATTAGGAATTTCATTAATATAATGTTGTATAAAAGTTTTGTGGAATAGAGAGTAAAAATTTTTTGACTTTTTAGACTTTTTCCTTCTTTTTTTTTAAAGGTTTTACTCCACATGGCGTGTTATATCCCGTAAAACGATGAACTTATGTCACGCTATTGCTCTGCTTCTACTAACACGACATGTATCTAGAATATTCCATGGGGTAAAATATGCAATATATTCTAAATTTAAGAATGTCATTAGCTAAATGGCAGTGAATAATAAATGACATTTCTTTAAGTTTATTGTTCTTTAAAAAGACAAGAAAAAAAAGGTGAAGAAAAAGCAAAGACTATCTAAAAATTTCCTTTTAGGTTTGTTTTTTTTCTTAAATTTCTTTTTATATATGTCATGAATTCTTTTCATATATGAATTCTTTTCATATATTCTTTTCATCATTCGAAGTCATGACACGAATATGTCCTTCATATTGAACTAAACATACTAATTATAAAAATATTTAAATTTATAAAAGTATTTAGTTATGTATGTATAAAGCAGTTACGTGTGTATAAAGCATTTAGTTATGTATTTAGAATTTTACAAAAAAAAAAAAAAAAAAAAAGCTCTAAATTAGCAGAAGTATGATAATTAATTGCAGCTTGAAAGATTTCAATATTAATAACTTTTTGGATTGTCTCAGAAGTAGTTGGATTATAATTAACCATTAAAAAATATATAGATCCAAATTTGAAATATAAAAAAAGTGGTTAGTTATAAGTAATTGTAACAGGAATGAACTGTAAAAATAGCCAAGTAAAATTACGGAGAAAGTCCGGCAGCTACAAAGCTTGTGAAAAAACAGGTAATATTTTTAGACGGCCCGTATAAACATGCCAGCACTGTAAAATAAAATCAGAACTGTTACAGACCATAGCGAAAATGTTTCCAAAAATGTAGTGTAAACTATTAATTCTCTTGAATTACTGAATAATTCAGAATCGTTACTCTCATTTCTGTGTAAAGTATTTGAATCGAATACATTGTAAAAAAAATCAGAAACGTTACAGTCCATAGTAGAAATGTTTCCGAAAATGTAGTGTAAATTATGAATTCGCTTGAGTAACTTATTAAATCGGAAATGTTACTCTCATTTTCATGTAAAGTATTTGATGGGAATGTTCGAATTTTCTGCACATGCCTAATACATTCTACAAACGTATGATCAAGTGATTTTTATTGTTCTGGAGTTGAAAGTAACGGAGAGACGTAACGGATATTTTGAGGAAAATAAGCATTTATGTTTTATATATTTTTTTATTATTATTATTTAAGAAAGTAATGAGCTTTTTTAAAATAATTAAAATTATTAGATTAAATTTTATTGAATAATAATATTTGAGTTACTGTTTATAGTTTGTTGCAGGTACAAAGTTAAATAACTCGTTCGAAATATATGGGGCATTCTTACAATCTTTTGACTTTAGGGAATAAAAATCTGGTGGAATTAAACTTGCTAAAAGAACATTTTAATCAGACAGACGAATGCCTTAATGATTCAAAATAAAGAAAAAATGGTCAGCAGCGAAATTTTTTTTATTTAACTGAGATTTAATTTAAACTTGCGAGTTTAATTTTCCTTACCCTTTTACCACTATAACTTTCTATTTTCTTCTAAATTTTTACTTATAATGAATTTGCATAGTACCCACAGGACATTCAAATAAGAAATAATAACAATATAGTACTTTTAATACAAATTTTTGGTATAGCATTGTCTTAAAGGGGTTTTAAAGAAGGGACGGTAAGGTAAAAAATAGGGGGGACGGTATAGGTAAAAAGGGACGAAATCGGAAAAAAAGGGACGGTAAGGATGGAACGGCAAGGAAAAGTACCACCTATTTTAGGCAAATCATATTAAGACTTAGTAGTAGACACAATGTTCGTTGATTTTTAGAAACAGTTATTTGCATTGGATTAAATTTTTTTTTTAAATAATTTATCTCGAAAAGTGCAGGAATAAACCTTGGGGACGGTAAAACTACCAATAAAGCCACGATGCTAGAAATTGATATTTAAATGCTGATTTAAATTCTGCAGTAAATTTCCTGTCAAAGAATTTTAGACATTCTTTCTCTAGCATACTTCTGCATGAGAAAAAAGTTGAAAAAAATTCTGTGGCTGCATCTGAAATGATTTTCTGTATAATTTTAGAAGAGGGACGGTAAGAAATCTAAAACTCAGGGACAGAGTTTAACAAATAATAACAACCCTAAAAATGTGTGCAGGTTAATTTTTTGCTGAATATTTATATAAAACAATAGTTCCAGTTTTGGGAAAAAATTACATATAATTACTTTTATTGAAACAATTTTATACAGACAGCTCCAAATTTAAAAATCAGCATCAGGGACACGGGACGGTAGAGGAGTTTTCCTGGTATTTGGACCCCCAACATCGTCACAAACTTAATTATCTCCTTAATATTGTTATGCAATCATGCAACGGGATGTTCCTCAGTATATGAAATTAGAAAAACAGAAAAATATGCACTAAAATAAAAATTATTATTCAGGGACATAAAAGTCAAAAGATTGTGAGAATGCTCCATACTCTTGTCCACGAATCTATGATAGATGTAAAATAGTGGATATTTGATTAACGAATAATAACAGGATTCGTACGCGTCAAGCGATTTTAGGTGTTTCCGTACCAGAAATTTCGTAAAGTGCTTTTTGGTATAGCTGAAGATAGATTTTTTTTTCATTAAATAAGGCTAATATTACTTTACGAAAATTCTGGTAAAAGGTCCTTGAAGCGTACGAACCCTAAATAATGTGGTACTAGTATTAGTGAAGTACAAATAGAACTGTTTATATGTTTTTCATCTTCTTTTCGTTTTAAACTTCCATTTCACGGTGAAATATATCGTTTATGAGACTGAAGAAATTCATGATTTCACTTATACTATACGTTTTATCCTGTTTGTTTATTAACCATATATTTGTAAAAAATATCTTATTGAAAATTTAAGTTATAGATTTATAAAAAATTATTTTTTTAATTCAATTTCGTGAGCTCCATCCTGCAAATAGAAAACAATTCCCTCCATCCCTATATCATTATGTAACGTAATTCTTTTGTATGGCCTTGTAAATGAAAAATAACTATTCTTTGAACCGCATATGCTACAGAATGGATATTTTAGTGTAGGGGAGACCGGGGCTAGTAGGCGCAGTTTTTAGTTATTGATTTTTATTAATTTTTTGTTTAAGTTTTTTTATGAAATTTTAACTGTACTTTTAAAGAACATCCATTGGGATATAAATACCCGGAGTTTTGAGTTTGTAGCTTTTGTAGTTTATGTTTAGCGGATTCCTAAAGTAAAAGGAAAATTGTGCGCCAACCTACCCCGTCACGGGGCAAGTTGCCTATGCCTATGGGGTAAGTTGGCACACGCTTTATAAAAATTCAAATAAGACACGCAGTTAAGCGAAATCAATTTCATTATTACCAGTAAGTTTAAACAAAGGCGTTATAGCAGTACAATGTAAATTATAAATTATAAAGACATAAAAATAATGAATAAAACATTAACATTGAGTAACTTCTATCCTACTCTATATCATCATCAGAGTTATGGTTGTCACAAATAAAAAATCGAGTGTCTTCGTTTGGGCAAGCCTCGTGTGCCCAAAATTTTGCATTGCAACCACTTTTCTCGTTGTTTGCTGTTTTTCAAGCTACCGGCACACACCAAACACCGAGCCAACTTGCCCCGTGTTCAATGCGCCTACTAGCCCCATAATAAATTTCTTCCCAAAAGAGACAATTAATCATCTAAGCATAAATAATCCAAGTAAATCACATATGGGGTAGTTACAGTTAATAATACACTAAGAAAAACTGCACAAGTTAAATCGCAATTATTAAGATAAGTATTGGAAATTAGAAAAAGAATGAAGCAACAAAAAATTACTTATGAGTGCAAAAAAAATAAAAATCGTAATAAATGTCCGCTGCACGTAGGTAACGCTGCAAAACTACAATGAGGATTGTAAAAAGCAAGAAGAAAGGTACTCTGTGACTGGTTGCGCGATCTATTCACAAACAGGCAATTTATGAGGACTGCGCCTACTTACCCCTGTAGCCAACTAGTCCCGGTCTCCCCTACTTCATAAATGCACATCAGTTTTATTATTTTCGAAAGCGTGTAACATCATTAAAAATCATCTTAAACGAATTTTTTTCCATAGGCCGTAATGTAAAGGAAAATTTTTGATTGTCCCTGTAAATGAACTAAACATGCTACAAACTTCATTTGAAATAGGGAACGTACTATGGTAAACCTCAATAACATCCAAAAATTTCAGGGCAATCCGAGTATATTTACGGGAGTTAGAATGCGGACAGACGACCAGACGGACTGACGAACAGACGGGCAGACGGCCAGACAAACCGAAGTGATAAACACTTTTCAACTTTGCTGAAAAGTGTCAAAAAAAGACAAGAAGGTATCTTCTTACGAACGCTTTTATCAATAAATATCAATTTTTTTTTTCGAGAATTTTTCATTTAAAAATGTAAATTCATACAAAATAGGATTAAAAATATAAAATCATACAAATATGAGGTTTATTTAAGGTCATTATGACAGACCCGGGCAACGTCAGCGCGATGATATAAAATGTAAATACATGATAGTAGACATATACAACAGGAACTTTTTTTATTCATAGTCTGAAAGTTAGTTAGATATCCTGGCGAACCGATGGCGATGGCACGCGTGACCGAAGTGCCACGCATGACAATTTTTCCCGGCACGCAAATATTTAAATGTTACACGCATTAGATAGCTAATTAGGGTTTCGTACATATGACGAAACCCGATTCGTTTCACTCCTCTGTCTGTTTGTCCGTCCGTCACAGAGCCCGTTCTCCGAAACTATATATGTTGGAGACTTGAAATTTTAAATTCTTTTAGCTGAACACCTCACATCAAACGACAAATCATAAAATTTTGAAAAAGTCTTATATTTACCCGTCTGGGCTCTAATTGTGTATTTTAAGCTTTTTTTTTCTAACTGAGTCCCTAATTAAGTTGAAGACTTGAAATTTTGGATACTTATAGCAGAACACCTCACATCAAACGACAAATCATAAAATTTTGAAAAAGTTATATTTACCCCTCTGGGCTCTAATGTGAGTAATTTAAGCAATTCTTCTTATTTAGCGCTTAATTAAGTTGGAGATGTGAAATTTTGCATACTTATAGCAGAAAACTTGCGAACACACGAAAAATCATAAAATTTTCAAAAAGTCTTATACACTATATGGCCGAAGGTGACCGGTCACTGGCGATTTTTGACGTTTTGTTAAATATCTAGAAAAATACATGAGGAATTAACCTGAAATTGCAGGTATGTAAACAGTATAGTATAGGTCATATATTTCTGCGAAGATTTTTTTCCCGAAACCCCATAGGAGACCGTCAAAAAATTGAAAAAGAACGAATATCTTTTGGATAACCCTGTAAAAACTAATGGAGCAAAAGCGTTTAAACTCAAGATTATTAATAAGAAGATTATTGTAATATACTGTGTTGATTTTTATGAGGATAGCATGTATATTCTCAGAGAAATCAAGGTTTTTATAAAAACAGTCCCAAATTTCGCCAAGTTTTTTGCTTATAATTTGCAGAGTTCTTAATATAAAAAAAAGTTCTTTTCAGAAAATATGACAAACAATATTGTACATAATACCCCGCAATCAGAATGAAAAAATAATAAAAATTGGATGAAAAATGAGTAGGTTTACTAAAAAAAGTTTCACTGCGCATGCGCAAATGCAATCAAAATATAATGTACAAAATGTGTTAGCTAAATGTATAGAGCAACTTTTGTAAAAGTCTCAAAAACATAGTTTGAAAACTCTGATAATAATCGTTTATAGAATAAGCTCAAAATCCGTTGTTCCCAAAATGAAGCAAAAACATAAGGGGTTGTATCTATATATCCATTGATTAGTGGCAATTTAGCATACACAGTATTGCACGTAATACTGTATTTGGATACAATCCCTCATCTTTTGCTTCATTTTGGGAACAACGGATTTTGAGCTTATTCTATAAACGATTATTATCAGACTTTTCAAACTATGTTTTTGAGACTTTTACAAAAGTTGCTCTATACATTTAGCTAACACATTTTGTACATTATATTTTGATTGCATTCGCGCATGTGCAGTGAAACCTTTTTTAGTAAACTTGCTCATTTTTCGCCCAATTATTATTATTTTTCCATTCTGATTGCGGGATATGGTGTATAATGTTATTCGTCATATTTTCTGAAAAGGACTTTTTTTTATATTAAGAACTCTGCAAATTATAAGCAAAAAACTTGGCGAAATTTGGGACTGTTTTTATAAAAACCTTGATTTCTCTGCGAGTATACATGCTATCCTCATAAAAATCAACACAGTATATTACAATAAGCCACTTATTAATAATCTCGAGTTTACACGCTTTTGCTCCATTAGTTTTTACAGTGTTATCCAAAAGATATTCGGTATTTTTCAATTTTTTGACGGTCCCCTATGGGGTTTCGGGACAAAATCTTCACGGAAATATATGACCTATACTATACTGTTTACACACCTGCAATTTCAGGTTAATTCTTTATGTATTTTTCTAGATATTTAACAAAACGTCAAAAATCGCAAGTGACCGGTCACCTTTGGCCATATAGTGTATTATTTACCCCTCCGGGCTCTAACTTCTGTATTTTTAGCTTTTTTTTCTAACCTCCACCTTTTTCACCCGCGGTGCCCTTTTCTAATTGTTGCCGACACTCCTTTGACCACTCTTTCATATTATGCAGCACATCCGTGCATGTTTTAGTTCCAATTTTTACCGTCATGGGGCGCCTACCTATCTCGGACGCTATGGGCCCGATCCCCTCGACTAATATATCTACGGACAGTTTGTAAAACGATTTTTCGTTTGGCTGGAGGTTTGTTTAGAATAGAGTGCGCCCTCTGGTTGTGAAATGTAGAACTAACTGATTTTGCAAAAGGATAAAGTGTTTTGAAAGGAATATTAAACGAAACTCTCTGTGCGATCTGTGATCACACTTACCCACTTGTTTTCTTTTCCCTTGCAACAAATAAAATTTCAAAGTTTACCATGCATAGAAAAAACAAATAGTATTATTTTTTCATGAATTAAGACGCAAGAAAATATTCATTTTCTGCTATGCTATATACAGCGTTCTAGACGTGTTACTAAGGTAAACGCACCCGTAGTGGGCCACTTAAGGACACTTATCTAATTATTATTAAAGTGCTAGTGAATTACAAAAGAGATATATTTTTTTTTTCAGTCTAGTCCTAACATTCATGTATCAAAATAAATATTCAAAGTTTCAAAATATATACTTCGGAAAAAATGAAAAATATAAAATGTTATCTTCCTCTAGGCTCTAGTAGTGGGCCTAGTCAATTTGTGATGCATGAATCTTTATATTTTTGGCTTATCCAACAAATTATTTGGAATGTGATAGAATATTGGGCAGTCTCACAATCTTTTGACTTTCGGAAACAAAAATCTAGTGAAATTAAACTTGCTAAAATAACATTTTAATCTGATAGACAAATGCCTTAATGATTCAAAAAAAAAAAAAAAAAATGGTCAGCAGCGAAAAGTTTTTTATTTAACTGAGGTTTATATTAAACTTGCGAGTTTAATTTTCCTTATCATTTTACCACTGAAACTTTTTATTTTCTTCTAAATTTTTACTTATAATGAATTTGCATAGTACCCACAGGACATTCAAATAAGAAATAATAACAAGGTAGTATTTTTAGTACAAAATTCTGTTATAACATTGTCTTAAAGGGGTGTTAAAGAGGGGACGGTAAGGTAAAAAAAAAAAAGGAACGGTATACGAAAAAAATCCCTGCCGGCCCGGCCTACAGGCGGAGGTAGATTTCGAAGTTAAGTATATTAATTGCTCTTCAACAAAAACTAAATCATGATTAGATATAAATCCACTTTAGCAGTTTTATCTGGCCGCTTTTGACGAGTTTTTATTTCATTTTTATATAATAGCTGGTTTTGTCAGAATCATGTTAAGGCGGTATTAAAAAAAAATACTTTTCCATACTCAACAACTCGAAATTTTCTGGCGCATTTTCAGATACATTTTTAATAGAAAAAATACGAAACTTGCTGACGTGATTTTTGAAAAGATTTATAAGCGGCATGTGTTCTTTTTTTTCTTTCAATTAATTGAAACTTGATTAGTAAACAATTGTTTTCTCAGTAGGGCAATATTTTTCTTTCTAACACAATCGCTTCGGGAATTTCTGTTCAAAATGCCCACTTTGAGATCATTTTTTGAAATATATTCTGCCTCTATATATAAAAAAAAAAAAAAAAAAAAATCGATCATTACGGTACATTATATAGTTTCTGAAGA
The DNA here is from genome assembly GCA_963932465.1 of Maratus speciosus. Taxonomy (NCBI): domain Eukaryota; kingdom Metazoa; phylum Arthropoda; class Arachnida; order Araneae; family Salticidae; genus Maratus; species Maratus speciosus. Next base: position 118,871,581 of record OZ010795.1, read on the forward strand.
AGAGAATCTATCAATTGGATGCGTTTGAGAGCAAAAATTAATTTAAAAATGAGTCAGAAAATAAGCAGTTTGGATTTGAATACACCCTTAATAAGATAATTTTTTTCTTCAACCGCTATGTATTTTTAATTTGTTTTTTCTGTAAGAATTGGTCCTATCCAAAACTTATCTATATAAATGTTGAAGACAATATTATGAAGATATATGTTAAATTCATGGGGATTTTATATCTTGTGAATTGACGGAGTTATGGAAATTTTTCTTCTTCACCCCCCCTTTTTTTGTTTTCGTTTTTAATTTTTTTTGCGGTACAAATTGGTCCTATCAAAAACTTGTGAATATAAAAGTTGTAGATAATATTCAGGAGATGTATAATAAAATTAATTGAATTTGATATCTTGAGAATTGACGAAGTTATGAATTTTTTCCTCCCAAAAACCCTATTTTTGCGCCCCTTGAGCCCATTTTTAATTTTATCAAAAATCTGTGATGCATAAATTTTTGGCCCTATTTCTAATAGTAATAAAAACTTTAAACTGATTTGATATGTACAAAATTTAAGAAGTTATGGGTTTTTTTCTATTTTCACAAAACCCCTCCCTATTTCCAGCCCCTTGGCCCGATTTTGCCCATTAACGAACTTGAACGCGATTTTATGCCCCTTGATTTTATGTATCAGTTTGGAAGAGATTTGAGCAGAATTGTGGAAGTTATCGTGTCCAGAAAAAGTGATATATATAGATAGATACATAGATAGATAGATAGATAGATAGATAGATAAAGTTTTTTACTGAGAGTGGTTTTGGGTTCTAGGGGTCATGATCGGTGTAGATCTGCAAAAGATTTTCAGAAATTCCAACACAGGAATGACGCCAATAGGTAGTATTTCATACGAAATCTACCTAAAAAGGGACGAAATGGAAAAAAAAAAAAAGGTATGGTAAGGATGGAACGGTAAGGAAAATTACCACCTATTTTAGGCAATTCATGTTAAGACTAAGTGATAGCCACAATGTTCATTGATTTTTAGAAAGAAGTTTCAAAAAATTCTGTGGCTGCATCTGAAGAGATTCTCTGTATAATTTTAGAAGAGGGATATGATAAGGAATCTAAAACCCAGGGACAGAGTTAAAAAAATAATAACAACCCTAAAAATGTGTGCAGGTTAATTTTGTGCTACATATTTATATAAAACAATAGTTCCAGTTTCGGAAAAAAAATTACATCGAATTATTTTTATTGAAACAATTTTATACAGACGGCTCCAAACTTAAAAATCAGCATCAGGGACACGGGACGGTATAGGATTTTTCCTGGTATTTGGACCCCAACATCGTCCAAAACTTATCTCGTTAATATTGTTATGCAATCATGCAATGGGATGTTCCCCAGTATATGAAATAATAATAATAAAAAAAAAATAAGAATATGTACTAAAATAAAAATCATTATTCAGGGACAGAAAAGTCAAAAGATTGTGAGAATGCCCCATATATCGCTCATCTGCAAGAAAAGTGACACATCTCGACAAAAGTAAATTTCACAGAACAGGCAAAAGAACATTTACATGATTTTACTATGTAATCTGAAAATATAGCACTTAGCATGCAGGAATGAAAACGTGCATAAAAGGATAAAATCCTTAAAAATGAAGAGGCAGGAAGAGGTTTGGAGGTTTGGGTAATTTTACCTCCCCACACGATCCACACCTCTTCTGTCGTCACAAATGGACATATAGCGTAATAAAGTGATTTTCCGCATAGCTAGATTTATGAAACAGTTTGTGTAGCAAGGCGCACCTATGACAGATCTATTAGTGGAATAAAACGCAAAATGAATTTTTGCGAGATGTGTCACTTGTGATGCGGGTGAGCGATATTAACAGTAGTTTAATTTAAAATAAAACAAAATATTATAGAAACAATGTTTAAAATATAAACTTATCTCTTAATGAAATCTCTAAGAATTTGCCAAAAAATCTGTTTTTGAAGGTCATCTAGAAAACAAACAAATATACTTGCAGAAAAAAAAAATATTCCAAACATTTTATGGAAAGTTAACACTTAAGGATGTTAGTCAATCAGATTTCTTTCAGTCGTTTTCAAGAAATGCATTTTGGGCTTGTTTTTAAACTTTAAAAATGAGTAATAGATTACTGGTACGTGGCCGAATATAGGTCCGTTTACCTTACTCTGCTTTTCTGTATGAATTTAAAAGGTTTTATTTCTTCACACGAATTTCATAATAAAATTATTGCAATAAAATGACAAGTGGACTCAATTTTGCTATGCGTGTATTACTAAAATAAGAAAATATAGTGTAAAACATATTATATAATGCTCAAGAACAAAAAACGCGTTAATAAATAATTAATACATGTTTTAATTACAGCTTGGATTAGTATAAGTTAAATGTTGCATTAATGATAAGTTAAAAATAAGTATAAATGTAAAAGTAAGTGGAGGCTTTTGGTTTTCATTTTTTTAATACACCCTTTTATAAGTGGTCATTGTTTGTCTTTAAAATCACATTTTCTAGGACTTTTCGATCTGTGAGGAAAACAGTTGTTTTGCCAGAGCAGTGTGGTTTAAGAGGCTACTTCATTCATGCGGAAACACCCGCTCGCTAATGTTAATCCTATGGAAGAATTTTTTTTAAGATATATCAGTTGCATTTCAATATTTTCAGATGATTTTTTTTTTGTACTGGCCAGCTGAGATCATCTGTACAAAGGCCTATTTTTACTTTTTCGAGTTTCGAGGTTTTTCTTTATTAAGATACTTTTACTTTCGGAACTGGTTTCGAAAGTGAAAGTATCCTCATTAAAAAAGCCTGTAAAATAATCGAAAAAGTAAAAAACGGCCTTAGAGATATAACGACTTTAGGCCCGATCTAACGACTTTAGATCCGTAGAGATCGATCTCAGCTGACCAATACAAAAAAAAAAAAAAAAAAATCATTTGAAAATATTGAAATGCAACCGAGATATCTTTAAAATTTTCTTCCATTGGATTAACATTAGCCAGTGATTGTTTTCCCGTCAGTGAAGTATCTCCTTAACTGTGACCCGCGCGGTCTTAATTGTACGGCTAGTTTCGAGCTTCGAGCAGTTCTTTTACTTATTTAATCCTAGAACGTCTGCGTTTAATCAAGATGGAGATTACTATTAGGAAATATTGGCGTTCTGAAAGACAAAACATACCGCCTTCATCTAGAACGAATACGTAGTCATTATTAAAATCCCTAAACTAGAAACATAGATTTCCAAGTTATGATAATAAAGTAAACCAATAAACTGAATAGAAGAAATAATCGAGAATTTCTAGTCTATAGTTTTCCAGTTGATGAAATATAATATTATACTATGAATCGTTTGAATTGCGAGACATTATCACTTGATTTCTAGAATTAATTCAGAAACTAGAATTATAGTTACTAAAATTCACTTCTTGTGTTCGCAGTTATTTACAGAGATTTTTAAGTAAGTTTGACCTATAGGAAAACTCCCTTGCATTTTAACAGGGATAACTAGAACTCTCTAGCAAAGGGAATTAGAATTGATAAAAATGACATGGAACTACAGAGGTGTGAAAATTATTAGAATAATTCTCAAATTTACAATAAAATCTTGTTATATTAAAGAAATAATACATTATTTAAAAAATACTGATACGTTTAATATTTAGTGTACATCCTCTTGTTTTTTATTAAGGATTCGATACGTCTTGGCATACTTTGTATGAGTTTTGGGCAATTAATTTGTATTTCGTTGTCCACAATTAAAAGTTTGGTTTCCAAATGGAGACTTCATATTCATGCATGGTGGAGCTCCATGCCATAAAGCTTCATCTGTGACCAAATTTTTTAATGAAAAAATATAAAAACACTTCCATGCCCTGGAAACAGCCCAGGTATGAACCCCATAGAGAATTTTTGGGCCATTGTAAAGAAAAATTAAAGAAATGCAACTTCACAAACAAGAATGGTTTGATAGAAAGACTCCAAATTTGGCACCATGACAACAAAATACAAATTAATTGCCGAAAACTCATACAAAGTATGCCAAGATCTATCGAATCCTTAATAAAAAACAAGGGGATACACACTAAATATTTGTATCAATATTTTTAACGTATTATTTTTTTAATATAACAAGGTTTTAGTGTAAACTTCACAATTATTCTAATAATTTTCACACCTCTGTACTTTTTCTAGAGCCACAATTTATTTTTTAGATGCTAGTGGCAGAATTTTTTTTCGGTGTGCCATCGATACCCCGAAAGCCGCATTTGGAACACACCGTACTAACAAAATTATTTATCAGTTCAATCTAGTAAAACTTCTAAAAGAATGTATTTAAAATGTTATTATTTGCCTGTCATAAATATACTGTAAAAAAAAAAAAAAAAAAAAGAAAAACGGACTAAAATACGAAAATTGTACTGACAATCGAGACGCCAGTACTATTTCCGTATTTCAACGGAAATTTTTCCCCATAAATTCCAGAAAAATTTCCTTTTTTCTGGAATTTACCGGGGAAATTTTTCGTTAAAATACAGAAATAGTACTGCATTGTAAAAAAAACTGACTAAAATACGGAAATACTACTGGCAATCGAGACTCCAGTACTATTTTTGTATTTTAACGGAATTTTTTCCCGATAAATTATAGAAAAAATTCCATTAAATTCCAAAAAAACGGAAAATTCTCTGTAATTTACCTGGGAAAAGTTCCGTTAAAATACGGAAATAGTACTGGCGTCTCCATTACCAGCAGTCTTTCCGTATTTTAGTCCGTTTTTTTTTTTTTTTTTACAGCGTGGCGTCTCGATTGCCAGTACACTTCCCGTATTTTAGTCTGCTTTTTTTTTTTTTTTTTTTTTTTTTTTCAGTGTACATCTTTTTATTTAAAAAAAAACTTTTTGTGTGTATCGACATATTCTCATAAACTTTGATTTATTTGGCTTGTAAGCGGTTTTTAACTAAAAGCTTTGTTTTTTCTTCTACAGCATACACGAAAATAAAATTAAGCGAACAAAATACAGAAAGAAGCCAGACAAAATGTTAAGCTATATTAATCCTCGCAACCTAAACCACACATACCAGAAATCGAGTGATAGTAAAACAAATAAACTTTCCACTGGAAAAAAAAAAAAAAAAAAACTCTTTTTTTCTAGTGTCAGTTCTTAAATGTCAGGTTATTATCTGTCAGTAGTTGGTGGTGTTATGATTCATTTAGTTCTGAACGGAAATAAGGTGAAAAAAATGTTTGATGAATAGATTCTGACTAGTTTTGACTAGTTTTTAGAACGATATTTTTTAAAAAGAAAAATGAATATACAGTGAAGCCTCTCTCTGAGACCACCTCCAATAAGCGACCACCTCTCTGAACGACCCTTTTATCATGGAACGAAATTTATTTCCATAGGCTCAATACTAATTTTACCTCCATTCAGAGGCCATGCCAGTTGAACTCCCTCCATAAGCGACCCATTTCTTTGAAGAAAATGAAACAAATTCCGTTTTTTCCTGATCGCTTGAAGAAGGTTTCATTAGAAAAATAATTCCGGAGAGCGCATTATTCATCAAACTTCTAAAGTAAGTTTAGATTTTTTTATTATTATTCCGGTAACTTTTAAGTGTTTACACCCCTTTGTGCCTTTTAGGCAATGAATTTAACTCTGATGACAAATTAAGAAAGACAGTCAATAAACTCCCCTGTCCTATTCTATCAGGAAACTCTCAAAGAAATAAATTAATTAATGAAATCGGCATTATTTGTTTCCATCCAAAAAAAAAATTGCATTTATTTACGGAACTTCGAAAGGACTTGGAAATAAAAGTTATAAAAGATAAAACCTTAAAATCAAAGCAAACATCAATGCATTCATTTTTTAAACTCTGAAGTAATTAACTTATGTAATTAACTTTTATTTTGATACTTAAAATTTTATATTTTTTCCTAATGAGAAAAATAAACTTTAGTAACGTTAATTGTTACCTTTTTCAACAATTAAAATCTAGAATTAAACATCACCTCCATTAAGAGACCACCTCGCGGAGCGACCCATTTTTATTGGAATGGAACGTGGTCGCTTTAAGGAGGTTTTACTGTACCTAATTCGAGGATTTGTGTCTGTGAAAGTATGTTTGTTTACCCATAATTTTGGAATAGAACTCATTTCTAGGTGCGTTCGTATTTATAGAAATACGTAGTACGTAAAGTCGTCGTCTGGTCCTCCGTCTGTCCGCATATAACAGCGCAAAAACCGCCCAACCAAACTGTTTGAAATTTAATATAAGTAATCGTTGCACAATTTTATCAAGTCATTTCAAATTTTATGAAAATTGAATCAAAACTTAAAAATATATTAATAAAAGTTTTCTTCATTCTATTAAATCCTATCATACGTAATTAATTCAATCATATTCCATGATAGATAGTTATTCTAGGTTTCCATGGTGAAGAAGTCCTATTAATTCCGCATGTCTGAGTTTGATATATGTATAATCGTAATGAATTTTGTAGTTATGCATTTTTGCATGAAACTGCAGCAGCTATTGCACCAAGATTTGAATATTTATGAAACTAAATCACCAAAAATCAACGCTTAAACACACAATAAATGCATTAGGTAATGTGAATAAATCCAGACGTATACGTTTCGAGCGTTCCAGGACACACATCATCAGTGTATAATATCTATGTATAAAAACAATAAAAGAAAATAAGTTAAAACTGGTGTGAATGACTAAGAAAAACAATCTTCTTGAAACACCGCATTTACAAATTTTTGATGGTGTTTCAAGAAGATTGTTTGTTCTTAGTATAAAAACAATACCCCCCTCCAACTACATGCACGGGGAAACCCCAATATTTTTTTTTTTTTGGGGGGGGGGAGAGGGGCGGTTCGCTTATTTATATATCTGAAAAAACCTGAAACTAAACATGCGGCGCTACAATCCCCATTACAGTGCATACAGTGCCGAGTCCTCTTTTCTAGAGCATGAATCCTGAGGTACTATACATCATATGTTCCGGCCAGGTAGTCAGCCTAACGCGGAAAACTCTGTATTTAGTTCTCAAGCAAACGTAATACTCATTCCATTGACCCTGAAGGGATGAACGTTTGAGTGTACCCTGCCTAGTCAGAAATCTGGAATCGAACTGTGGACCTGTAGCGTGGACGAGAGACGCGCTTAGCACTACGCTTCTATGCTTCTTCTTATGTCTCTATTCTGGTTAATTTGGGTACCAAAAGAGTTTTAAAATGCTGGCCAATCTGGCGTGATACACAAAAAAGGCAAACAACTTCTTAATAGCTCCTTAAAATAAAGAATTGCCCAAAGTCTTTCGAAAGAAGTTTATTTTTCTTCATCAGACGAAATAAAACTGTGCTGCCATTTTGAAAGCAGGAGCAAGACTAACGATCCTGCCTCCAACATAGTAGCACATCTTCTTTGCGTTTTATGAGGAAAAAAAATTCTTTTGTATGACCTTGCGCATTTCTTAATTTTATTTTGTTTTTAAGAAGTTGTTTGCCTTTATAAAAATAACATATTCTTAACTTTAGAATCTTAGAGTATCTGATGTATGCCCCCCACTCCCCACCGCCGCCCAAGAGACACGATCCCTTGAAGTCGGTAATATTTTTAAAGAATTTTTTTTTTTTTACGATGCAGTAAAGTTAGCTTATGAAAGTACTACACCTAAGTAAAGTAGCGCAGTTTATTGACCCATCTTTGGCAGTTTATGGTAACCGTTGGCAAATGGTAGCATTGGGAATGATAGGATTGACAACTGGTTAGGAAATGGTGCGATTGGAAATAATAGAATTAGCAATGGTTGTGAAATGGTAGGTATGGGAATGACAGAGTTAGCAAATGGTTGAAAAATGGTAGGATTGGGAATGATAGGACTTGCAAATGGTGAAGAAATGGAAGGATCGGGAATGATTGGGTTGGCAAATGGTGGAGAAATGGAAGGATTAGGAATGACAGGGTTGGCATTGGTTGGGAAATGGTATTAGTGGGAATGATAGGATTCAAAAATGGTTAGGAAATGGTACGATTGTGAAATGATAGGGTTGGCAATGGTTGGAAAATATCAGGATTGGGAATGAAAAGTTTAGCAAATAGTTAGGAAACAGTAGGATTGGGAATGACAGGGTTAGCAAATGGTTGGAAAATGGAAGGATTAGGAATGGTAAGGTTGGCAATTGTTGAGAAATGGTAAGTACAGATATCCCTCTAATTCATAGCGCACCTGAGTAAGATTCTGAGCAGCGAACGTTTGCCCACTGTTGGGCTTTTGTTTAAAAATGGTTCGTTATCTAATAGTATGGCAAGATGATACATATTTCTTACTGTGGGCCAACGTGCAGGGAAAATTCACCAACAATTAGACAACGTTAGCCGAACTATTCTGTGCTATTTATAGAGTCCCTATTGTTATTTAATTCGCAAGCATTTCAAAATTAGGTGAAAACTATTTTCAAACAGGCTTTAAAAGGGAATCCCGGTCCTTTCATTGGGGATACAATAACAGTTTTTTTTTTTTTTTTTTTTTTTTTTTTTTTTTATTTTGTTGTTCGATTTCATGTATACTTTGCTCTTACAGTTTAGAAATTCCCTAAATATAACATAAACGTTTCTACATACTGTTCTTACACACTGGGCTGTAAGAAACTGTTAGAGAGCTCAAACTAAACTATAAAATATCTATATAATAAAAGCCTAAGTCATGTGACTGTCATCAACAGTTCCGGGTTGACCGCTTCACTTTTTGTATGCCAAGCGGCCAATTTGGTTATTTAATGTTAGCCGGGAGCAGGTGCTAAAACTCTAAATATTGTAAATATCATGTCATCAGTATTATAATATTCCATTTCATGTGACTGTCATAAACGATTTTTCGCGTGTGAAATTGAAACGAAACTTTGATGTTGAAATTAAATATCATGGTTTATGGTATTATTTATTGCTTTTCTTTTTTTTTTTTTTTTTTTTTTTTTTTAAAGCAATAATTGAGAGTCATAAATTTTAAATATTTCAGTTTTAAATTAAAATTAAGCATTTTAAATAAAATGGGTGAAAGTACTATATTTTAAATGAAATTAATCCTTCTATATATAAAAAAAAGTAACGCTTTGGAAATGGACCAATGACAATCTGCGTAGATATCGCAAAACACATCTGATTGGTCAGAGCTTTCTGACGCTATAACAAGAGTTACCAAGGGGGTCGGGAGCCGGCTCTGTCGGAAAATGACGCCAAGCTTGTCGCCAACTTCGCGATATATCGCCGAATTCGGCGACCAAAATTAGTCACCAAATGTGACGCCAACTTGACGCTATTTCCAGTATTTCGCCAAATTTCCATACACTCCCAATGGAATACAGTAGGGTTTACTTGCTTGCAGAAAATCAACAAATTGAGATATTTCAATGCAACAAAAACTAATATTAGCTTATGAATAGAGCTTAATTGAACTACTTACATTATTTTTAAGCACAAACAATGATCTAGGGTTGGCTAGAAAATAGGAATTGATTCGCGATACCGAATGGAATCACAAAGCGATTACGCGGGGAGTTGGTGAGCATAGCGAACAGGGGGGCGGAGCCCCCTAGTGAAATACGAAAAAATACGACGGAACAATGTTTGGCGATATATCACCTGCGCCCAGCTAACATAAAAATGCCGAGTTCAGGATTTATGTAACAGAATCTTTGGATTTGGCGAAGAATTGAGCAAGTAAATTAGATTATGTATAAAAGTAACGTGATACAATGCTTAGCATATGTTTAAGGGAGACCAAACTGGTCGCTAAGAGCGGCTAGTCGATTAATGTTATCTCAGTTTCTACTTTTCATTGTATTTAGCTCTAGAAACGCCAAATGATGTTTTCCGAAATTGTACGGTTTATTTAAGTAATAATTCAGTTTGAGACAGTACATCACCATCTGTTGGTGATACTTAGAATTAAAAAAAGGACTCGTATTAAAGAAAAACGGGTAATCCAACACGGTCTACCCGGGTTAATGCGCGACCAACGATATACAATACCAGTTCATGACATTTAAATGTCACACGGAATGGATCATCTTTACACGGTGATTGGTACAAAGCGGCACGCCGATCGTTTTGTGTCAAGTCACGCTGAGTGACGTTTTAACAGTCATGAGCTGGCCTTGTATGTCGTTGATCGCGGTTAATGATCTCCGATACACTGCTCGTCGAGCAGTGCGTAGATGAAAATTGTTTTCTAATTGAAAAATCTAGCAGATTGTTTTACATTTCGTATATTTTCTTATATTGACTACCAATTACAAAAAAAAAAAAAAAAAATAGCAGATCAGTGTTGCCAGATTGGGTACTTTTTTGTCCCCAAATTTTTGATTGTCACCGCTTTTAAAATAGAAATATTCGGCCTATTTAAAAATAGATTAAAAATTCTGAAAAATAAGGCGAATTATACTATTTTGAAAAAGTGGTGACAGCCAAATAACCTCAATTAAAAAAGTCCCCAATCTGGCAACACTATACCAGACTGAAGCATACTTGAATACTTTTGTAAGCCCTGTATTTTACCTGCTATCTTTATATACATGCCACTATTTAGATAAAATCTAATTAAGTATACGTTTACTTGGATAAAGAAGATAAGCCGAAGTAAACATGTAAAAAAATGCATATCCCTTTTGAAAACCAGATTTCAGCAATTATCTTCTATATAGTCGGAGGAATACTCCAATTCCTTTGTATAATTCTTTATATAATCTATAGATTTGAATAGATTCTACATAGTACGCTAAAATTTAATTTAGTAAAATAAAATGCTTAGCGCTGTGAAAATTCACCGTCAGCAATTTCTACCAATAAATGGGAGATTACTTAGATTCTTTTGTATTCCCTGTATGTTACCTTCAGATTATTACTCGTCATACATTAAGCTAATATTTAATTCAGGAAAAAACACGCTTAAAACTACTGAAATAACACTTTCAGAGATTATCATCCATGGATGGACATGTATCCAATTCTTTGCGTGGCCCTGTATGTCATTTTATCTATATTCTATAAACATCTCTTAGTATACTAAATATAATTAGTATAAAAATGCAATACTCCTTTAAAAACCACCTTTAAACTATTTTCGTTCATACTCAGTAACCCTTACGAATTCTTTTGTGTAGCTCTGTATATGATCTACATCATTTATACACACAAAGTAATATGCAAAAATTTAGTTAAACTTAAAAACTCATATCACAACTAAAAATGCACTTCCAGTAATCAGCGCTAATATTCAGTACTTCGGATACAGTATAGTATCCATAATCCTTTGTGTGTCCCTGTAAATACTGTGCACTTTCTATTATACAGGAAGTAACTTGTAGTAAACCTCAGAAACGTATATCGACTTCATTATACGTGAAATAGTTTAACATAATTGACATACACCGTAAACAATGTTTCCCCCTATACCATTATGTAAGGGAAATCTTTTGTATGCCCCTGTAAATGAATAATAAGTATTCTTTGCACCGCATGTTCTACAGAATGTATATTTTAGTGCACTTCCTAAACGCATATCAATTTCATTATGTTCGAAAGGGTGAAACCACATTAAAATGCACTTGAAACTATTTTTCCCATTGGCCGTAATGAAACGGAATACTTTTGATTGCCCCTATAATTGAACTATACATCCGATTTTCATAAAATTTGAAAAGACTCGACTAAATTCTACATCAATTAAATGTTTTAAATTTCAAACCTTTCGGTTGGGTAGTTTTTGCGCTGTTATATGAGGACAGACAGACAGACGGACCAGATGACGACTATAGGTGCTACTTATTTACAACATTACCAACGAACCTGGAAATCATCATGCCAAATTTCAGCCTTTTAGTCCAAGCAGTATAACAGAAATCGCATTTTAGGACTTTTTTCCTCCAGCATTCCTGTAAATTTCGAATTTTGTAAAGACTGTTCTGTATGAGGATATGCGTCTTACGTACTCTAAAAGTAACACATATATCACATTTTAATTTTTTTACTCGAACAATTATAAATAAATCGAAATTTAGAAATTTTTTAGATCATTTTCCACTCATTTCACACCTTTAAATTTTGGATTTTCTTATAAAATGTTTATACCGATTATTTACATGTTTAATCAACATACTAAATTTCAAGATTCTAATCCTAATGATTCCAACTGAACGCTTTTAGATGTTTTTCTAGAAATCGTTTTTAGTGAGCATTTACGTCTTTCACAGTAATTGCAATTTTTCAATGTTTATTGCTCCTGCGCTCTTTCAAAGCTCGATTATTTTTTACGTTCAGTGCCTGCAATTACGTCCATGTCAAATTTCAAGTTTCTATCCGTAACGATTTCAGATCTTTTTTTAGAATGTTTTTCACTAATTTCACACTTTTAATTTTCGTATTTTTAGAAACCTATCTGCGCGAGCTTTTACATGTGAAAAAAGCCATTATGCCAAATTTCAATCTTTCAGTTCAAGCAGTATCACAGAAATCACAATTTTAGGACTTTTTTCTGCATTCTTTTAAATTTCGAAAACTGCCTACGCTTGGCACCGAAGAAAAAAAATCTCCAAATGCGTCCGATTATGGAATTTTCTCCTTTTTAATACACTGATCTTTTACTTATATGCGACTGAAAAGAGATAATTAGCAGAAAGCCGATGCATAACTAAAAGGAATAAAGGAAAAACTCTTATTTCTTAAGAAACATATCTATCTATCTATATTATAAAGGACAAACATATCTGTGCGTAACGCATACGTCATTTTGCGAATGGCAACACTTTGAAATTTGAAATGAAATTTCGGTTCTGCAGTTTTCGCTGGTTTTTTTTATTTATTTTTTGATATATTGATTTATAAAATTTTGGTTTTCTAATTTTCTCTACTGCAAATTTTTAAACTTCTAAACATCGCACGTTTTCAATTTTTACACGTTCGTACAGAGAAAAAAATGCGCTTTTAAATGCAATTTGTTTGAAAGCTGTATCTCAATTTATTTTTGAGATATTAATTTTTTTGTAGCTTTTAATACAAATTTTGTAATTGTGGCAACTGAAGTACTCCATTCATATTGAAAGTAAAGAGAAAATAGTCATGGTTTATTATTTTTATTGATTATATCCTTATTGATGCCATTTTCACATTACAAATAAAAATAACTTTTTTTTTTAATTTTTAAACAGAAAATGACGTCAAAAACAGTGGCACTCCGGGAGTGCCAATAGAAGTGAAAACTTCAACAATTACGTGTGTGTTTTTTTAATCGTCAGGAAATGTTTTATGCGTTGAATTGTGTAGCAGCACTAATGAAAGCATCTGGGGACACGGCAATGCCCCTGCCAAGTCTTGAAAGCACAGCCGTAAGCATCTTTTTCAGGAAGCAACTCAGGGTACTTTTGACCCCCAATATCTTTGTGTTGGTGATTCCCAGCAACTTGAAACTTCGTAAATCTAAAGTAATGTGGAAATGGAACTAAATGCTGAAATATCACGTTTCTATCTTTTTTATTTCAGAAGATATATGAACTTGAACTTTCCCCTTTTCGACACTGATTCACCGATCATCAAAACTCAGAGGTACGTCCTGTATCCCTAGAATCTTGAAATTTGGTATGAAGGTAGTGTTTGGGATACAATGAAAGGGAAAATTAAAAAAATCCGGAAAATTTGGATAAAAAGTCGAAAAATAAAAAAAAACGAGAATTTGGCAGAGATGTGATATACGAACCAGGTTTGGCGCGATTTTTTAACGTCAATTTGGCGAAAGCCCGTTTTCCAATACCAGTTACAATATATATTTTTAAATTATTTTCTATTGTTTTAAAAAGTAAACAACAATAAATAAACGGTAATTTCATTAATAACTACAGAACAAAACAATTGTACAATTTAAAAAAATAAAATAAAAGTAAATGAACAATTTATTAATAAATAAGCAACAGTAGCCGGGTTACCTTATAAATAAAATAACGCCATTTTGCTGTCAATTAGGTACCCAAGTGCGTATCTGACATCTGTGCCCCGTATTTTATCTTCCGTAATCGAAATTCCCGCCAATACTGTTGGTTATTGACCAGACCATAAACACGATAAAATACAGCGTTATCGGTTTTTAGTTACACGAAATAGGTAGGTCACGAATACGGTATAATTCATTTTAACTGACGAAAAACAAAATAATAATTTGTTTTAGCAATATGCCGGGAGAAAAAGTGAGTTTTAGCTTCCTTCTTCATTTGCGGATTGAGCTGAAGAGGGAAAAGTTCCTGTCATTCACTGCTTGGCGCGCTAGTGTCTATGTGTCAAAATGCTAGCATGTCGTTACGATACAGTGTCTCGAAATCAGTGGTTTTTCCCCCATCTCAAAAAAAGCTCAACGCGCCTAAAGAAGTTTTCACTTCAAAAATTAAAAAAAAAAAAAAAAAAAAACATGTATTCTTCTTCATAAATCAGTTACATTTCAATATTTTTACATTACGCTGATACCGAGTTTGAGACGCTAGGCAAAGTGATTCAGTGAGTAAAAATGATGTCATATTTAAAACAATACGATCATTTTTTTTAATATAAAACTAAATATTTGACCAATACTAAATGGCCAATACTATGACAACTAAAAGCAAATTTCTGAATTTTTTTTTTCGCGAGTACTGAGATTAGAACTTAAAGTTTGTGCGAATGTTCACATGAAAAGTTGTATCGGAAAAACGTGAGTTTAAGTTTGGAAAAACATTCAGTAATAATCTATTGCGCGTTAAAATACTTTCAAATTGTGAATTTGGGTGGCGCGTATGTAAATTATGAGAATGTGAAAATAACGTACAGTTTAGATTTTATGGGGGAAATTTTATGATGTGACAGAGCGAAATCCTTTTTACTTATTTTTCATACCGTAAAAACAAACATAAGAGCCTCAATCGATAACTTTATCATAATTACTCATCTTGATTAGGTATTCTAATACAGTTTAATTTTTCAATAATATAAGCATTGAAGTTTGTGGGAATAATATTTTGGTAATTTTAGGTTAAAAACATAATTTGTTTTAAGAGTTAGGCAACCAATGTAAGATGATTTTTTTATTGTAATTATTTTTGTAGGTTTATTATAAATTCGATCTGACAGTTCCTTTCTAACATTTTAGTTCGTCGAATTTCGACGGGTTCCAACTCGTTTATATAAAATCCAAGTATCTGTGTGTCCCTCACAATGGGCTTTACCCAGGAATGGCAAAAGCCACGCCTCTGTAGGTAGATAGCCTCCGAAAATGATTGTTTATTGGACGAAAAGGAAGCAGCGTTAAAAAATTCTGCACACTTATTGGCGTTTTCCTTTTATATAACTACTTTGACGTCACATGGGTAAAGTCCATTCCGGTTGGACCGCCTTTTATGTCCGCGGACATATTATCGCGGCTTCTTATGGCGAAATCGGTATCAGATTCAACAATGAACAAGTGTTGAAAAGTACTAATAACAAGTTTACCATAATAGCGCCAAATGTTGGCCCACTTGACAAAATAGCGCCAAATTTGGCGAAATACAGCCAAATCTGGCGACAAAAATAAGCTTCCATATATGAAGCCAAATTGGCGATAGCTGACTAATTTGCCGAAATTCCCATTGAAACTCATTAATCTTTCATGCACTTAAGAAATTTTTAGTATAATATACGAAAATGCACGTCTTTGCACCTTCATACCGATGCTACTAATAAAATAGCCGCCACTAGACGGCACTGTACTATATAAGCTTCTAACTGCCTGTTAAAAATTTATGTCAAAGGTATTGAAGAGCAAGGTCAATTTTTAAATAATGAAAGAGTTTTTACAAAAAACATCGTAGGGGAGACCGGGGCTAGTAGGCTCAGTTTCTAGTTATTGATTTTTATTATTTTTCTGTTTGAGTTTTTTAACAAATTTTAACTGAACTTTTAAAGAACAGACATTTGACTATAAATACCCGGAGTTTTGAGTTTGCAGCTTTTGTAGTTTATGTTTAGCGGAAGTCTAAAGTAAAAGGAAAATTGTGCGCCAACCTACCCCGTCACGGCGTAGGTTGCCTATACCTGTGGGGTAAGTTGAAACACGCTTTATAAAAATTTAAATAAAACTCAAATAAGACACGCAGTTAAGATAAATAAATTTCATTATTACCAGTAAGTTTAAACAAAGGCGTTATCGCCATACAATGTAAATTCTAAATTATACAGACATAAAAATAATGAATAAAACATACATATTACATGTTAACATTGAGTAACTTCGATCCTACTGATATCATCTCAGAGTTACAGTTGTCACAAATAAAAAATCGAGTGCATCCGTTTGGGCAAGCATCATGTGCCCAAAATCTTGCATTGCGACCACTTTTCCCTTTGTTTGCTGTATTCCAAGCTACCAGCACGCACCAGACACCAAGCCAACTTGTCCCGTGTTCAATGCGCCTACTAGCCTCATAATAAATTTCTTCACAAAAGGAAGACGTAACCTTCTAAACATAAATAATCCAAGTAAATCACATATCGGGTTGGTTCAGTTAATAATACACTAAGAAAAACTGCACAAGTTGAATTGCAATTATCAAGAGATGTATTAGAAATTAGAAAAAGAATGAAGCAACAAAAAATTACTTATGAGTGCAAAAAACAGAAAATCGTAATAAATGTCCACTGCACGTATGTAACGATGCAAAATTACAATGAAGATCGTAAAAAGTAAGAAGAAAGGTACTCTGTGACTGGTTGCGCAATCTATCCACAAACAGGTGATTTATGAGGACTGCGCCTACTTACCCCTGTAGCCAACTAGCCCCGGTCTTCCGTATATCCTGAAGTTTTGTAATCAAATTTTAACTTATACTTAAATTGTATTTTTTATGTATTCATTATACACATAGTTTTTCATAAATGTGTTGCATTTTTAAAATGTGTTATTTTCATCTATCACTGCGGAACAAGCGAGAAAAACTCATATTCTTGCATATGTGCTGTATATGGGGCATTCTAACAATCTTTTAACTTTCATGTCTCTGAATAATAATTTTTTATTTAATACACTTTTTTGTGTTTTTTTTATTTCATATACTTAGGAACATCCCATTGCATGATTGCACAACAACCAGATAAATAAGTTTTGGGCGATGTTGGGGGTCCAAACACAAGGAAAACTCATCTACCGTCCCGTGTCCCTGATGCTGATTTTGAAGTTTGGAGCTGTCTGGATAAAATTGTTTCAATAAAAATAATTCAATTTAATTTTTTTCTGAAACTGGAACTATTGTTTTATATAAATATGTAGCAAAAAATTAACCTGAACACATTTTTAGGGTTGATATTATTTTTTGAACTCTGTCCCTAGGTTTTTTAGATTTTTTACCATCCCTCTTCTAAAATTATACGGAAAATCACTTCAGATGCAGCGACAGAATTTTTTTCAAGTTTTTCCTCATGCAGAAGTATGCTAGAGAAAGAATATCTAAAATTATTTGACAGAAAATTTACTGCAGAATATAAATCAGCATTTAAATATCAATTTCAAACACCGTGGCTTTATTGGTAGTCTTACCGCCCCCAAGGTTTATTCCTGCACTTTTCGAGGTAAATTAAAAAAAAAATTAATTTAATCCAATGTTAACAACTGTTTCGAAGAATCAATGAACACTGTGGCTATCACTTAGTCTTAACATGATTTTCCTAAAAATAGGTGGTAATTTTCCTTACCGTTCCATCCTTACCGTTTCTTTTTTTACCATTTCGTCCCTTTTTTTACCTTACCGTCCCTTCTTTAATACCTTTTTAAGACAATGTTATATAAAAATTCTGTATTAAAAGTACTACATTTGTATTATTTCTTATTTGAATATCCTGTGGGTACTATGCAAATTCATTATAAGTAAAAATTTAGAAGAAATTAAAAAGTTATAGGGCTAAAATGGTAAGGAAATTAAACTCGCAAATTTAACCTAAACCTCAATTAAATAAAAAAAATTTCGCTGCTGACCATTTTTTCTTTATTTTGAATCATTAAGGCATTCGTCTATCAGATTAAAATGTTATTTTAGCAAGTTTAATTTCGCCAGATTTTTTCCCCCAAAAGTCAAAAAATTGTGATAATGCCCCATATATCTTTATGTCTTATTTTCCGTCATTTTTGACGGACTATCGTTCTAGTAAACTATATAAAAAGTCAACAAGGAAGATTTGTAGAACATAAAATTATGCATAATAAGTCTTTTTAGTGGGCTGTAACATTTTCTTTACAAAATAAAAATTTGGCTGTTTGATTTATTTTAATTGTTTATATTAAAATCAACAGCTATAAATTAAATTATATTACACATTTTACTCGAAAGAAACGTGATTTGTTTTATTTACATAAGAGTGTTTTTTACAAAAGAGCCTTCAATGTTAAATTTTTTTAAGCCGTGTTTTTACACCAACATTTTCAAATGCATTAAAATGCATGATCTCATTTGTTAGTAGAGGGCGATTCCATCGTAAATGACGTAACATTTTATCATCGAATTTTGCTTTTAAAACTATGTAGAAAATTTACGATACTTGTTAGTTATCCCGTCGACGCATTTCGCCAAATTATATAATTCGCCAAACTACTCGCCAAATTATACAAATTGACATAATTTTTATTTTAAATAGCGAAAGAACAAATAAATTAGCATAACATTAATAAAAATACAAATAAAACGTCGAATTAATGGTTTTATTGCCCATTATTGGCATTTAATCTTACAATTAATTAATTAATGGCAACCATTATTGGCATTTAATCTTACAATTTGGCGACAGTAATTTGGTCGACGGGATAACTAACAAGTACCAAATTTACTAATAAAGCTAGAATAATTTTTTACAATTTAAAATATTTCTTACTAACGACTTAATACCCAAATACCTGCAGATTATTTCAATCTCTCTTTGAGTCCCAAAAATTGCAATTCAAAATTCTGTAACTGACGTAACATATGATAGACAAACATTTTTTCTGCCTTCATTGAAGTGTAAAAATTATCACAAATATCCCGTTAAAAAAAAAAAAAAACGTGATTTAATGGTCTCAACAATACTAAATAATGCCAAATTATAACAGTAACTTGTTTAATTAATATCTGGATAATAAACAAGTAATATAAGAATTTTGTTTTTAAAGTCAATTCCTACTTAGGCCATCAAAGAAAAATTTAATATAATCCCTTAAGCTAATATTAGTTTTTGTTGCATTAAAATATCTCAATTTGTTGATTTTCTATAAACAAGTAGGTTTACAATGGAACTCTATGGGAATTTGGCGAAATATTAGAGATATCGCCAAGTTGGCATCACTTTTGGCGATATATCGCCAAATTTGGCGACAACCTTGGCGGTATTTGGCGACAGAACAGGGTCCCCTATAGTAACCCCTTATTGAAAATATTTTCATTGATCTTCAATAACCAATGGCCGCCATTTTGTTTTCCATGCGAAACTAAAATTAATTAATTAAAATTTAATTAATTAATTAATATTTGAAAAAACTGTATTAACATCAATTGTCATCCAGTACAAGTTAAAAAAATTTTATTTCAACTTAATAGCATGAATAATTAGTATTTTATTAACGATTGAAAATTTGAACAAGATAAATATATAAATAAATAAATATAGGGAGAGTGTGAGCTAATAGTAGGAATTGAAAAAGAAAAAATTGGCAGTTACACGTGTAACTGACGTAACTTTTATTGTGTAACTGACGTAACATTATGACTTTATAAAGACAATAATGGTACTTAACTTAGTTTGTAAACAGTAATTTACAAAGCCGTTTTATTAGGATTTTATTATAGAACATAAAAATATCAAGTTTTTCTATCATACACTTAAATTAAACATATTATAAATTTTATCCCCCCCCCCCCCAAAAAAAAAAATGATGATTTTCTGTGGAATTGCCCTAGCTCAACATTTTAGTAGTTTTAAAGCGTATTTGCATAAAACCTTTGGCTATTTGCAAGACCTATCAGCACAAACTTCTTTCCCGCGATCGTTTTTAGGGATAAAATCTTTAAAAATTCATCATTTGTTTCTTAAAAAAAACTCTATAAATTTTATCACTGTTTAGATACCGGTTAGCCACAATTAAAACACCCTACTCTGACCTCCCTATATATCGAACTACTCATTGTAAAGGTTCCAAATTTTGTGTACATATTATTCAACACATGGATTATACAAAAAAAGTAGCTCCAGTAACACCGATAGATGGCGCTGTACAATAGGAAATTGAAGAAAAAGACTAAAATAATAATAATAAAACCAAACCCATGGGTAATAAACTTTTTCCGTTTTAATTTCTACTGCCCTAATGGGGAAAAAATAAATAAGCTTAAACTGCAATTTCACTTTGTAAGCACAAAACTTTTCATAAACCCGTGGTGGGAAAAAATGAGGATAAAAACTGGGGAGAATGTTATTTCTTCTACAACATTGCAATAATGGCAAAGCAACCAGTCATGTGTTTCAGACAACCTGGCCATTTTGTTCTCCGGATCTTAATCCATGTGACTTTTTGCTGTTGAAACACTTAAAAATCATAACATTATATATAAATATTATACAGACATACATACGATAAATACAATAAATCCAAATGGAGTGAAAAATTAGCCAGAGCCAGGAATCGAAACCGTGACCACAGAATTCCAGGCTGTCGCTCTAGTCACTGAGCTCTAACCACTCTAAACACTATGGTCCCGGGTTCGATTCCTGGCTCTGGATAATTTTTCACTGCAGTTGGGTTTATTGTATTTATTGTATGTATGTCTGTATAATATTTATATATACTGTTAACTGCTGAATGCAGGCGTTATTTGTAAGTGTTGTTATATATTAGCTGGTACGTTCCGATAAAGTTTGCAGTGATGCATCTTTTCACCGTATGACCAGTTGTACAGTGTCATCTATCGGTGGTTTCTGAAACTATTTACTTGCGTAATTCGTTTCCCCATGTTTGAATAGCATGTGCATAAAGTTTGAAGGTGATACATTGCGGAATTCAATATATAGAGAGGTCGAAGTAGGGTTGTTTTAATTATTGCCCCCCCCCCCCTCCATCCCTGTATATACCGGGTGCGCTATAAATTCGTTAAAACTTTAAAAATTCATTAAAAAGAAACAAATGATGAATAGAACTGCGGTTTGTTGTGGTCCAAAAAATGACCGATAGATGGCTCTGGCATGCATATTATGAAGCAAATGAAATAAATAAGGTAAACGATCCGTTTCCTCAAAGCGTCTGAGACAGTTCAATATTTCAGTACTTGAAATGAGCGCTTTTCTCGTCTTGGGTCCTTTTGCTATGCGGAATTTTCGAAAAGCGCCGGTTGCTGATTACCAGTTCTTGTAAAAGAGCTTAATACCGTGATCATATCGGATACGTAAGATATCTTAGGCCACCATTTTTACCCGACTGCCAAGAAGGGTTATTTGTTTCACGCTTATCTGGGTATGTGGATTTCTTTATACCCTCGAAGCATCCCAACGGCTGGATGGATTTTAATGAATGAGGTCTCCATCGATTCGTCTTAACCGTCCGATGGTTATAGGCTAGGTTTTGTTTTTATAAATTCAAAATACAAAATGGCGGTAGACAAGAAAAAAAATGTACGCACCCTATAGATCAGTTTCAACTGTCGTCACACCCTAGCAACGACCTTGGCAACCAGGCTTGTTTTTGTTTGACCCCCAAATTTGGCCGATTGTGATTGGTTGGCTCATAATAGAGGCTACAAATACTTGATTATGATTGGTTCGATGAAACTAGGGGGTCTGCTGATCACGTGGTTGAAACTGATCTATTGAGTGGCCTATCATTGGATAGGTCTTTCAAAATGAAGACGATGTTTCATTGACTATTTTACATTCAGAAGTTCCGTTTAAATATGACACAACCTGGAAGTTGGGTAGTAGGATCTCTAGCTTTACTGCTACTCTAACCTTCATAGACATGTATAGGCCTCATCAAAACAGTGTTTATAGATAGGAACTAACATCTAATCACAACTTAAAAGTCATCCATACAAGTAAATAAAAAAATAGGTAAATAATATTAAAAAAACAGTTTCACACTGATGAGAAATAATTAATTAGTTCGCTTTTTAGTCGGGTTTTTTGATTTTTTAAATTCAATTTTTACTTGTTGATCTGGTACTCTCCTAGAATTGAATGCCTGTTCAGATCGGAAAACTCATCTAACATAACTCGATGAACATTACTATGTCTAAGATCTGAACAAATGTAATGTGTGCATGTGCTACAATGGCGCCAACTTATATGTGCCCATGGGGCGCGGAGCCCACCCAATAATTTGATCTCTCCTCCCAATTTCAATTGATTTAATTCGCAATTGATTTTTTTATTTATTTAATCGGTGAAATGAAATTTCGTTTTATTAAGTCCTCGAAATAATTATGTTTGACAAATAGTAAAGGTATTAATTAGACTTACAGGAGCACTGAAAACCCCTTAAGGGGTATTGTACCTTTTTAAACGCGATGGAATTTAACGAAAAAATTCAAAGTTTGAATTATTCTATCTTCAAAACCTTTTTATGTATAAACATGAAATTTTGGTTATTGATTAAACAGATTGTGCTTTTTAATATACTGCCATTAGAAATTTATTAATCTTTTACAGAATTTGTGTATAGTTGAAATCAAAATAGCTCTTTTTTTACTCCCTAAGTCATTGCGCGCATGATATCTTGAGAAAGTATGTATGGATTGTCATGAAATTTTGTGAAGATACTAAACATATATGTGCGTTTAAAATGAAGTACTCTTTGGTCAAAATAATTTCATTAACTATATAAAAAAATAATTTTGTAAAAAGAAAATTAAAAAATTAATATTTTTAAAGAATAAAAAAATTGTTATAACTAAAAATATTACCATTGTAAATATTTAAAAGTAGTTCATTTTAAATACACGTATTTGTTTAATATCTTTACCAAATTTCATGACAAGCCATACATACTTTCTCAAGATATCATGCACGCAATGACTTCTGGAGTAAAAAAAAAGAGCTATTTTGATTTCAACAATACACAAATTCTGTAAAAGGCTAATAAATTTCTAATGGTAGCACATTAGAAAGCCTAATCTGTTTAATCAATATCCAAAATTTTATGTTCATACATAAAAAGGTTTGGAAGATGGACTAATTCAAACTTTGAAGTTTTTCGTTAATTCTCGACGCGTTTAAAAGGTACAAGACCCCTTAAGCGGATGTGTAGTTAAATTTTCACAAAAACAAATTCCCTGCATACTTTGTTATCTGCTTTGATTTCTTTAATTGATAAAGCACTTAGGTGACTAAAATGTATTTTTTTCTTGACATTTAGTTTTTTGCACTTTCAATAGATTACAATTCCAATGTTATTTAACCCTTAAATGCCTGAGTTTTCAAAAATCATTGTAATAATGTTTTTCGGCTTTCATTTTTTAAATAAATCATGGGAAAAATACTTTAAAAAATCATATTTTGTTTTAAGTATAGTTTACGGCTAAAAAACAGTTTGTTACTAATCGGCAATACTGGTGTTTAATTGAAAAAATAATTTGCCTTGATAAAATCCTATAATATTAAACACACAAGAATTTTAGCTACTATAATAAGAAATAAATTTCACTTGCCCACTGTAGGTCAAAATAGGGTATTTCGCAAGCTCCCAAACGAAACAAAAAGAACAAGTAGCAACAACTGAAAAAATAAATCTATCTTTATTCTTAAACAGCATGTGTTGCCATCTACATGTTGAAAATCGATTTAATAATATTTTCAGAATGTATTTTATTGACAACATTAGGCATTATAGCTTCAATTTTATTGTAATAGTATTTTAGAGCCTAAATTGGGTATGTTGACGAAAAGCAACACCAGGCATTTAAGGGTTAAAATAAACATTAATTTATTTATAAGGAAGAACTTATAAGAATATAACTTAACGTTATTTTTAAAATTATAATAAAATTTTAATAATTAAAATATTTGCTTAAAGAAAAAAAACTAATTTAATTTCAAATTATCATCTTTAATCATTCGCTCTTTCCCTCTCTCTCTTCACACACATATACACTAAGGGGAAACAAGTTGGAAATTGCTCGTCAAACGTGGCAAATGAGGTGCGTTCGTACTATAACTAGTTTTATAAACATTATTTGCACCGCATATTGTACTGAATGTATATTTTACTGCGCTTCAATAAGTGCATATCCATTTCATTCTGTTCGAAAGGCTGTAACATCATTAAAAAGCACTTGAAATAATTTTTTGCCCATTGGCCGTCATGTAATGGAAAACTTTTGACTGTCCCTGTCATGAAACTATACATCCGATTTTTATAAAATTGGAAATAACTCGACAAAATTTTACAACAATTATATATTTAAAATTTCAGGCCATTCAGAAAGCTGTAACATCATTAAATTGTACTTGCAATAATTTATTCTCATTGGCCGTAATGTAACGGAAAACTTTTGACTGTCCCTGTAATTAAACTGTCCATCCTATTTTCATAAAAAGTGAAAGGACTCGACAAAATTTTGCAACAATTATATATTTAAAATTTCAGACCATTCGGTTGGGTAGTCTTTGCTCTGTTATATGTGGACAGACGGGCAGACTGACCGAACGGTGACTATAGGTGCTACGTATTTATATAATTACGAACGCACGTAAAAATAATTGGTGCTATTTTACTCAAAAATTTTTGAGCCCACCCAATATTTTTGAAAGTTGGCGCTACTGCATGCGCATAAGATAAAACCGGTCGTAACAGCCTATCATTTGAAGCGAAACTTTATAGCCAATCAGAGCGAGCGGTAGTGGCTCTATCTAGCCGAAGTAAGTTGAAACTCACTGAGAGAGTTTGTGGAACTCTTTCAGAGAATTCGGCGGTCTAAGATATCTTAAGGGGGCTGGTCACTTAGCTTCCGATTTCCCGTCACTAATGTAAAGTCTATGTGCATTCGTCTATTTAAAATATCTCCTCGGGAAATTAATATTTTTAAATTCTATTTTTTGTGTACACTTCCTAAAAGATGTCTCTTTTTTTCTTAGTTCTCAAACTACTTCTAAAGTATAGGCTTAATTTTATAGGAAGTGTTAAAATCTTACTCACAGTTCGCGCGCTTTTAACACGTAAAATATTAAATTCAGCATAGATTTCAGAAATATTTTGAAAACTATGAAAAAAAGAGGCATCCTTTAAGAAGAGCACACAGAAAACAGATGTTAAAAAATATCAATCTCCCGAGAAGCTATTTTAAATATACGAATGCATCAGAGGTCCATAGACTTAACATTACGGAGGAGAATTCCGAAGCTGAGTGACCAGCCTCCTTAAGTATCCAAACTGAGCGGGGTATCGCTTGATGTGGTAACGACACCACACTACTGCCATCGAATGAAGAAGCTATGAGCATTGTGGTCTTTTACTGACAGCTCAGTTTGCATAATTCTTCTTCATATTATGCATGCAAGCGCTATCCATTGGTAATTTTTTGAACCCCAACAAACAAACTTACAAGAATGTTTTCTTGTAATTAAAAAACATTCGATCTCCCTCTAATCCCATTTTATTATTAACTAGTACATAACGCCCGTCAAAAAAAAAAAAAAAAAAAAAAAAAAAAAAAAAAAAAACGAAATGTTGATCTGCGTTTCATTTTCAGAAGATTTCATACCAACAAACAGAATAAAGGTTTTATTATTAAAGGGTTTGAATTGTAGAAAATGGCAAAATCAAAATTACTAGCAAAAGCCATGCTTTGTCTAGATTCGCGAAGCATTATTTAATAAGATAAATATTTGAAAGTAACAATATTTTTTTTATATTATTTTTGCATCTTTATTTAGTAAAAACGTTATTTTATGTTTTAGCACATTTTAATTTTAGAAATTTGAATTCAGCCAAATAACTAAGAATTTCCTCGGAATTTTTTATTTATGATATAACAAATTTAACAATTTTATTTGTTTAAAATTCTTTTGTTTCTCTTTACAAAAAAAAATAATCATAATTCTTTTAAAATGCATAAGTATCGTCTGCGTGATTTCACATAATAAGAATAAATTGTGTATTGGAATTCTTAACACTGAAAAATACTTTTATAATTGAATGTAAATACTAGGTTGAGCAAAAAGTCTTAGGAAATTTGTGAAAGTTGCGTTGTTATGCGCAAATTAACAACAAAAGCAACAAGGACAATTCTTCAAAGTAGAGACCATCATAGTCCACGACTTTCTGCCATCGTTCTGCCAGATTCCAGAGTTGCTGGAAGTACCATGGCGGCTCCTTGGAATAGAAAAACTCTTCACATGCTTCTTCAACTTCATTAAAGGATTCTCATCGAAAGCTTTCAGATTCGTTAGACCTTTTCTCCAATAATGCCGGATCAACACACGCAAATCACACTGTTCAATAGGCATTTTGTAGTCGAAATTCCTGAACTCCTATAGATATACCACTAGTACTCTTATATGCGATAAAAATTCTGGTAACTATTAGATAAAAAATTTCCCAGAACTTTTTGCTCAACCTAATAACTTAATTTTCACAAATTTTAATTCATTAAAAATATGTTATAATTTTCATAAAAAAGGGTATTTTAAAAATTTCATAAAAGAAATCGTGAGACTAATTAATTAATCATGATTCTATTTATAAGGACTAACTCCATGATTTATTTTTTCTTCTGAAAATATACGTGTTTCATTTTTTATTTGCAAAAATGCGTCCGTATTGGAAAAAATATGTAAAATAAATTAGCTAAAATAATAAATTTTTTAAGGTTATTCTGTAAAAAAATAATAATAATATTGTGCAAATCTATAAATCATAATTTATTTTTATGTTTGATTTCAACTCAAAATACTGGTGTAGCCTAGTAGAGGATTAGCTTCGCCCATCCTAATTATTATTTTTTCTTTCATAAAATTTTAATCTAATTTTATCAATTTTTAAGAGTTAGCTTATATCCATTTGAAATTTGCTTGCATTGAAAATAAAATTTATATTTCTTATCAAATGTAATTAATATGTAAGGAATATACAATACTATGTGCTACATATATTAATTACATCAATGCAGATAAAATTTTGATTTTTAACACTGTAAAATTTGAACATAACCTTGGAGTGAAAACAAAATTGTAATTTAATAAGAGAATGTGAAAAAATAATTTTCTCATACTAATGCAATCATGATAAAATCTTATATTTCGTAACATCTGGGATTTAAAAAAAAAAACCTCATTTTATTTATAATGCAAACATAATTCTTAAAAAAGCGGATAAATGTTAATCTCTTAAAAAATTAATAAAACAAAATTTAAATTCTATCAAAGGTATCATAACAAAAAAATTTCATTTTATTTATATTGAACGAAATTCTAAAATTACGTAACGAAAACATTTAAAAAAAGGATCTCGAATTACATCATAACGTCCTGTATTTTTTTTAAATAAAAAACTATAGACTTGCATTGACGTCACGTTGCTATTAGCAAACGACTGATACTATTGCATCTGGAGCCCCACGGAACGTCAGAACTCCACATTTTTCGTTAAAAGCACATGTTGTCTTTCTTTTTAATTTAGATTTTTTGTATTTTTAGTATTATAGTACTAATAAGTCTAATAAGTCAAATCGAGAGCACCACATTCTCCTTATATTTAAGCGCCATATGAAGCCATATATACGCCAGATGCTTCTGAACATGTGAGTTCATGTGCAAGCCGTCTCTAATTTCAGTCAAACGTTCCATCATTTATATTGATTGCCGAGAGATGGCGCCAAAACAACGTTGAAATAAAGCGTAGTTCATGCATGGAAGTGCTGTCTTGTTTATATAAAATAATTAACTCCGTTTTTTCACAAAACATAAGTCGGTATGTAAAAGTGAAAAACGCATTTCAAAATATCTAAAGCAGTGGTTCCCAACCTTTTATGGGCCATGCCCCACCAAAGCATCAGTAAAATCACTATGCACCCCCCCCCCCCCCCTCACTCTGCAAATCATGTCTCTTATTATTTCAAAATTAAACTCTATTCACACGACGGAAACTTAATAGAGTATTAATTCGCATTTTTTAACATATCAAAGAGGTGAATCTTCTGTTAGAAATGTGTTTTTAGCGTAAGTCTCCGCATTCTGC
Organism: Maratus speciosus; assembly: GCA_963932465.1. NCBI lineage: Eukaryota > Metazoa > Arthropoda > Arachnida > Araneae > Salticidae > Maratus > Maratus speciosus. The sequence continues at coordinate 118,899,850 of OZ010795.1, forward strand.
CAAAAAGAGTTTGTTATTCTTTCCCAAAATGTTACCTCAAAAAACTTACCTCAATGTTAAAGAAAAGTGTTATACGGTCTGAATTTTTATAATCACAAAATATCTTGAAGAGAGATTTACATTTTGCATTAAAATTGATAAGATTCACACATTTTATAATTCATTTTTGTAACGTTTTAAGAGTTGGTGGAAAAGCTTTGGACACTAAATTTTCCTTCTATATATAACACAATACACAAGATTCTCCCCTTTCAAAATTTTAAATACCCATTATTAGCCGCACCATAACACATTTTCTCTATTCTTTCTTCCCTAATATCGTTAAATGCTTTCCATTTACTATCTGATATTAAAATTTAAAATGCATATGTTATCATGCAAATTTATTTACTGCGTTGGATGCATGCATAAGAGCTATACATATTTACTAACTACACATTTACGTTTCTAATACTATTTAAGACATAAATTTTATAAAGACGGTAGTATCTTGTTTAGATACGTATTTCATATATTCTTTAGGTTAAATGTGTTCAAGTCAGTCAGATTTATATATATATCCTGAGTACTCATAGTTTCACTGGTAAAAGATTCTTCGTGTGACATAAAGCAGTGTAAATAGATGTAGTAATCCCATTCCAAAAATAATCAAAAACGTTATGAAAAATTCTAAAATAGAAAAAACAACCAGAAAAATTATACAGATTTTTAGTACTCTAAAAATATGTCAAAATGTTTATTAACCATGACTATCCTAAATTTTTGATTGGGAACATTGTTAAAATTTGATGAAAAACTGATTGTTTAAATTTGGCTTGTAATTTGTATACTACTATATTACTTTTCCAAAAAAAGAAAATTGTAGCGAATGGGTGAGTACCAAGTTTGGAATTGCCCCCCTGAAAAGTCAAATTGCCCCCTTGTGGGGCGTACGCCCCACGTTGGGAACTACTGATCTAAAGGCTTTAATATGCTTTTACAAATATTTAAAAGCAGAATCGGACGTTAAACGGTATGTTTTTTTAATGAAACGGTCAAAGAGTCGTTTATTTGTTTCTAGATTTCTAATTTATGCTTATGAATGGCAACGGTATTTGTTTGTTTATATCGATAATCTATTGTTGGTAGCTGGGTATTTTTAAATTATAACTTAAATCATCATAATTGTATAGTTTTTTAAGCTTTTAGAGAAAATGAAGAAGAATAGATGTGATACAACGCGAATTACTATAAGTCGAACAATTGCCTTATTCACGGGATCAGAATGCTTAAGCCTAACATGGCCGCGATATATTTTTTTTCCGAGGATGAGCACGATTATCGGGGTCAGGATGAGTTCACACCGGAACTGTTATACACTTAGCACTATTATATATATAATACTTCATCATAAGACAATGATATTAAAAATTAATAAGTGAAAATTTTCGACAAAAGAATTGGTTATATTTCGAATTTTAAAAATAAATTCTTTAATTGTGCTTAAAGATAATTTTATTATTAATTCTTCATCATAAGACATTGATAATAAAAAATAGTAAGTGAATATTTTCCCTAAAACAATGGGTTATATTTCGAATTTTGAAAACAAATTCTGTAATTGTGCTTAAAGATAATTTTATTATTAAAATTTCGTAATAAGATAATGATTTAAAAAAATAATAAGTGAATATTTTCGCCAAAGGAATGCGTTGTATTTCGAATTTTAAAAATAAATTCTTTAATTGTGCTTAAAGATAATTTTATCATTAATTCTTCATCATAAGACATTGATAATAAAAAATAATAAGTGAATATTTTCCCTAAAACAATGGGTTATATTTCGAATTTTGAAAACAAATTCTGTAATTGTGCTTAAAGATAATTTTATTATTAAAATTTCATAATAAGATAATGATTTAAAAAAAATAATAAGAGAATATTTTCGCCAAAGGAATGCGTTGTATTTCGAATTTTAAAAATAAATTCTTTAATTGTGCTTAAAGATAATTTTATAATTAATTCTTCATCATAAGACATTGATAATAAAAAATAATAAGTGAATATTTTCCCTAAAACAATGGGTTATATTTTGCATTTTAAAAACAAATTCTGTAATTGTGCTTAAAGAAAATTTTATTATTAAAATTTCATAATAAGATAATGATTTTAAAAAATAATAAGTGAATATTTTCGCCAAAGGAATGCGCTGTATTTCGAATTTTAAAAATAAATTCTTTAATTGTGCATAAAGATAATTTTATTATTAATTCTTCATCATAAGACATTGATAATAAATAATAATAAGTGAATATTTTCCCTAAAACAATGGGTTATATTTCGAATTTTGAAAACAAATTCTGTAATTGTGCTTAAAGATAATTTTATTATTAAAATTTCATAATAAGATAATGATTATAAAAAATAATAAGTGATTTTTTTTTTGCCAAAGGAATGCGTTGTATTTCGAATTTTGAAAAAAAAATTCTCTTATTGTGCTTAAAGATAATTTTATTATTGATACATTGATGTTAAAAAATAATAAGTGAATATTTTCGCCAAAAGAATTTGTTAAATTTCGAATTTTAAAAACAAGTTCTATAATTGTGCTGAAAGATAATTTTATGATTAATATTTCATAAGAACACAGTGATATTAAAAATAATAAGTGAATACTTTCACCAAAAGAATGGGTTATATTTCGAATTTTGAAAACAAACTTTTTAATTGTGCTTAAAGATAATTTTATTATTTAATATTTCATAAGATAATGATTTTCTAAAATAATAAGTGAATCTTCCCACCAAAAGAACGGGTTATATTTTAAACTTTGAAAACAAATTATCTTATTGTGCTAAAAAGTAATTTTATTATTAATTTTTCATCATAAGGCAGCGATATTAAAAAATAACAAGTTGGAAATTGCTCGTCAAACGTGGAAAATGAGATGCGTTCGTACTATAACTACACTGTAAAAAAATGGTAACGTTCCATATAAAATCCAGGAACGTTTCGCCTTTTCTCAGGTTTTCAGAATAATTTAGCTCTTTCCTGTGAAATTCTGGTTTTCTTATCTGAAACGTTCCTGAACAAAAGTTGGAAACAGCAAAACGCTGCGGCCGCCATTTATTATTTTTTTTGCTATAATCCGTTGCTCGACCGCGAGTGTCGAAAACGAATTCCTTAAATGAATGTAAAAAAATCAATATGGAATGCAAATTAATCAATAGACGACATAATCCTTTACGTCTCTATTGTCAACCATTCAGATGAAAATACGATACCTCTCTGACATCGCTAAGAGATTATCTCTCGTACTTGTCTGTGGAATTTTTAACGAGCAGACCGTGTAAAAAAAAAAATACACCTATTATTTGGATCTCCATTAACCAGGGGACCATTAAACATGATTCTCACCGATTTTGATTAATTTAAAGTATGTTTTAGAGTTCTTATCTCTAATTATTCTTGTGAAAGGATTTCTTCAAATGGTCCTTAGATTTTCAGAAATTAGATGCCGAGGTTTAGCATACGTTTCAAATACCCATTAGTTTGCAGCTCTCAATGTGTCTTTCGTGGTGTGGACGCAGAAGGCTCGCACGCCACCCGTACGGCAGCGGGTTCGATGCTACCTCTTAACTTTTTATTTTTCTTTTTTAATTAATTTTATATTTTAACACTTTATTACAATTTGATTTAAATTTGATATATCTTTGACACTTTGAATTGCTGCAAATTTGAATTTTTTTTTATTTTCGGAAAAAATATACAATTACGTTTAGGTTTTTTTTTCATGAAAATTTATATGTATTTTATCTAACTTGTAAACTAACATAATTACTGACGAAAATCCAAAATATTTTATGTCTAGATTTTTTTTCTAATTATTATTTACATTTATATATTTTTATATTTTAAGCAAAGTTCAGAAACAATATATCATATATATATTTACTTTATTGAATTTTAACTGAAAATTTATTTTTTCGTGTAAATTATAAATAATAATTTTGATGTCAATTTCAAAATATTTTTTCATTCCAACAAATAATGATAATAAAGCGAAAACTGTCAACTGGAAATGTAAAAATCGTCTGCGGATCCCGCATGATGTGAAATGTCAGTAATGTTTTGCTGTCAACAGAAATATTCCTGGTATTTCGCAGGAAACGTACTGGCATTTCTGTAGAATGTTTTTAACATATACAGTAAAGTTCGAGTCATTTTCAAGAAATGTTTCTTGGAAATAATGGGCAACTCAGCTGCCCATTTTTTCCCAGGAACGTTGCGGAATTTTTTTTACAGTGTAGTTTTATAATAATTTTTTGCACCGCGTATTGTACTGAATGAATATTTTAGTGCATTTCATAAGTGTCTATTCATTTCATTCTTTTCGAAAGGCTGTCACATCATTAAAATGCACTTGAAATAATTTTTTCCCATTGGCCTTAATGTAATGGAAAACTTTTGACTGTCCCAGTAATTAAACTATGCATCCGATTTTCATAAAATTTGAAATGACTCGACAAAATTCTACAACAATTATATATTTAAAATTTCAGGCCATTCGGAAGGCTATAACATCATTAAAATGCACTTGCAATAATTCTTTTCCATTGGCCGTCAAGTAACGGAAAACTTTTGACTGTTCCTGTAATTAAACAATGCATCCGATTTTCATGAAATTTGAAATGACTCGACAAAATTTTGCAACAACAATATATTTAAAATTTCAGACCATTCGGTTGGGTAGTTTTTGCTGTGTTATATGCGGACGGACAGACGGTCGAGCAGACAGACAGGCGGACTGAACGACGACTATAGGTGCTGCGTATTTATATAATTACGAACGCACCTAATAAGTGAATATTTTCACCAAAAGAAAGGGTCATATTTCGAATTTTGGAAACGAATTCTCTAATTCTGCTTAAAGATAATTTTATTATTAAAATGTCATCATAAGAATAAGTAAATATTATCAAGGAATTGAGTACATCAATGCCAGCTCAGATATATATAGTAACCTTATTCTGAACTACTGTCTCGACAAGAAAATCCAAATGTAAGAGAATTCCTCCCGCCTTTTCTTAGCGTCATGCTTCGGCAGAGAACTGTCAGGTAAGAGGAAATAAAAGCTAAGAAGTAAAACAGATTTTACACTTCTTGATTTTTTTTTTCAGATTAAAGTAAGATAACAGTGGAGAGTCACGATAAAAACATTTAAGAAACGCCTATTTATACCTGTACAGCGTGTTACACTGTAATAAAGGCTATAATATAAAAATTAGAGATCGATCAAAATTCAGTTTCTTTTTCGATTTCGGTTCAGAATAAGAGTTTCGGCGAAAATGATGTCGAAAATTCGGCAGGACCGAAACCCTAACGAAACTATCTCAATTCCAATAATCTTGTTTCTTCTTTCAGAAATGTTCACCTTTACTCATTGATTTAACCCTCTAATTCCCACTACAAGAAATTGCTCAGGAAATAATTAATTTTTAGTCTTATTTATGTTATTGTGGACCAAATAAACTAAAAATATGAAAAAAAAAAGCGATTTAGTTATATTTTATAGGATTTCTGTATGGTATCATACAGTGTCATCGAAAAATAATGCCTAGATTTTAAATAACTATCACAAAAAAATTATGAAAGGTAATTTATTGGTTTTAGTCTTATAATGTGTGGCAAAAAATATTTTTTTCATACCTTAGTATGTTTCAATGTGAACACCGTTCGGTGTGCACCAGGAACAAATGTGTGCAATGTGGGCACCAGGAGCAGTTTGACCTGAATAAGTTCTCCGAAAAAACCGTTGTACACTGACTAGTGACTTTGACTCCACATACCAAATCATGCACTGTGCTTTTTGTTGCACGGTCAACATCGTACTGTGCTTTTTGTTGTACGATCAACATCGTACTGTGCTTTTTGTTGCACGGTCAACATCGTACTGAGCTGCAGCAGTCTGGAAGGTCGGCTGATCTTTACGACTGCGCAACTAATCCGCGCATAACACAGACACGCAAACGAATTCTAGTGAACTAAAAACAAACTTGCGTTCACCAGTTATCGTGTAATGAAAGAATTACTCATTTAACATAAAAGGTTTCAATGTTATGATTTTTTTTAAATCTAGGCATTATTTTTCGATGACCCTGTATATGCTACCATGAGCAGATTAGGATGAAATAAAAAGGATTTTACCATATTTCAAAAGTATTTTATTTTGTGAAAATAATTACATTTTTATATGTTGTATGACCTAAAACAATTTCTTTCTTTGTTTATATACGTATCTCTCTCTCTATATATATACAGTAAACTTCCTATTATCCGTCACTCACTGGACAGACGGTGTGGCGGATAATTGAAATAGACAGATAATCGAAAGACAGTACAAGACCGGTACTAAAACTACATTTCAATATGTTAATTTATAAAAAAGAAAAAGAAAAAAACATTTTATTATTCGTTGTGTACTTTTGTTTATAAAAAGCATAACTGATGATAAGAAATCTGTTTATCTGGCAAATGTAGAATTTTACTAAATGCCTGAATTTTATGTAATACCTGTTTTCATCCAAAGTAATCCGTTATACATTTCGATATCTTTCACAGATATCATGTTCATCCTTCATCGTTTCCTTAAATTCTTGTGTATCACATACTATTTCTTCTTTATCCATTTTAGCTATCGCTTTCACTGAAATTTTCTTAACATCCCTTATTTATATTTAAAAGTACTCACAGATTCGCCCTTTTTAGGTGCGTTCGTAATTATATAAATGCGTAGCACCAATAGTCGTCGTTCGGTTCGTCTGTCCAGAGCAAAAAACCACCCAACCTAATGGTTTGAAATTTCAGCTATATAATTGTTGCAAAATTTTGTCGAGTCATTTCAAATTTTATGAAAATCGGATGCATAGTTTAATGGCAGGGACAATCAAAATTTTTCCGTTACATTATGGCCAATGGGAAAAAATTATTTCAAGTGCATTTTAATGATTTTAGAGCCTTTCGAACAGAATGAAATGGATATAAACTTATGACGTGCGCTAAAATATACATTCAGTACAATATGCAGTGCAAAAAATATTTATAAAACTAGTTATCGTACGAAAGCTTCTCATTTGCAACGTTTGACGTGCAATTTCCAACTTGTTTTTAATGTTATTTAGGGAATTTATACACATAAAAAGCCTTTGCACACTAAAATCACTGGTTGAAATATATGTTATGTTTGTTGCTTTTATTCATTGTTGATTAAAATTCTGTTAATAAATAGTACGTTGATTAAAGTTGACACTGACGATAATTTGCATTGTTGCTGAATTATTAGAAATACAACAATAGAATTTTCTTATGTTCAGAATACTGCAGCAATTGAATAAAATTCATCACCATTTCAAATTTAATTTTAAAAATGCGTGAATATGAATCTCTCTCTTCTTAAAAGAAAAGTAACTAACGCTGCTGTCACCCCTGTTGCTGTAAATGAATTATTGTAACCGTTTGACTTTCTCAGATCATAATTAAAAAAACTGTGGCATATAAAAACATAAAAACTGTTAGGTTTATAGAAAAATGTATTATAAATATGCTGAAGAAGATAGTTTTAAAATCGAAGAATTATTTTAACTGCTATTTTATGTTGAAATGGGTCAAAGTAGTTCAGAGTTATACTAGAGAGGATCCTAGTTTTATAGGATCAAAAACTAGGCAGAGCAATTTAACCATCCTCTGCAAGCATATACGAAACTAGTTTGCGGTGTGCGGTGTCAAATCGTTTTTTTTTTTTTTTTTTTTTTTTTTGGGGGGGGGGGGGGGTTGTCTTTTTTATTATTTTTTTTTTTTTAATTTTTTGTTCAAAACTTCGGTATTTCAATAGCGATTTATTTCGTTTTAAGAGTTCTCTAGTTATGAATGTAAATGCAATACTATTCCAAGTACCTGTAAATCGTGTCGAACAAACCAGTGAAATATACCAATCACATATCACCAACCCGATGAATCACAAACTTGCAGACGTAATTTGTAGTCAGAGTGGAAGATCATGTTACGAATACATTGGGTGTTTTTCCGTAAATATGAAGAAACTGCATTTTTCATCAAATAATTTATTAAGCTTCACATACTTATATTATAATAGTCCTATAATAGTCATGTAACTGCCATAAACAATTACAATCCTTCGCTTTTCATACGAAAGGTTTCCATTTTCATTAAAGAATCAAAGTTATTTTTTCGAATAAAACTACATAAAAGATGCCATGATTGCAAAGAATTATTGTTACTTTTATGTTAGCCGGGTGCAAATCTCGCCAACAGCTTTTTTTAACTCGCCAGTTAGCATTTTTTTATTTTTCGAGTGGTAAATTAAAATGGTACTACTTGGTTATCCCATCGACCAAAAATCTATCGTCAGACTATAAGATTAAATGTCAATAATGGTTGATCGTAAATGTCACATTCACTTGACTGTAAGGAAGTTGCACGTGTTTACGTCATCAAGTGTTTTTTATTTCGACGTTTTATTTTTATTTTTATTAATGCTATACTAATTTATTTGGGCACAGATGTCATATACGCATATTGGCGCGATTTTTTCCCGACGCCATTTTAACGAAAACATCAACAGCATAAACAACAACATATGAAGCAAAATAACGATACTTTGACGCCAGTTAAGTACCCGTTGCGTATACGACATCTGTGCCTTTATTTGTTCTTTCGTTATTTAAAATAAAAATTACGTTAATTTGTATAATTTGGTGAGTGCTTTGGCGATTTATATAATTTGAAGAAATTGGTCGTCAGGATAACTAAGTAGTACCATTAAAACATTGCTTTGAATTTGAAATTAAATGTCAGGATTTGTTGCAATATTTAATCAAGTTTGGCGTGATTTTTTTTTTTTTTTTTTTTTTTTTTTTTTTTTTTTTTTTACGACAATTTGGTGAAAACCTCGTTTTTGAATACCAGTTACATATGTATTTTTAAATTATTTTCTATTATTTTTAAAATGAAATAACAATTTATAAAAAAAAAAAAATTAATTAATAACTATAGAACAAAATAATTTATATTTTTTTTTAAATAAAAAGAAAATAAAGGTAAATAAACATTTATTAATAAATAAGCAACAATAGCCGGGTTACTAGGTCAGGCAAAGCAACGCCCTTTTGGCGCTATTTAAGTACCCCGGTGCGTATATGACATCTGCAATTAATATTTTTCGTTTCGTTTCGTTTCGTTTAAAAAAAAGAAAGAAGTGAAAGCCATTGATTTTAAATTTTTCAGTTTTAAATGAAAGTTTCGTATTAAATAAAATGATACGGTCAATCCATTTCAAGTGGTCCAGCACTGGTTGCTCGACCATTTTTAAAAAATCTGAAATTTTTTGTACAACAATCCTAACATGGTGGAAGTTCAAAATGACTTTTATTTTAATTTACTAGGGGGCTCTGCCCCCTACGAGCTACGATCGCCAACCCCCGTTCAGGCACACCAAGATCCAAAAAGCACGCTAATTGCACGCATTTGATCGGCTTTAAAAATATTGAATTAAAATTAAAAAAAAACAATAGCGATCTCTCTGTAAACGGGTTTCCATTCTTTTTTCTTGGATTGGGGATTTTTAAGACCAAATCTGTTGCTGTTAAGAGATACAATGGCTGTTTTCGTATTTAATTAAACACATTAGTTATTTGAAAATAAGCTAATGTAAAATGAATTAAGTAAACAGTGTCATTGTCTCCCGGTATTTTTTAGCAGCGCTATAAGATAGTTCTTTTAAATAATTCATTTTAAATGTATTGTTTCAAATCTGACGTAATTTACACCAAACTTTTATTTCTCTTATTAATATTCACGTAAAAATACTTTTGTTGTTAGAAGGAAATATTATTTGCGCTGTCTTCGAATTCACGATAATAGTTGAAAAGATTATCTCAAAATATCTCGCGCAAATATATTTTTCAATTTAAATTGTTTTACCATATTTTTTGGGCATTTTAAATATGACGTAAAATTCAAGTGTAAATATGGTTCTTATGACGTAATTTTCCTGCTTTTAACATGTAATCATTTAATTCTAATTTTAAAGTTTTTTTCTGTTTGTAATAGTCACGTGTAAATAAATTTTTAATTTGAAGAAATATTTGATATGATAATTTGTTTCGCTGTTTATACAATTGGCAACAGTTTAAATTAATGACATTTTCTAAAATTTGTAAAAAACATCTCTCGAAATGCTGAAAATTTGAATTAAAAATAGAAATAAAACCTCAAAAAATGCATCAAATAAAAAAAATAAATACAATCTGCGCATTGGGAACTTATAACGTATAAAATGATCTAAAAATGATTAAATTCTCATGCATAGTTTTTGCTCAAATAAAACTTTTTTAATGGAACGACTTTGTCCAACTTTAGCATTAAATGTCTCTTAAAATAATTCTTCGATTTGAAAACTGTCTGCATCAGCGTGTTTATCAAACATTTTTCTATAATACCACCGATTTTCATATTTTTGTATGCAACAGTTTTCTTAATATTAACGATGAAAGGCCATGCTTAAGCATTCAAATCGGATGCGGATCAACCCGGAATATCTACGCAGATGTTCATTGGTCCATTTCCAAATCAAAACTTTTTTTTATATATAGAAGGATTAATTTTTGTTTGTCCATGGAGGCCAACTTTGTTTCATCGTCTGCAGCAATTTTCTTAAATGAAGGGTTTACGGAATTGTAAATAATTCATCGTCTATTTCTCCAATTCAAGTGCGGATTAATGCAATTTGTACATAATACATTCGGCTAAAAATTTGGTAATAGAGTAGTTTCCAAAACTAACTGCTTATTAGTGAAATTTAAGCATAAAGTTTCAGTTTTTTTTCCAAAATTTGTCCGTCTGCGAGAGGAAATTTTTCTAGCAAGGAAAACAGTCAACATGACATAATTTTTTTTACAAATAGGCCGAGAGTACCTGCACTCACACGCCAAGTTCCAAATCTGAGACTTGCTTTATCTTCGCTAAAAAAAATCCCAAATTTTTCAAAAATGTCAAAAATCGCACTTTTGAGGCTTTGATATCACTGGTGGGGCACGAGATAAAAATCTGAAGTTCTGGTTTCTGAGAGTATTGTATAGTAGTGTTATGCACAAGAAATTTCAAGATGGAGATTTGGCTACAAGCTGAGATATGGCAAGGGCAACATGTCAAATTAATACTGCCAAACTATTGTTTTGTTGTAGTCACAGGTAAGTATTTATCTCAGAGTGTCATTTAAATTTATTTTTTTGATTATCTTTAAATAATAGTAACAGAAAATAAAGCTTTTTTCAAAGCTTAGCAATTAATTAAAAAAATAATTATGCCTAATGCGTACATTTTGTATGGTTTCAGTAATTTTTGTTGGAATTTTAGTAACTAAAAGTTAGTAACTAACAGTTAACATTTTAGTAATTAAAACTCAGCACTTTTACATAAAAAAAAAAATATTTTTATGCAAGACCTGAGACAAAAACAGAATAAGAAAAGAAAAATGCTGTTAATGTTGGCATACTTGTTGAGACATGATCAAGCGTGTTAAAACATATTCCTGCTTGTTGGTTTAAAAACCACAATTTTACTGCTGCTTGTCAGCCCCTGAAACTTGTTCCTACCATAAGTATGTTCCTGTAAATGAAACATTATACGATGCTACCATGCATCAGCCTCAAGTAATTTTCAGAAAGTAAAGATATACAAAGCCCTTTCAAAATTTATATTTCAGAAAAATGACATTTTTGCATAAGAAGTAAGCTAGGAATTATTAATGAAGTGAGACTTGCACATAGTGATTTCGAAGTTTATTTCTATGAGCCAGCAAGGCCGAGATCTTCAATTAAGGTATCAAGAGAGGACAAGACTTGGTTCCTACAAATAAAATATCGAGAAAGATCAAAATTGCGGTTTTTAAAACAACAAGCAAGAATGTGTTTTGACACGTTTGATCATGTTTCAACAAGCATGACAACATTAACAGCAATTCTCTTTCCCTATTCTGTTTTTGTCTCGGGTCTTGTACATTTTTTTTTTTTTTTTTTTTTTTTTTTTTTATGTAAAAGTGCTGAGGTTTCTTTTAGTTACTAAAATTACTTACTTTTTTTTATTTATTTACTTTTTTTCTAATTAGATAGATAAATATATGTTAAAAACCAAATGTTCACATTAACTTTCAACTGCTGTTAGCACCGTGACCTGCACCGTGAACTTTCAATGATATCACACGCGTGGAAACTATAGTTCAACGCCGTACTTCGGGTCAGGTTCTACAACACCCATCCGGACCGAACTTGAAAATCAAACTGTTGTTGATCCGAAACTTTGAACCGTAACTTAAAATCAGTTATCTTAATTTAAAACAATTATGAAATAAACTATTAAATTTAAAAAATCAAAAAACCCGACTGAGTAAAAAGCGAACTAATTAATTATTTCTCATCAATGTGGAACTACTTTTTTTTTTCAATTCCTACTATATCTTGTTCAAATTTTCAATCATTAATAAAATACTTATTATTCATCCAATCAAGCTCAAATAAAATTTTTAAAACTTATAGTGGATGACACTTGATGTTAATCCAGTTTTTTTTTTTTAAATATTAATTCATTAATTAAATTAAATTAAATTTCAATAATCGAGAGAGCCCTCTTCTTGATCAAGGTATTTTAAGACCGAGAGAGACCTCTTCCTGATCAAGGCATTTTAAACACCACTCAACAGGAAAGAAGAATGGGAGAAAAAAAGTTCTCTTATTGACCTAAGTAGGAATCGACTTAAAATATTTTTCTTATATTACTTGTTTATATTATTTACCTATTTTTTTTTATTTACTTGTATTGATGACTTTTAAGTTGTGTTTAATTGTTAGTTCCTATCTATAAACACTGTTTTGATGAGGTCTATAGATGTCTATGATAGTTAGAGTTGCAGTAAAGCTAGAGATCCACAATACATGCACAACTTCTAGGTTGTATAATATTTTAATGGAGCTTCTGACTGTAAAATAGTCAATGAAACATCGTCTTCATTTTGAAAGACCTATCCAATGATATGCCACTCAATAGGGTGCGTATTTTTTTTTCGTCTCTACCACCTTTTTGTATTTTACGGCCGCCATTTTGAATTTATAGAAACAAAACTTAGCCTATAACCATCGGGCCGTTAAGACAAATTGATAGAGACCTCATTCATTAAAATCCATCCAGCCGTTGGGATGTTTCGAGGGTATAAAGAAATCCATATACACAGATACGCGTGAAACGCATAACCCTTCTTTTCAGTCGGGTAAAAATAGCCTACAATTATGTGTCTCACATCAATTTTATCTTTTATGTAGAAAATTAAGTATGTAAGACCTCATTTATATTGTTATGTATATATATAGTTTTTCATCTTAAATAATATCCTAGACTCTCTTTTAAATAAACGGATTAACCCGAGCCCGGAATAATTATACACTGCTTAAAAAAATTAGGGTAGCAAGCAAAAAAGTGATGAGAACAGTGCAAGACAGCATGTATGGGCATAAAATGGATAGTACATGTGTATCAATGCGCAATACAGAAAAAAAGACGCAAAAAAAATTGTAAGGGAGCTTCTATACTTTGAAAAGATGAAAAGAACATGAAAAGATGGTTTAAGGCAACAATTTGTTTTCATATAAATAATAAAAAAAAGTATTGTTTAGAAATAATACAAGATTTTTAATATGGCGAGTGGTCTCCTCGAACAGCTAAGACAGCTACACGCCTGTTTTCCATGGATGCGATGAGGTTATCGATGAGACTTTGGGGGATACTGTTCCACTGCTCAAGAATTGCAATCTCCAAGTCCCGGACAGTAAAAGGAGGACTCGGTCTCGCAGCAATGCGTCGTCTGAGTATGTTCCAAACAGGCTCGATCGGATTTAGGTCAGGAGAGCATGCTGGTCATTCCATACGCTGTATTATTTTAGCTTCAAGCATGTTTTCCACAAGACGAACTGTATGAAGTCTGACATTATCATGCATGGAAAAAAAGAAATCACTAATTTCTGAAACATAAAATACGACATGAGGTCTCAGTATCTCTTCTGTATAACTTAGGATCGTCAAAGTGCCGATGATATCCGAATGATATTCGGGCCCCTACGTCCACCTATGCTGATTCCAGCCAATAGCATCAACCAACGCCTCCTACATAAACTATGTAGGGGGCGTTGCATCAACCCACCTCGTCTGTAATGTGATCTTTCACGAACGAATGTGGGATTATTTTGAGTGCTTCTTTCTCTCCGTGCCAAAACACATCAGATGTCACATCCAGACTGAATCGGGACTCGTCTGTAAGCAGAATTTGACTCCAACAACGTTGCCTCCAAACTCGATGTTCAGTTCCCCAACTTCTTTAAACCGCACAGTGGCTTGAAGTCAACGGAATACAGACCATTGACTTACGTGCATAAAGATCACCCTGGTGAAGCCTATTTCGGACTCTTTTGCTGGACACTCTTCGTCCTGTGGCCAAGAACAACTGTGTTTGCTGCTGAGTAGCATTGTCCGTTCCATCTAGATGAGCTGTTAACAGGATATATCGATCATCAGTTTCTGCGTTAGCACATTTTCGACCTTGCACTTGTCGATGACTACCATTCCATGTGTCTTGGAATCGATTCCACAGCCTTTCATGGACACTTCTTGCGACTCCAACAGCGTCCATTACACTTCGTTGTGTTTCCCCAAATTCAACTGTCCCGATAACACGCCAAGTCATGGATTTTAGTAAATCATGTTGTTGTGACATTTTCAAGCCACTTTTTCTCAAAACACAAGCTGAGCAATTGAATTTTACAATTGAGGCGGTGTGACAGACGTTTCGTCAAAATCCCGATTTCTGCACTTATCTCTTTTTTCTAGTTTTTGACGTCATAAACTTTAATTTACATGTGAAGTTTTCTTTAGCTATTTTCTACAACACTTTAAATTATGGATGTTTTATTTTACGTTACTTATCGGTGTAAATATTTGCGTAATTTCGTTAAAACCATGTGCTCCCCTAATTGTTTTGAGCAGTGTAGCCAACCAGACTGGAACTTGACTTGCAACGAAAAACAATCTGCTCCAACCCGACTTGACCTCTTGACCTGCGGTTCGGGTCGGGCTGGGCTCGCTGGTAATCTAGTTACCCAACTCCATGCAGGACTCTAGTGGGAACTGAAGATTTAATTAACTCCAATCCAATGTCGTTATTGTCTGTCATCTTTCTTTTTTTATTTATTATTTTTTATTTAATTACTCGTACAAAAAGTCACATCTATTCGGAATAACTACAAAATAACAAATCATTTGCAATTAATGTTCACATTTTTCATCCCATATTCAAACAGTAGTTAGGATTACTTTTCACAAATGAGTTGGCGTATGTTTTGAAACATCTGCCAATTATTTTCAAAAAACTTCTGCAAGCTCTCTTTTGTTTTTAAATGTCGACTGTAAATTTCTTTTTCTTATGATCCTACATATGGAGTAGAGCCAATAAACAGCCGCTATCCATGTGTATCCATATTATAAACAGCGGTGTAGTCGTAAAAAATCAAGAGGATATATGTTATAGAGAATATGCGTTATAGAGTATATACGCTAGAAAGTATACTCTATAACTATGGAGGATATACGGAGTTACTTTAAAAACTTCAGCAAGTTTACCCTCAATTTCATGTCTGATTATAAAAAAAAACATATGTCTTTTTACTGAATTTTTAGTCTTTTAACACCGGTTTTTCTAAACAGAAATTTTTGCTTAATTCAATAGTGAAAATGCTCGGATTAAATAAGGCAAAATTTACAATAAAAATTTACTGGTGAGAATAATCACGGATTCTGAGCACCTTACGCGGCCCGTATACGGGTCGCCCGTCCCCAAGGTGTTAAGTAACGCTGAAGTCATATTGATGATTGAAACGATTTTAATACTAAATTTCACTTTTTCTGCAAATTTATAAAATTCTAAACATTGCAAAAATTTAATTTTTACATCAGCGAATAGATAAAGAAATGTCCTTTAAGTGTAATTTGTTTGAGAACTATGTCACATATAGTATGTATATATATATATATATATAACATGAAAGTTTTTGACATCATTGAAAGAATTAAACAGGCGCTGGGCACATTGCAAGAAGACATAGGACAATAGATTGAGCACAAACACCCTACAGTGGTATGTCAGAGATGTAAAATGACCAACACGACGACCTCAAGTAAGATGGAGTAACGAAATCAGAAAAGTGGCCGGTGTTAATTGGATGACTAAAGCACTAGACAGGAAACATTGGAAACATCTGGGGGAGACCTACATCTAGCAGTGGATTAAAAACTGTTGATGATGATTATGATGATATATTTATATATGTATACTATATCATGTATACTATATATTACTGATGTTTTTTATATAAAATTTCTTTTTAGCGTTCTTAGTGGGCAAAGATACAAAAGATACAAAGATACGAAAAAAAAAAATCTGTTAGAGTTTTTAATGATATATGGGGAAAATCATTTGCGATGTATTTTAATAAAGTTACTCTATTACAAACATAATAAAAATTATATAAATTTTTGAAGTGTACTAAAACATGCATTCTGTAAATTATAGAATGCAACACATTCATCATTCATTTACAAGGTCACACAAATGAACTGGGTGACATAATAGTCTATGAGGGAAAACTGTTTGCAGCATATTTTAATTTTGTTACACACTTTTAAAAATAATGAAATTTATTAACTGATGTTGACTACAAGAAGCTTCATGTATAATAAGAGGTGCATAGCATTTATCTTCATTCACAGAAACACCTAAAAGCTATCAGATAAAGTACTGTTTATTAGCGATAATTGCTGTATGTACGTTTTCAGTTATGGAATGCATTTTAATATGGTATGCAGTGTAGCTAAATGTTTGCATACTACGTGGTGTGTATAAATTCTATAGAATGTACATAAAGCTGAGGAAAATAATTTCTAAGGATTACTGAATAAGAGCTTGAATTGCTTAAAGATGTTTTTAGTTATAGTATTCCTTTTTAAGTGTAGCTAAATGTTTGTATACTACGTGGTGTGTATAAATTCTATAGATTAAACAAAATAATTTCTAAGCATTACTGAATAAGAGCCTTAACTTCTTATGATGTTTTTTAATTGAGTTATGCATTTTTAAGTTGAACTGTGTTTATCATACTAAGAGATGTTAGTAGAATATAAATAAAATCATACACAGGGCTACGCAAAGAACTGGCCACCTAGGGATGATAATTCTTGTCTGAATGATTTCAGTAGTTTGAAAAGTGTTTTTCCTTGAATTAAATTTTAGCTTAATATCTGACGTATAATAATAATTTTAATGTAATATACACGGCTGTACAAAATAATCCAAATACGTTACCGTCTATTGCTGGAAATTGCTGAAGGCGAATTTTCCACTGTGTTAGGCGTGTGTGTGTGTGTGTGTTTACTAAATTAAATTCAGCATACACTGAAAAAAATGGGTTTTCAAAATTGAGTAAAAAGTACTCAAGTTTAAATACGTCACATGCTCAAAATAGCTCCGATCTAAATGTACTCAAAATTGAGAAACACGTGTACTCATTTTTGATTCCATAGTTGTGTTCAAATATGAATCGCTATGTACCGTCCCCCTGAACCTATAAATTAATGTAAAAATATGCTGACATTTATTTCGCGCTCAAAGTTATTAACAAGAAACATTTAATTGATTATTTATTACGGAAAAATAGCAAAATTAATAGCAAGATACCAAAATCGAATATTTTTGTGACAAGAGCATTATATATTTGCATCTTCTATTTGGAAGCACTTTTAAATAATTTTTAAATATTGTGCATAATTTAATATTTACATTAATAAACATCTTTTTTGCCGCCATTAATGAAATAAACCATTACAGAGAACATCATTGTCGTTTTGTTTGGGTTTGATAACATGTGATGTATCAAAAATGAGAAAGCATAGGTTCATTTTTGATCCAAACATACTCAATTCGATATGAATATATCGATTTACTCATCTTTGATAACTTCATTTTTTTCGCTGTACTATGTAGATTAGATACAAATCTACGGATTATATACAGGGCTGCACAAAAGGAGTATTGTCCCGGCTATAGGCGGTAATTGCTGAAAACTGGCTTTCAAATGTGATATGCATTTTCTTACAGGTTTACTTTTTTATCTTCTTTATTCCTTGTAAACGACGAAGTTCTGTTTAAGTATTCTGGAAGCGTTGGAAAGTGTTTCATGATCTATGTTTGACGCATGGCTTTCTTTCTTGTTCCTCTCAACTTTATCTTTGCCAAAATGTAAGTAAATAAGTAAGGTCTATGTATGTATCTAATAACGGCGTATTATAAGAAAGGCTGCATTCAAGCATGGAGATGACGCTTTTAATACGGGGTATACAGCATGTAGGCAGTTTAAGAATGAAACATTATTTATTTATCTTAACCCATGCTCACTCACCCCTTCCCCTCAAAGAAAAACCTGCCAACAAGACAGCTTTTAAATGTTTTTTTTACTTATAATTAGAAAATGCCATGCTATCTATTCTAAATAATGCTGAACCAACAAAACGTCAACGTTTCATTTGCAAATAATTTTAATATTTTTTGTTTCTTATATAAAAAAAATAGCAGGATGGCTTTTCAAAAATGACTTGGCGTACGTTTGGGAAATGCTGCCAAATATTTTCGGTAATAAAAGTTGTACGCTTTCCTTTTGTTCTTAAATATAAACTATAAATTTCTTGCATTATGCCATCACCGAGTATGGACTAAAGCCAAGAAAACAGTCGTCATCCATATGTATTGTTTTAGAAATGAAAACAAAGCAATTGAAATCCTTTGTAAATAATTTAGTATGTTGCACTAAATAAATTATTAAAGCACAACAAACCAATTAGTCTTTTATAAATTGACGTTAAAAAAAAGTTAATACTACAACTACGAAATATGTCTGAACTTACGATAGTTTACGACTTTTTAGTATAGTTCACGAAAAAATTTATGGTGACTTTTATCAAGACATTCATCATATATACTTTTCTACACTTAAAAAAAAACAAGAATGAAAAATCATGCATCCCTCATAGATTATGAAACAATTTCCAACACATTCAGAATACTGTAACACAACTTTACAATATATTAAAGTGAAAGATGTCTAAATAGACAAGGGACAATTGACAACTATCTCGGTTTATAGAGCCTTTGACCCAGTAGGAAAACCCTTACTTTTGCTACCCAGGGACAGTACGGACCAAGAGCATGCCCGGGAGCGCCCTTTATTTGAAAAAAAAAAAAATGTAGTTTACAATCCTCCTGAATGGAGAAAAACAGCAGTTTAATAGCCACACGGCTACTGTAACCGGACAATACAAAATATAATTAGCTTAGTTGCACCTTAAAATGCCCCAGGTCTCCATGCTAGGTGCGAGCAGAACCAAAAGTGGTTCCCTTGTAAGATATAAACTAATATATCAATAAGGACATTACTTTAGTCCAAATTAAAATAACTACAATTAAACTAAATAGTAATAAAAGAAGAAATAGTACTAAATTGATAACAGAATATGCAAAATTCCATCAGCAGTACTGTTTTACAAATTGCAGTAGGATGTAATGAAATGCTGTTTGTCTGCGTAGAAAGACATAATATTTGTAAGTCCAAATATAGTGTCCAATGTCTATAATTAAATAAACAGAAGTTCATATGGTTTATACAGTTCATATAGTAGGAAATCCACATGCATCACCTAGACGCACAATAATGTCAGGGAACAAAGTCCAAAAGAACATACCAGTTAAAGTTTGAATTTTAGTTCATAAATAAGTAGTAATAGACAAAGTTGTGTAGTTCACAAGCAAATCCTTATTCTAAGTCCGGATTAAAAGTTCATAGTCCGTATTCAAGTGTTTATGGATACTTACTTGGTTACATGTAAACAATTATAGTCCAGATTGAAAAGGTCTGTTATAGTCTGATTCAAGTTCAATTTTAATTAGTAGTCAGCAAAGTTGTATTGCTCATTAGGATTAAAGTAATTGTTGCCAATTAGGTACTATTGCTACTGTTAATATGATGTACTAAAATAACAATTTAATAAAGATTCATATAATACATGTCCACATACACAGCATAGCCTCTTAGCAATGACAAAAGTAAAATGATTAAGCTAACAAAATCTAATGAAAGCTTAATACGGATACATATCCGTTAATAGTAGAACAAGTGGGTAAAAGTGATCACAAATCGCACAGAGAGTTTCGTTTAATATTCCTTTCAAAACGCTTTATTCTTTAGCAAAATCTGTTAGTTCCACATTTCGCAACCAGTGGCCTCACTCTATTCTACACAAACCTCTACCCGAACGAAACTCCGTTTTACAACCTATCCGTCGATATATTAGTTGAGAGAATCGGGCTCATAGCACCCGAGATAGGTAGGCGCCCCCTGACGGTAAAAAGTGGAACTGAAATATGTAAGACTGTGTGTATAATATGAAAAAGTGGTCAAAGGAATGTCGGAAAAGGTTTTAGAAAAGGACCCACCGGCTGCAATGGGGGGAGGTTAGAAAAATTGCTTAAAATACAAAAGTTAGAGCCCGGAGGTGTAAATAATATAAGACTTTTTGAAAATTTTGTGATTTTTCGTGTGATCGCCAGTATTTTATAAGTATGCAAAATTTCAAGTCTTCAACTTTAATAGGGGCTCAGTTAGAAAAAAAGCTTAAAATACACAAGTTAGAGCACAGAAGGGTAAATATAAGAATTTTTCAAAATTTTATGATTTGTCGTTTGGTGTGAGGTGTTCAGCTATAAATATGCAAAATTTCAAGTCTTCAAATTAATTAGGGACTCAGTTAGAAAAAAAAAGCTTAAAATACACAAGTTAGAGCCCAGACGGGTAAATATAAGACTTTTCGAAATTTTATGATTTGTCGTTTGATGTGAGGTGTTCAGCTATAAGTATACAAAATTTCAAGTCTTCAACTTAATTAGTGTGTAACCTTAAGTAACCTAAAAAAGTGTGTAAATCACCCAAGACTCATTGTTTATAGTTCAATATGCTTAAACTCAGACAAAAAGACAATGTGCTACCAAGCGTAATCACACGATGACAGCTAATTTCAAGCAATGATTTTGAAGACCGGCTGTAAGTTTATATAGCATAGTCATGGAAATAAGCAAAACAATTTCCCGTATTGATCATGGAATCCGTAAAAGACCGTTGGGGAACAAACTGAAAGTAATTTTTATTCAATTCCAGCTGAGTACAGCAGCAGGATCCATAAGTAATAGGCATGTAGAAATTCAATGGTATTAAGTTCTACGTGACACAGTTGAATTAGTATCAATAGTTTGAATTAGGTGCTTGACTGTAGTGTGAAATTCAATTTGATGATCAAAACTTATAATTAATGAAACAGTAATACTGATTAAGGATGTTGTAATTCTCTTTTAGTTTAGAGTAGTTAGAAGGTAAAAACACAATCTTTCGTAAATTGTTACCTAAAGTGTTATAATTATCAAGTTTAAAGTGAAAAGCCAACAAAGGACACTTGCCGTATATGTAGCGTATAACATCGCCAACTTCCCCGCAGTCACATAGATTATTTCACCGATCTTACGTAAGATGTCTCATGTCGTTAATCTTATGTCGTTTACCAATATTATGTAAAAATTTTGGGAAACTTCCATGTGCACTGCAATAATATTATATTATCTGACTTACGCAAAGTAAATAAATATTGACTTTATTAAAGACCCTGTATCCCTGTCTTTAGGCGAATTTGTCCAATAATCCTGCCATTGGATAAGCATTTGTTTATTGTAATAATTTCTTACAATTGAACATGGAAAAGGAGTTCTATTCACAATCTGTTTTCTTCACATTTATAATAATTTTTTTAATATTACCTCTAACAGTATCTAAATCAGTGGTTCCAAACCTTTTATTGCCGACGCCCTACCGAAATATCTTTAAAAACACAATGCTCTCTCCCCCTTTCCATTCACTGAAGGAAACCTAACAGTAACTATTCATTTTGCATTTTTTAACTTATCAAAGAGGGGAGCTCTCCGTCACAAATGTATTTTTAACATAATTCTATAAATGGAATGAGACTATACATCTTCACTTTTATGCCAAAAAATAGTTTTGTTGTCCACTTCTAACTTACCTCAATGTTTAGAAAAAGTATTACATAGCCTGAGTTTTTTACTTCACAAAATAATAGAAGAGACTCTTGCAAGCATTAACCCTTTATGTACTGAATTATAAATTCATGAAAATTTTACGTTCTAAAGCATTTTTCGTGAATTGTTTAAACTACATTAGAAGATTTACATAATCATTTAGTAAATTTTAGAAGGATTTTAGAAGGATTGGAGGATTTAGAAGGATTAATTAAATTTGAATTTATAGGGATTTTGTGCAATGTTTTATAACGCCACTCAAATTTTTTTATTTTAAATATTTTTCTTAGTATTTTGTAGAATTAGGAAATGTACAAACATAATGTTCTTAAAATAGAAATATAGAAGTATTTCCGAATTGACCCTCCACCCAACGCCAAGAAAGCTGAAAAGATGCAAAGGCAAAAGAAATCATCCTTTTAAAAATATTTTAGTTTTGTGTAACCCATAATGCTTTTGGAACAAGATAAAGTAATGTATCTATAACTCATTCTAATCTGTATTACAAATCGGTGTGTTAAATGAATTTTTATAACAAGTTATTTTAATGGTACTTATAAGTACCGTCAGTAGATAAAGGTTAAAATTGATTACATTGACACATTTTATAATTCATTTTAGGAACATTTTAAGAGTTGGTGGAAAAACTTTAGACAATAAATTTTCTTTCTATGGATAACAAAATGCACAAGAAGCAAGTTGCTAGTGCCACGTTTAGATATTTCTCTTTTTTTTAGGTTATATATCTTTCAAAAAGTAATATTTAGATATGAGACGTTGAGAATCATGGTGGACTAATCCCAGCAACTGTGATTTCGAGGAAAATGCTTTACAAAATTGGTAAAAAAAAATTGACAAACTTTTGTGAAACTCAGGCTAGCTCCAGCGGAGACAAGCTATTTGGTTCACTATTGCACTGGCAGCTTTTTATCCAAGTTACGTTGGACTATCTGTAAAATTGATTCTATCACTTGAATAGTTTCGGACCAATAGATGGCATGTCATACAACGCTTTGACATTCCAATCTCATTTTTCTCAAAAATGTGGAACAGTCCCTCTGGTTTTCAACACTTCAAATAACCTTTAGTAATTTAATGTAAAATGTTTTTTGATGTTACGTACAGCTGAGCAAATAGAAATAATAAGCTCATTCAATAAATAATCTAAAAAGCTAAGAAAAACTGTAAAATTCATTAATAACCAGAAGAAGTATAGAATTTTTAAAAATTTTCATATTGTGGAAAATTTTTTTAAGCTTATTCTGATAATTATTCTTGTTTGAGTCTATTTTAAATTTTTGGTTACGAAATTTTTTTAAGATTCAACAAAAAAATCTTTTTTTTTCTTTAAATTTTGCATGTATTACTTCATGTATTAGTCTAAAACATTGTTTTTCATAAATATCAGATAGCGAAGGGGTGAGTTGCAAATTTGAAATTGTCCCCCCCCCCCCTAAAAAGTGAAATTACCCGCGGTGAGTTGATCTGTTAACTGTTATTTCAAGGCCCTTTATAGTATATGTCACTTCAAGCACGATAAAATCATCAGCATGGTAAATTATATGTTTCTTAGTACTTTTATATGTATTAATCAATTTATTAGCGACTAGGTTCCAAAGAACCAGACCCACACGTGATCCCTGAGCGCATCCGTCATGTAACACAAACCATAAAATACCATCAAAATTGTAATTCAAATGTAAATATAATTTTTAAGAGATGACTTTGTAAAATTAGTATGTCTCACTAAATAAATTATTAAAACATAACAAAGCAATTAGTCTTTTATAAATTGCTGTCAAAGAAAAGTTAATAGTACAACTACGAAAGATGTTTAAACGACAAGTTTACGATATTTTTAGTATAGTTCATGAAATAATTTATAATGACTTTTATCAAGACATTTATCGTATACATTTTTTCTACACTTAAAAAAAAACAAGAACAAAAAATCATACGTCCCTCATAGATTATGAAATACTTTCCAACACATTCAGAATACTGTAACAAAACTTTACAATTTTTAGAAAATGCACAAAGCATTTGAAACCCAATTTCTACAATAACTATGAATAGCACAAAAAATATCCGAACTTTTTTGTTCAACCCTGTGTAGAATCCATAGATCAATGTGCATATTACATAATATACTAAATTTTAATTCAATTACATGCATAGCACAGTTGAAATTTCCCATTCAGCAATTTCCGTCCATGAACAGAAATGCAAATGAGATCTTTAATGCAGCCCTGTATAGGATCTATAGAATTTATACACACCAAGTTATATGCAAAAAAATAGTTAAATTTAAAAACTCGTATCACAAATGAAAACGCATTTCCCGCCATTATTCTTCATAGTCTGTACTGTAGCCAAATATTTTTGTTTGTACCTGCCAATGAACGACAAATTGCTCGCCAGATTCTACAGTAAGCGCTTTGTAGTACACCTCAATGATATATATAAATTTCCATACGTTTGAAATCGTGTAATATCAATAAAATACACTGCAAACAATTTTCCCCCATAGGCCGTCATGTAACAGAATTATTTTGAGTATCCCTGCAAATGAACCGTTTATTTTCAGTACATTTACAATACCTTTATTTTTTATAACGAACATACCATATTAAACAACAATAACATATTTAAATTTCAAAGCAATTTGACTCTATTTTCATGACATCTCGGACTTTTTTCTGTGAGGATATTTAACGAATAAAATGTATGCAAATAATCCTTAAAAAATAGATGATCTGAAAATTGCCATTACTAAAAGGATACAAGAAGTCATACCCAGCGTGCTAAAATGCGTTTCTACATGTAGGCAAAAAACCACCTCTCCTTTGCGCAGTTACACGGGAACTGATATTCAGATAAATAAAATAAATTAGTGATTTTGTCCTTGCATAATAAATCAACTAAATATAATGATAGAGGTAATTTCTTACCTTTATGTTGTTTTCTCAGCAATTCCTCCTATGAAGGATGGTCCGCATTTAAATCTGGTTCGCCGTATCCATTTGTCAGGAGCCCCACCAGTGGCTGAGAGGTTCTGCTCTCGAAGCTGGTAGATGGGAGGTGCTGGGTTCGAACCCAATCGCGCCCGTCGGCCTAATCGTTCGGAGTTTTCGTGGTTTTCTTCGAACCGTGGATTTCCATGCGTTAATACGGATTAGGTTCCCTTAGAAAGACCTCCATGGAAGGCACTCCCCCTAGGGCCCATATCCCTCGTGTAGATAATTGGCCGTCAACAATCAACTCAACCCAACCCATTTGTCAGGAGCACCTGTTATCCTGCTTTGCTATAGTGTTGTGTAAAAAAAGGTGGAAATTTAATGTTTTATCTTATTTAAATGAATGCACTTCTGAAGCATTTCCTTTGCTGAATTAACTAATATATTATTAACACTTTAAATTTACATTTTGAGTTAACTACACATACATTTGTATTAGGCTGCTTTTTGCAGCAACAATATTTTACTACATCTTTTCTTATCGAAATTTATAGAACAACTAACTTAATAATAAGAGTGTTTATTTTAGTCCTTTACAGTTCGATGACGTGGAACTCTTGCATCATGCGTGGGCTGATATACGAACGTATTTCACTTATTAATGTTCTTGTTTATTCAGAATAGCATAATTTTGGAAGATATAAAGACAGAGTTGCTTACGCAATGATTTATTGCTACTAAATTAGTTTATTTAAGTATCATAATGTTTTTGTGTCCTTGAAAATTATTGCTTGTTTAATGTTTTGAAAATAGTTTACTGTCAATATCTGAGAGGGTTACAAATCCATCACCCTTCCTTAACCATCTCAGATGCATCCGGTAGTAGTTGCATGGATTCTCGATGTTTCACGAATTGAGGTTTGGCCAGTGGCTTGGTCAAACAATCCGCTATCATATCTTGTGTCGGGCAGTAGCGAAGATCTAGTATACCGTCTTCTTTCATCTCTTTTATCGCATGATAACGCACGTCTATGTGCTTGGTGCGTTTTGAGAATTTTTCATTGTCCACCATTTTGATGACGCTCTGGTAATCTTCGTACATTAACACTGGTAAATTTAGTTTTAGATCTAGGTCGTCTAACAGTTTTATTAGCCAGGCAATTTCCTGTCCTGCACTAGCTGCTGCAACAAATTCAGCTTCCGCTGATGAATAGGCTATGCAGTTTTGCCTTTTGGTGTACCACTGTATGGGACTATTTCCCAGCATGAATATGTTGCCTGTTGTGGATTTCCTCGTTCTTGTGTCCCCCGCCCAGTCGGAGTCAGAAAAACCGATGAATTTTGGCTCGTGTTTTGTACTCAATGTGAGTTTGAGGTTTTTCGTTATATTTAGATAGTTTATTATCCGTTTTTCACCGCCTATCAAAATGTCATCTACGTAAACTATTATGTAAGTCGTAATGTTTTTTTCTTTTCTTGTGTATAGGCATGTGTCCACGGTGCTTTGTTGAAAGTTTAAATTTTTTAAAGATTGTTCGATTCTTTTATTCCAGGTTCTGGCTGCCAGTTTGAGTCCGTAGATGAATTTTTTTAGTTTACAGACTTTGTTTTCTGAGTTTTTCTCAATGTAGCCCTCCGGTTGTTTCATATAAATTTCGTCTTCTAATTCCCCGTATAGAAAGGCTGTGTCGATATCTACGTGTCTCACGTTCAACTTCTTATATGCGACTGCTGCCAAAAATGTTCTGACGGTTGTTTGTGACACTACTGGGGCGAAAGTCTCGTCATAGTTTTCCCCATATTTTTGACTAAACCATTTGGCTACTAAACGTGCTTTGTACTTTTGAGTGTTCCCTAACTGTCTAATTTCCTTTTGAATGTCTATTTCCAACCTATAGCCTTTTTGTTAGGTGGAGGATCCACTAATTCCCATGTGTTGTGTTTTCTCAGCGAATTTATTTCTGCTTGTGTGGCTTTAAGCCAATTTTCCTTTTCTTTGGGATTGTTTATTTCCAGTATTTCATTCCAACTAGTTGGTTCTGTCATATCATCATTTGTACATAACAGACATATCTGTCTGGTGGTACCCCCCCTGTTCGATCTTTCGGATCTTCTTGGTTCATTGGTCGGTTGTTTGGACGTGGTTGATTCTTCGGTTGTGTTGTTTATCTCCGTTTCAATGTAATTTTTGTCGTCATGTGAGTTTTCTGTCTCTTTACTTTCTTTTAGGTTAATTTTGCTATTTTCTATGAATTTCACTGTTCTCCCAATTACAATTTTATTTTCTTTAGTGTATACGCGATATCCTCTTGAGTTGTTATCGTATCCTACAAAAATCCCTTCCTGAGCCCTGTCGTCCAATTTTCCTCGATGTTGTTTATTCACGTATACGTAAGCTTTGCACCCGAATGTTCGCAAATAGTGTAAATTCGGTTTGCGATTAAACCATAGCTCAAATGGGGTTTTATTTGTCGATCTTGTTGGTAAGCGATTTTGTAAATGATTCGCGGTGTTAATTGCTTCTCCCCAAAATCTTTGTAGCAGATCTGCTTCTCTGAGTAGGCTCCTAGTCATGTCTAATAGCGACCTATTTTTTCTCTCCGCAATGCCATTTTGGCTCGGGCAATACGGCACGGTTAATTGATGTTTAATGCCCCTTTTCCTTAGGTAATCCTCTACCCCTCTATTTATGTACTCTCCTCCGTTGTCGGATCTTATTGCTTTCGGATATTTCCCGAACTGGTTTCGAACCATAGCTATGTAGTCGATTAATTTATCCTGTACTTCATCTTTATGTTTTAATAAGTATATTACAGTAAATCTAGAGTAGTCGTCAATGAAAGTTACAAACATTGTTTTACCACCTATTGTGGGGGTTCCTATCGCTGTGCATACGTCCGTGTGCACTAGATGTGCCGCGCCACCTCTACCTGTTTTGTTTCTATACACTGTTTTGGGATAGGGAGCATCGCTTGTTTTTGTTTGTATGCACGTTTCGCATGTTGTTCCATGATTGCAATTATTTAGTTTTATGCCATAGGCTAAATCGTCTTTAACCATTTCCTTTATGGAATTATAATTTCTATGCCCTAGGCGTTTGTGCCAAAGTTCCAGGCAATCTTTATTTTTGCATTCATGTGCCATGTTTACTATATTCCTATCTGTATTTTCTAATAATTCAACTTCGTATAGGTTATTTTTCATTTTTGCCTCCAAATAGATTTTCCCATTTTTGGACAGCGTGCATCGATCTTTATCAAATAATAATTTATACTCATTCTTTGTGGCTTTACTTACTGAAATTAAATTAGATTCTAGCTCAGGTACATATAACACTTCTCTCAACGTAATTTTATTTATGCCTCCATCGGATGTTTTTGTCGTGAATGGAGTTTCTCCTGTACCTAACGAGTTTAGAGTTTTGCCGTTGGCAATTATGACCGTTGTTTTTTCGGTGTCATTTAATTTAGTAAAGTCATCCTTATTGTTTAGGATATGTGAAGATGAACCAGAATCAATGATCCATGTTTGTTTTCCTGCTTTGTCTATTAGAAAGGCTGCGTCGCTGCTTTGATCTGGTTTTGTTTCCGTTCTATAATTTCTCTTGTCTACTGATTCGCGGTTAGTGTTTCCTATCTGGTTATCCGATTGTTGATAACACAACGATGATGAGTAATGTTTGTTTTTGTATGTTTGTTGTTTTTGTGTATTTGGGTGATTGCTTCGATTTTTCAAATGCCAACATTCTCTGTACGTGTAATTTCTCAATTTGCAATATGTACACTGTTTTTCTTTTTTTAAATTATCATTTAGATATCTCTTTTGCGTTTTAAACGCTTTTGTTGTTTTTCACCCAGGTCTGTGTTTTCAACCCTTCTGTTGTACTCATCTGTTAATTTACTTCTAATAAATTGTGGGGTAAGCTCCTCCTCATTTCGTGATTCAAGGGCAGTGATCAAAGTATTATAACTAGTAAATATGCAGATCAGGAGCCTCAACGTCAGCTCTACAGCTCATTGTTTTTAGCACCCTTTGAGTAATATTAATCTTTTTACAAAAACGAAATTTAAAGTTTTTAAATTACATAAACTTTTATAAAATGAAAAAAAAATATTTCGAAGGTTTCAGGCATTAGAAGCGTTAAATTAAACCCCTTGCTATGTAATGGTCTCTGAAAATCTCATGAGCTACTTATTCTGGTAATTTTTAGATAATAAAGTGATTTCTTAAGGGGGGGCTCTGCCCCCCTGAACCCCTACGTAGTGTAATTCTATTTACATTTGTAATTTTTAATTGATTGTGTTAATGACCTTTAGTAATTTCTACCAATAGATGGAACCGTACATGAATTCTTTTCTACAGCCCTGTATATTACGTGAAGATTTTTACGCGTCATATATAACATTTATATTTAATGCAGACTAAAAAACCCTCTTAAAACTGCTGATTTCACATTTCCGGGGATTACTATGCATAGTGTGCACCATGTATCCAGTTTTTGTGGAGTGTTGTATATGGTTCTATTTAAATTCTGCAAACATTTGCTAAATGTAGCTGAGCTGGAAAATGCATAACTCAAATTTAAGATAAAAAAACACTGAAGCAATTCGCGCTCATTTTCATTTATAGTTACGAATTCATTTGTGTAGTCCTGTACATGGTCTATATAATATTTAAACACCACATACTAAGCAAAAATTCACTTAACGTTAAAACGCACACTATGATCCAAAACGCTCTTCAGCAATCATCCCTAATAGACCAGAACTGTATCCGAAATTTTTTATGCGACCCTATAAATGAACGACAAATGCGATACAAATCATATTCAACGGCAATCATATTCAAGCTTCTTGTAGTAAACCACAGTAATGCATTTTAATTTCATAATGTTTCAATTAGTGCATCACAATTAACACACTGACGACAGGCATTTTTTATTAAATCTGGGTTTAAAAACAGCAGAAGCTCCTCCCTCTTCTGAAAGTGTTCCGGAAATTTGTTTCTGAGATATTTTTTTCATGTTTATGCAGCAGTAAATATCTTTCAATGTACGGATGTAATATATAATGTCTTACAATCTGTAAAAAATATGGACAACATGATATAAATGCATTTTCTGTAAGGCAGAAGTCACTCCCTTTAGCCAATGATGTATTCTGAATAAAAACGAGAATTCTCGTTTCCGCCGCTAATGTGTTAAAATAAGCTGTGAAGAGTTTTTTTCCCGTAGACCACATTCTAATAGACCACTTTTGTGTGACCCTGAAAAAAAAACATATGCTTTGCGCCCCATATACTACAAAAATGTTTCAAAAATACATATCAATATTATTATTCTGTAACAGAGTAACATCATTAAAGAACGCCACAAAAGGATTTTCTTCAAAGATTGTAATATTATGAATACTTTTGAGTTCCCTGTACGCATGCTGTAAGTGCTGTAAGTGCTACACATAACATATTTTATGTAATAAGGTTCTAGTGCACCTTAATAAAGTATATAAATTTCATTACGTTTAAAATTATGTAACATTATTAAAATACACCGCAGACGATTTTTTCCAAAGACTATAATGTAACGGAATAGTTTTGAATGCTCCTGTAATTAAGCTATGAATGCTACATACTTCATTTTTAATACCAAACATACTTTGGCAAACCTCAATAACGTATATCAATTACATGTAATCCCGACTATATTTACGCGAGTTAGAGCACGTAGAGAAATACGGCAAGCGACAGATAGAAAAACTGAAGTCATAAACACTTTTCATCTATGTTGGAAAGTGTTAAAAAGATTTATATGCCTTTAACTGTACTTTTTTCACTTATAGCATGGTAAAACATTAGTTTACACATTCTAATCCATGCGATAGCAATAACATATTAAAAGCCCCCAAAATAGTCATATCTGGAGATGTATAAATCTACTAAAAAATAATTCATTATCGTGCCCACTGTTAATTGCATAAATTGCATCGATTTGGCGCTATAAAATATTTTTTGTGATAGCCTTTTAATAGTACCTACAACAAAATTAACGTAATTTACTAACTTCATTCATATTTGACGCAATGATAGGCTACGAATAACAGTCGCTAGGCAACGAAGAAAAGGGAAAAAAAAAGAAATGTGTATCATGTAAAACAAGAAAATTAATTTTAAAAATGCTTTATTATTGGAATACATGTATAAATGTATTCAAAACATTATACACGTAAATTAAAAAATCTGATAGATATATTGATAAAAATTCAATGTAATAGGAATAATTTAAAACCCTTATTTGGAATTTTAGTATCCATAATTTTACATATAAATCCATTAATCAAACTTGCCATTTTCTTTCAACAATAGTCCAGTCAAATTGTCAAAAATAGATGCAAAAATTCTGCTAGAAGATTTTATGTTTTTAAACTGTTTATGGGGATGCTAATAACAGGAATTAATTGTTTCCCAACAAAATATCTCGAGGCTAAACTTTGTGGAGCCAAAAAACCACGAAATTTTCGGACTTTTTTCAGTTTTTTGCCTATAACTCGAAAATTATAAAATTTTTGTGTACCATACTCAATTACAAAAAGAAAGAGCATTACATTCTCTACAAATTTCATTATAAAAGTCTTTTTCTAAATCCATTATTAAGCGCGCTACAGCTTCCTGAAAATGATACTTTTTTTCTAACTTTGTGAAAAAATCGCAAATACCAACATTTGACTCCATTTTTATTTCTTTTATCCTCTTTAATGTAACTTTTTATATTACAGGTATTTGCATGATAGTAATAATGATTAATTACAATGGTAAAACCGTAAAAAATTGACAACATTGTAATTTTTTTTTGTATTTACAACTTAAGGTGAGAACAATAATAGTAGGTATTATGAATGTAGGTAGCATGAATGTAAGTAAAAAAATACTTACAGTAACATCTTTAATGGATTTAGTAACGTCTGGAGCGCTTGCGGGTTGATGAGTTTGGTTCGTCAACCTCAGCTTGAGAAGCAAAGGAGCAGGCTGCATGATCTTCAACAGCTTTGAACTGCTTTGAGCTTGTTGCGACATCATCATCCTGGCTGCGAAAGTCATCGACGTTGCTGGTTTGGTCGATGATTTCCCAGGTATCAGCTTCATAATCCTCTTCTTCTGCATAAATAATATCATCCACATTTTCAAAATTGACCCCGTTACAGTTTTTGCAAATTGCCGAGCATTTGAGTCCTGATTTTTGGCAACAGCATGCCTTGGTGCACCCTTTTTTACAGCTACATGAGACAACATGCAGCAAGGATTCAGGTGGTGGGTTTTGGTACATTTGAACTGGCTGAAAAAGACCGTTAGACCTGCGAACCCCCCCCCCCATTCTTCAGGGGGCATGTTATTTCCTAGCCAAGCCTGTACCTGATGATAACATCTTAGGAAATGATGCTGCGCAGCCTCTTGCGTCGGTGGCAGCCTTGCAAGATGAACTTTGCTTTTTGTGGCTGATTTAGCAAATAACTGGAACCTCAAACTGTTCAATGTCTGCGTGGTATCTACGCATCCACTGTATAGTGCAATAAGGAATTTTTCTCCAGCCTTGATGATTTCTTGACGGTAGACTCTGGTTTATTAAAAACACATGATACTTCCTCAAGCTGCTTATGTTTTTTTAAAGTGTTACAAAACTTTGACTTTCCTTGCCCAAAAAGAGCAGATGTTGTATCGCATCCACTGATTGCATGAGTAAAAAGAACATTGTTGTGATTGTATTTGTAAGAATTGGTTGAAAACCACTTTGTTTCGATGCTTCCTCTTCCTGGTTTTTGGAAAAACAGATTTTTGTGTTGATATCCCAAGCTTGTCATGATCGCGAGAATATCAATATCCTCTCCGACAATTACGATACTTTCAAAGGCTTTGGCTCTTGAAATGACTAAGGTAACAATCATGACATCAGCGTCTTCTTCTGCCTTGAATTCTGTTATTTTGAGGCTCTGTTTTAAGCAGTGAAATGAAGCGGTTCTTGTTTCTGTCATTGGCTAGAAATTTGTCTTGAGGCACTGTGCTTAACATTTCTGCTGCAACTATGACTTCAGTAGAAGTGTGCATTCTAGATCGACGTGCTCTTTCTGCATTTTTCGTTCCATTCTGTTCTCCTTCAGATGGATATCCATCGAACACAACTGCGACCTGTGATCAAAAATTTTTCTGAATGTAAGAAATATAACTTTTAACAATAAATTTGAAGGAAACATTTCGAGGCCAAGTTACTTTGTGAAGAAGGTACCCTCCGTCAACAACAAAAAACTTATCTTTTCCAATAAGATCCAGATTGTCTAATGGGATAAAAGCACTGTAAAACGAAGATTTTGTGCCCTTTCTCATCCCTTCGTCGGAGAATAAAGACATCGAATAGGGAGCAAGTTCATAAGTTAGTAGATTCTGCACGTCTTCATCACTCTGCTTCATTAAACAAACCCTTTGGAATAGAGTCAATGGATGGACAGAAGTAACTGTAACGTTTCCTAATCTTAAACTACTGACAACAGAAGCTAAAGGTACTGAAAGTAAGATTTACTGAAGGTACTGAAAGTAAGTGATTGTAAGAATAAAGATAAATCAGACCATCCTGCAATTTAATAATTAGGAAAATTTTAGCAATGGACACCCTACAAAAATAAATATTTGTATTTAACCTTGTAATCATCGCGCCCGATACAATCACGGACAAATTGCCCGTGAATGTATCAGGCTCAACGTTTAATGGTTAAGCATAAAAGGTGATAATAAATCAAACAAAATATCTAAACTTATGATACAGTTAGACTAAATAAAAATTTCTATAATGTAGATATTTATCTATAATAAGGTAGAGTTCACTTGATCTATTTCAACAGCAAATGCGCACTTAATATTACACAACTCACCCAAGATTTTTGTATTACTGATCTAAAACAAGCCGTTTTTACATTTGATGCGCATATCCATAACTTATTTTTGGCAAAAGGTGAAATTTTAAAGTAAACTGAAAAAGAATATTTTTTAAACTATCAAAAGTGGGATGGGGTAGAAAAATGGAAGAAAACGTTGTGCGGACACATTTAAACGTACACCTAATACCTAAAAAGCGCTATAGACCTAAAAAATACTAAAAACGTATAACGTACGAGAAAAACGTACTACCTGGCAACCCTACCTTCTGCCTAACCTTCTTGAAAATTTGCCTTCTTACTTATTCATCAATAGGTGCATTTCATTTCCACAGTTAGTGATGAAAAGAAATTTTTTTTAGGGATGGGAGGCGAAAAATAGGTCACTTTCTATGAAGTTGAAAAAAATGTGCTATTTTCAAAAAGTTGTAGCGCGCTTAATAATGGGTTTAGAAAAACGTTTTTCATATGAAATTTGTAGAGAATTTAATTTTCTTTCTTTTTGTAATTAAGTATGGTACACAAAAATTTTATAATTTTCGAGTTATAGGCAAAAAAATGAAAAAAGTCGGAAAATTTCGTGGTTTTTTGGCTCCACAAAGTTTAGCCTCGAGATATTTTGTTGGGAAACAATTAATTCCTGTTATTAGCATCCCCATAAACACTTTAAAAACATAAAATCTTCTAGCAGAATTTTTGCATCTATCGGCCCAATTTTCTGACAATTTGACTGGACTACAAATGGAAATTTGAAAATCGTCTGACTTGCGGTAGAAAAGCATTATGGAGAAAAATAAAATCTTCCATATTTTCCGAACGAATGAACCAAATTTAACCAAAACCTATACAGCTACGTCCGGGTATCTTACGAATATGCCCTATTAATTTCAAGCTGATCGGGTGATTTTTACGGCAGTTATCGCGGAACAGACAGACAAACAGACAGAAACCAAAACTTTTCGAGTCTCCACAGTAAGCCTTCACTGACGTTTCGGCAACTAGGGAGTAGCGAACACAGCAATAAAGCTGAAAGATGGGAGTCGCTAATTGTTTCCCCGATCGCTGAAAGTTTGTCTACTAGTAAATCTGCAGATCAGGAGCCTCAACGTCAGCTCTGCAAGTCATTGTTTTTAGACTCACTTTGGTAATATTCAGTTTCCTGCAAACCGCAATTTAAAGTTTTCAAATTATGTAATTATTTATAAGAATAAAAAATATGAAGTTTTCAGACATTAGAAGCATTAAATTAAAAACGTTATGGAAGGATATTTCGAAATTTTCATGAGCTGTTAATTCTGGTATATTTTTTAAATAATAAAGTAGATTTCTTCAGGGGGGACGGAGCCCCCCTGAACCCCCCGTGGTCTTATTAATTTACATACGTAACTTTTTATTGATTGCGCTAATGGTTAGCGCAAATCTTAGATTTGTTTTTACACTTCCGAGCCTTATTTTTCAATACTGGTAACACAGAAAATGATTTACATTGACGCAATTATATTAAACGTTTAGGTTTCATGAATGAAAATGTAATTTCCTTTAAACATAAAATAATTTTCATTCATATTTTCTGAAATGAGGCGGCATTAAGAAATAACACCCGTCAAAAAAAAAAAAAAAAAAAAGTTCAGACAATTTAGTTAATGCTTGGTTTTTAAGGATGAAAATATTTATTTCCCGATACAATGAAGTAATTTTCGACAGCGATAATTTTGCGGTGCATAATTTTGATATTTACTATATATTTGCTTTTCAAAAGTTTTTTTTTTTTCTCATTGGAATTTTCGATTAAGAATTAACATTTCTGTTAGCTGTGTGCAGACGATAAACCATGAGATATTAGTAACATTATTTTTTTTTTAATAATAAGAATTAATGTCATAACACAAGCCCCTTTTATTTCAACCTCAAAGCGTATTTGTTTTATTTTTGATATATGAGATCAAATTCACCTTCTTTTCGTATTTTCACTTTATTTCTAATATGAAGGCGTATTCATGTCTATTTTTTTATTTCATTTTCCTCTCACACATAAAAATCTTTCAAATCAAAATTAACTGTTTAGGATAAATTTTTATTCCAGGATTGAATTTTCGTGGCAACGGCAAAAAAAAAAATGATTGTTAAATTTCTTAGCAAAATGTCGATTTATTCCTTATGAAAATAATAAACTTTTTAATTTAAAAGAAAAATATTTGAACAAAATAAATAGAACATAGTCTTTCTTTATTTCTGTGGTAAATTCCATCTATATGTAAAGACACAAAAGCATTAATTCGTACACATACTTTTACATTTACGATATTTTTAGGTGTAGTTCCCTGCTAGGTAACAGTTAAAATATAATAAAAACAATTAAATAATTGTTTATAAAGAAAATTTATATTAAAAAAAATATTTTATATTATTGAAACACATATATAAAATCCCTCCATAAAAGTTATACACCGAATTTAAAAACTTTGACAAATGTATACACAAAATTTCAAACTAATATGAATAATGTATGGTTCTAATTGCCGAAACGACAGTGAAGGCTTACTGTGGAGACACGAAAAGTTTTGGTTTCTGTTAGTCTGTCTGTCTGTTAGTCTGTCTGTCTGTTCCGCGATAACTGCCGTAAAAAGCATCCGATTATCTTAACATTAAGGATGCATGTTGGTGAAATCCCCGGATTTAGCTGTATAGTTTTTGGTTAAATTTTGTTCATTCGTTCGGAATATATAGAACATTTTATTTTGCGACTTAATGCTTTCCTATAGCAATTCAGACGATTTCTCCATTTTTATTTATTGAAAAGAAATGGCTCATATGATTGAAGGATTTAAATGCTAAATTAAGGATAATGAAATTTCCTAATTATAACCATACATTATTCATATTAGTTTGAAATTTTGTGTATACATTTGTCAGAGTTTTTAAATTCGGTGTATAACTTTTATGGAGGGATTTTATATATGTGTTTCATAATATAAAATATTTTTTTAATATAAATTTTCTTTTTAAGCACATATTTAATTGTTTTTATTATCTTTTAACTGTTACCTAGCAGCGAACTACACCTAAAAATATCGTAAATGTGAAAGTATGTGTAATTGTTTGAAATTAAATCAAAGTCAAAAGGGACGAATTAATGCCTTTGTGTCTTTACATATAGATGGAATTTACCACAGAAATAAAGAAAGACTATGTTCTATTTATTTTGTTCAAATATTTTTCTTTTAAATTAAAAAGATCATTATTTTCATAAGGAATAAATCGACATTTTGCTATAAAATTTAACAATCTTTTTTTTTTTTTTTTGCCGTTGCCACGAAAATTCAATTCCGGAATAAAAATTTATCCTAAACAGTTAATTTCGATTTGAAAGATTTTTATGTGCGAGAGGAAAATGAAATAAAAAATAGACATGAATACGCCTTCATATTAGAAATAAAGTGAAAATACAAAAAGAAGGTGAATATGATCTCATATATCAAAAATAAAACGAATACGCTTTGAGGTTGAAATAAAAGGGGCTTGTGTTATGATATTAATTCTTATTATTAAAAAAAAAATGTTACTAATATCTCGTGGTTTATCGTCTGCACACAGCTAACAGAAATGTTAATTCTTAATCGAAAATTCCAATGAGAAAAAAAAAATTGAAAAGCAAATATATAGTAAATATCAAAATTATGCACCGCAAAATTATCGCTGTCGAAAATGACGTCATTGTAACGGGAAATAAATATTTTCATCCTTAAAAACCAAGCATTAACTAGATTGCCTGAAAAAATGTTTTTTGACGGGTGTTACTTCTTAATGCCGCCTCATTTCAGAAAATATGAATGAAAATTATTTTATTTTTAAAGGAAATTGCATTTTTATTCATAAAACCTAAACGTTTAATATAATTACGTCAATGTAAATCATTTTCTGTGTTACCAGCATTGAAAAATAAGGCTCGGAAGTGTAAAAAGAAATCTAAGATTTGCGCTAACCATTAGCGCAATCAATAAAAAGTTGCGTATGCAAATTAATAAGACCAAGGGGGGTTCAGGGGGGGCGGAGCCCCCCTGAAGAAATCTACTTTATTATTCAAAAAA
This sequence comes from Maratus speciosus, assembly GCA_963932465.1. Taxonomy (NCBI): domain Eukaryota; kingdom Metazoa; phylum Arthropoda; class Arachnida; order Araneae; family Salticidae; genus Maratus; species Maratus speciosus. The sequence continues at coordinate 118,938,092 of OZ010795.1, forward strand.
TATACCAGAATTAACAGCTCATGAAAAATTCGAAATATCCTTCCATGACGTTTTTAATTTAATGCTTCTAATGTCTAAAAACTTCGTATTTTTTATTGTAATAAATAACTACATAATTTGAAAACTTTAAATTGCGGTTTGCAGGAAACTGAATATTACCAAAATGTGTCTAAAAACAAAGACTTGCAGAGCTGACGTTGAGGCTCCTGATCTGCAGATTTACTAGTTAGGAAATTTCATCATCCTTAATTTAGCATTTAAATCCTTCAATCATATGAGCCATTTCTTTTCAACAAATAAAAATGTAAAAATCGTCTGAATTGCTATAGGAAAGCATTAAGTCACAAAATAAAATGTTCTATATATTCCGAACGAATGAACCAAATTTAACCAAAAACTATACAGCTAAATCCGGGGATTTCACCAACATGCATCCTTAATTTTAAGATAACCGGATGCTTTTTACGGCAGTTATCGCGGAACAGACAGACAGACTAACAGACAGACAGACTAACGGAAACCAAAACTTTTCGTGTCTCCACAGTAAGCCTTCACTGACGTTTCGGCAATTAGTTCCAGAATGTATGTTATGTGTTTTATTAAGTTACCATTTTCTTGGAGCTTGGCTCCATAAAGTTTTCTTAACAAAAATAATTTACTAGAGAGGTTCGCCCTTTCGTGTATCGTTTTAAGTGCGTTCCAAGTGTCTCTGGCTGTGTTAAGCCCTTTTACATGAACGATTTGAGAATCGCCAATTGACAGGTTAATTATGGCTCTAGCCTTCCTGTCCTTTTTCTCCCAATCGGTTATGATTGGCGTGGGCCTATTTTCAGTAATGACATCGAATAAGTCTTCTTTAATTAGTAACATTTCCGTTTTGAACTTCCAATTACTGTAGTTGCTCGCGTTAACATTTTCTACCAACTAACTGTATCTCACGTGATGCGGCCATTTTACTAGTTATTTCAGTTTTGTTTATGAGAGGAATTGCTGTTTTTATTTTATTCTATATAAAACTTCTTATATATTTAGTTTTCTTCAATTCCTTAACATTTCATATGTATCAACAAAAGCATGCACAATATTCCTTTTATCATCAAACAACTAACGAACTATATTTTCAATTATTTTCAACAATTTCTTTTTAATGTGCATACCTTTACGGCCAGTATTTTTTTTTCTACAAATAGTATTTATCTACTAAAATATCAGACTTGTTCAGTCTCATAATCATTTTCTGTAGGCAAAAAAGCCACCTCTCCTTTGCGCAGATACACGCGAACTGATATTCAGATAAATAAAATAAATCAGTAATTTTGTCCTTGCATAATAAATCAACTAAATATAATGATATAGGTAATTTCTTACCTTTATGTTGTTGCTCAGCAATTCCTCCTATGAAGGATGGTCCGCATTTGAATCTGATTCGCCGTATCCATTTGTTAGGAGCACCTGTTATCCCACTTTGCTATAGTGTTGTGTAAAAAAATGGTGGAAGTTTAATGTTTTATCTTATTTAAATGAATGCACTTCGGAGGCATTTTCTTTGCTGAATTAACTAATATATTATTAACACTTTAAATTTACATTTTAAGTTAGCTACACATACATTTGTATTAGGCTACTTTTTGCAGCAACAATATTTTACTACATCTTTTCTTATCGAAATTTATAGAACAAGTAACTTAATAATAAGAGTGTTTATTTTAGTCCTTTACAGTTCGATGACGTGGAACTCTTGCATCATGCGTGGGCTGATATACGAACATATTTCACTTATTAATGTTCTTGTTTATTCAGAATAGCATAATTTTGGAAGATATAAAGAAAGAGTTGCTTACGCAATGATTTATTGCTACTAAATTAGTTTATTTAAGTATCATAATGTTTTTGTGTCCTTGAAAATTATTGCTTGTTTAATGTTTTGAAAATAGTTTACTGTCAATATCTGAGAGGGTTATAAATCCATCACTACAAACATGCACAAACAAGTTTTGACTCCTAGAAAGGCGTGAGCATTTTGAATATTTATCATAAATTTAAGTTTAGCATTTTTTACCCGACTGCCAAGAAGGGTTATGTGTTTCACGCGTATATGGGTATGTGGATTTCTTTATACCCTCGAAACATCCCAACAGCTGGATGGATTTTAATTAATGCGGTCTCCATCGATTCGTCTTAACCGGCCGATGGTTACAGGCTAGATTTTGTTTTTATAAATCCAAAATAGCGGCCGTAAAATACAAAATGGAGGTAAAGACGAAAAATTTTTTATGCACCCTATTGAGTGACCTATCGTTGGATAGGTATTTCAAAATGAAGACGATGTTTCATTGACTATTTTACAGTGAGAAGCTCCGTTTAAATATTACACAACCTGGAAGTTGTGTAGGTAGGATCTCTATCTTTACTGCAACTCTAACCTTCATAGACATATATAGGCCTCATCAAAACAGTGTTTATAGATAGGAACTAACATCTAAACACAACTTAAAAGTCATCAATACAAGTAAATAAATAAAAAAAATAGGTAAGTAATATAAAAAATAGTTTAACATTGATGAGAAATAATTAATTAGTTCGATTTTTACGCAGTCGGGTTTTTTGATTTTTCAAATTTAATTCTTACTTGTTTAATACATGCTGTTAAAAGTGCTTTTTAGGTGCGTTCGTAATTATATAAATACGTAGCACCTATAGTCGTCGTTCAGTCCGTCCGTCTGTCTGTCCGCATGTAACAGAGCAAAAACTACCCATCCGAATGGTCTGAAATTTCAAATATATGATTGTTGCAAAATTTTGTCGAGCCATTTCAAATTTTATGAAAATCGGATGTATAGTTTAATTACAGGGACAGTCAAAATTTTTCTTTACATTACGGCCAATGGGAAAAATTATTGCAAGTGCATTTTAATGATATTAGAGCCTTCCGAATGATCTGAAATTTTAAAGATATAATACTGTTACAAAATTTTGTCGAGCCATTTCAAATTTTAGGAAATTGGATGTATAGTTTAATTACAGGGACAGTCAAAAGTTTTTCTTTACATTACGGCCAATGGGAAAAATTATTGCAAGTGCATTTTAATGATATTAGAGCCTTCCGAATGATCTGAAATTTTAAAGATATAACTGTTGCAAAATTTTGTCGAGCCATTTCAAATTTTAGGAAAATCGGATGTATAGTTTAATTACAGGGACAGTCAAAAGTTTTTCTTTACATTACGGCCAATGGGAAAAATTATTGCAAGTGCATTTTAATGATATTACAGCCTTCCGAATAGTCTGAAATTTTAAAGATATAATTGTTGCAAAGTTTTGTCGAGCTATTTCAAATTTTAGGAAAATCGGATGTATAGTTTAATTACAGGGACAGTCGAAAGTGTTCCGTTACATTACGGGGAATGGGAAAAATTATTGCAAGTGCATTTTAATGATATTACAGCCTTCCGAATGGTCTGAAATTTTAAAGATATAATTGTTGCAAAGTTTTGTTGAGCTATTTCAAATTTTAGGAAAATCGGATGTATAGTTTAATTACAGGGACAGTCAAAAGTGTTCCGTTACATTACGGGGAATGGGAAAAAATTATTGGAAATGCATTTTAATGATGTATCAGACTATGCGCTTTATGAAGTGCAAAAAAGTATACATTCAGTACAATATGGGGTGCAAAAAATAATTATAAAACTAGTTATAGTACGAACGCACCTCATTTGCCACGTTTGACGAGCAATTTCCAACTTGTTATTATTAGCATAAAAGTAATCGTCTTAAGTTTTGTTGTTTTGTGCTTAATAAGGACATATGTCAGTACGAGAACTTTTAGGACACTGTGTACAATACAACCTCTACAGAATTACCTATGATTCCGAAAAACATTCTTTTATTTTCAGAATCCTCAGAAAAAATCAGATTTCTTAGATTTAAATAAGCATTTCTAAATTAAAAGTTTATTTTGCTGACCATAATTATCAAAAGTTTTCGCGAAATTTTTACACTGCAGTTTTCTTAAGGGGACGGTTGACGTTTTAAAAAAATTCTTTTAATTTTCGTAATAGAGATTTGAAATTTTGTGCAAATATACATTTCACCATAAGTATCAGAACACCTTAAAAGAAATTACAAATCTTATTCTAATTTTAAGATCGTTTAAAATAATTTAAATTTTAAAACGAAATTTTAAAATGCTCGTTGCGTTTAATTTTTTAGATATTTCCTCGAGTTTGTATTTTAATCACGTAAAACTCTATCGCAAACAAATCGGTGTATCGATTTTTTAATCCCTTAAAAAGTTCATTTTTTAAAGATAATTTTCTGAATTCCAATAGTTTTCATCAAAATTCTGCCTTATAATAAGTTAAAAATCAAATTTAATTGTCTTAACACGTTCACGCCGGCGTGCACCACCGATGGGTCACACTTGACTGTCCCGTCGGGCGGCGTGCATCACCGGTGGGTCACGCTTGACTGTCGCATCAGGCGGCGTGCATCACCGGTGGGTCACACTCCACTGTTAAATAGAAGGCGTGCACTACAGCTAGGTCACACTCGACAATGCCATAGACGGCGTGCACTACAGGCGGGTCACACTTGTTCACTATTCGAAAATTAAATAATAAAAACTATTCAATATTATAAACTTAATACATTTACGACGGGAAGCGAAAATTCTCGTTTTCATTCAAAAAATATCATTCACTAAGGGCGTGGCTTCTACTTTACAGAAAATGCATTTATATCATGTTGTCGATATTTCTCTAGATTGTACGACATTTTATATTAAATTCGTACATATGTAGTCAATAAAATCATGTGTAAGTAATTTGCTTGCTCCTTACGAAATTTCAGACATTCATAATCAACTCTGCTTGTTATATTAGAGTTCAATTCGGTAAATATGAGAGAAGCGTGTCATTACATACAGTGTCTGAATAAGCAAAAATACCGTGCCGCCAGATGAAGCAAAACATGCATTCGAGCGCCGCCTCGCAGCGAAAAACATGAATATGGGCGCCGGCGTGAACGTGTTAATGAAGTTGAAGTTTTAAATGCATAGACAGTTTCTTTTTAAACAATATCAGGATTCTTCCTTATCAGTTTCATGAATTTTGATCAAAAATTAAGTAGCAAGGAGCATTTCAAAAACTAAAAAAAAAAAAAAGCTGAAACATCAGTATTGAGAAAAACAGATGTCTGTTTATTAAATAAAATAAATTTCATCTTTTTTTCTGAAATTTTATGGGTTTCATTTATATACAAGCTCATTTTTATATATAAGAAATCTTCTGAAAAGATTGCGTAAATTTCTTATAACAGTAACAGTAACTATGTATATTTTAAGTTTTTAAACACTTTTATTTGTGTTCGAAGAAATTTAAAATGATTTAAAAAATTTAAAATACAAAACTTTTTAAAAATCTACTACAAAAATTATTCTAAATTAAGAAAATCTTCATGAAGAAACAGCATGTGAAAGATTTAACAATTCGTAGTGCTGTCATCCAGCGGTGGTTTATAAATACAAAGTTCTAGGCGGGAGGTATCCCTAAAAAAGGACACTAAGGAAATGTCGTCTTAGATGGTTCAAAGAATGACTTTGGATTTTATACAAAATTATGATTTAATGCCACAAGAATATTGAAAAAAATGGCCCCTTCATTTTTTGAAAATCGTAATTTTTAAGAACTCAAAAAAAATCAATATTTAAGTCTAGAAATAGAGCAATTTTAAACATAAGATTAATACTAGAATAAAAAAAATTAATTTTTAGTGCTGCCATCTATTACGGTAAAATAAAACTAATTGCAACTTTTTCAAGAGTTTTTGTAATTTTACTATGGAATTTTTTTTATAAAGTTTTGAATGTGGTGTCCTTTTTTAAGGACACCGCGCCCGAAGGGGTTTTAAAGGGTTATTCATCACCGGTCCGGGCCTCGCCGGGATAGAGCTAGATCAATAAAAATAAATTTTCGCGCAGTGGTTCAAAAATTAGCCACCAGTGTCAAAATTATTAAAATTAGGTAAAAAAGTATGCATATAAATAAGACATTTCCTCTTGAAATAAATAATAAGGATGGGAATAATAATTATAACGTTAAATTTCAGAACTTGCATGTATCTGTGTACTGAAAATTTTGGAAAATCACCATATTAGAACATACTGATCCTAAATAAATCACTATCCTTACAAAACAGACTGTTTTCTATAGTGCTGCCATCTTCTGAGTATTTTGCAGACTAAAGGATATACCGATTCTCAAATTTACAGGAAAATTCTGCAAATTGGTCAGCTGTTATAAAATGGATCAACACCCTCATATTTTTATTGGGGCCCTAGGGCCCTTTTTTAATTTAGCATTTCTTTTTTACATTTCTTTAAAATATTATTATAACGAATAATTCACACCCTATGCTTCATTTTCACTAATTGAAAATCTAACGCGCTAAGTACTATAGTGCTTAGCGCGTTAGATTTTCATCGTTAAAATGGACTTATAAATCCATTTTAACATGTTTTTATGTTAGGGACCTGTTTATAACAATCAGTGAGCCCCTTTTGGTACCCCTACTATAGCTCACTTAAAAATGGTCCGATTCACTAGCTTTTTTTTTCTAATATTATAGAAACTGCAGTTTTGTTTAAGGTTATTATTTACGGACGGCAACGCCGGGCGGATCTGCTAGTATTTAATAAAAGTCAACATTTTTCGTTATTCTGTTGTACGTCAGCTATTTGCGAATAGCTGGCTTAACAGAATGGGATGTTCTCGTCGCTCCAAAAGTCGCCGATTACAAGAGAACTACGAAAAATCGGAAAAAATAAACAAAAATCACTATTACAGCGCCCCTTCTGGTGAAATATTTCCAAATTTAAGGAGGACCTGCTTGTCATAGCCGAAAACACATACATGAAATTTGGCTCAATTCTATTTATAACTTCCTACACTTTTCAATGGTAAAATAATGAGAATGGCAATAAAATTGCTAAAATAGCGCCATTCCGGCAAAATATTTCCAAATTCAAGGAGGACCTGTTTGTCACAGCCAAAAATATATACATATGAAATTTGCTCCAATTCTATACACAAACTCTAAAATTAGGAGGAGTGAAAAGTTCACATTTTGAAAGAGTGGCATGCATTTTCACCCTTTTTGGAGTGAATTTTATAAAAATATATTCCTTAAAGAGTGGAATTTTCCACTCCCTAGAACTGTGTGAAATATGTCCCTCCGTTATAGAGAGAGAAATATCACACTTCGCTGACGAGAGTGAAAGTCTGGCATTAAACACTTTATAAATTTTACGTTCAACTTTGAACCAATATATGAAGTAAAATAATGAAAAGAACCAAAATATGTCACTTCTTAATTTTCAAAAAATTCATTTTATAATGTAACCTTGGAAATTACGCTGATTCGGTACTAAGACGCACTGCTTTTCAAGAGTGAATAGTCACTCCTCTAAAAGAGTAACTATTCACTCCTGCTTAGAGTGAATATTCACTCTAAACAGGAGTGAGTATTGTATGAATTGGTATTACTTATAAGCCAATCAGAACAGTCTTCTCTGCAACGCTTTTTAAGATAAGAGAAAGACGTCCACCATTTTAGGATTAAAATATACGGATATTATTAGTGATTATTTATATGACGTGAAGGTAAGTCTTATTTAATTTTAATCTTTTATTCCTTTAGATTTTGTATGTTATGATTATGAGTTAAATAGTTTTATGTTCTATAGAAAAAGACTGATCTGGAATTCTTTTCCCGATTCGATACTGCGATGTAAAATATTTTAATTTGCCCTCTCTCGATTACAGAAACAAAACGTAGTATAATATTTCACACTTGAAGTGAGGACACAGACGTATCTTGATTCAAGATGCTGATACCTGATGATTCATGCAGATTACAATAAATAATAATTTGTACCGATTTGATATTTGTTGAAAATATGTTGAGATAGTGTGATATTGTATTTTTATTTTATTTATTTTTTTCTGCTTTCTGATTGTAAATACTTACAGTATTTATCGTTATTATTGGTGTTGTTTAATAGTACAATTATAAAATACTAATTATTATTTTTAGTGTTTTTCAAATTTGTATATTTACTTTTTTAATTGTATGTAAGCATTTTTCTCCTGTTTATGATTTTGATGCCCCATGATTTTAATCAAAACATTTAATTATAGACATTCCATTCTGAATCGGTTATTAAATTTTCTTCTATGGTAAACGCATTTTCTGCGTTTGTGATACACGTGATTATTGGCACTAAAAAATAAAACATGATATTTAGGTATTAAAATAAAGTTTTTTATGCCTGATATGAAGTTTATTGATAAAAATGCTTTAGTATAATTTTAAAAATGTTCATAGTATCACTTATATAATATAAGATTGAATATATTTTAAAGATATAAATAACTACTTTTTGCATTAAAAATGTTTTTTTCAAACAATAAGAATAGTACATATGCAGTCATTTCTTTTCTTTTTATATTTTCTTCTATTTTCTATTTCCTAGATCAATCTTTTCCTATAAAACATATGAAATCCATTTAGCTCATATTCTCAAAATACAATATAAACGGGAATAAAAAATTTAAATATGCTTATCATGTCGTTCTACAAATAAGCGTTGTATTAATATCCGTTTTTCAGCAATAGCTGAAGAAAATTCGAAATCATGATTAAGTTAAGGAATATGTTTAAAAGAAAAATATAAACATATTCCACAGAATATAAAAATCTAGACTCCATTTTCATATTTAATAAAATAATGACAAATCTCAACACATTAAAAAAATCTTACACATTCTTAATATTTAGATCAAGGTTAGAACTTATTAAAAATATATGTGAGTTGGTCATTGTGCTTTTAGTGGAAAAATTATAATTATTTTGGAACAATAGGATTCTGCAAAATAGCGATATTTTACTGTAAAGTACGCTAAGAAAGTAAGATTTAATATTTAAAACAAAAATTAAAATGAAATCACACGTTGTTTATCATATAACATCTACCTATAATGCAGTTACTAATAAAACTTTCAAAGTAACTAAAATACAGTAAACAATAACGTTTGATTAGACTTAAATTCATTGGCAATGAACTGATATCTAAATATTTAAAACTTGAATTACACATTAAAAAAAGAACATAACATACATCAACGGAATTATTAAAATACTAATACAACTTAATGAGTATCTGAAAAGTAAGAAATAATATTAACTGATTAAGATCTCGGTTAATTACTTGCCTTTATGGACATTTTGAAACTATCATATATTTATGGGGCATGCAATGAAAGCAAACACAAGAGATAAGATTGGAATAAAATATTTTAGTTTATTTAGGTCAGTAATCTAATTTAATTCATATGTAACTTTAATTGAATTTTCCATTAAAAGTTCAAATACGGTTAATTAGGAATTAAACAAATATTGCCTGCCAGTAAAGTATTTTATTCCAAGCTTTACCACGCTTGTATCAATTTTCATTACATGCTCTGAAAGATATGATTCTTTTAGAATGCACGTAAAAGCAGCATAAAAAAATAATTCACCCCATAAAAATGAACATTCACTCCTATTAAAAAAAAGAGTTACTATTTACTTCTACCAAGGATGAAAAACGTACTCCTTTAGCAAGAGTGAATAGTCACTGCTCCGAAAGCGTGATTATTCTCTCCTGTTTACAGTGAATGTTCACTTCCCAGGAGTGAGTATTCACTCTTTCACAGAGTTAACAATTTCACTTTTACTCAAAGTGAATAGTCACTCTAAAGTGGTTGGGCATATTTTGACTCTGCGATAGAGTGAATAGTCCCCCTTTTTTATTTAGAGTGTAACTATTCATGCACTTTACGATTGAACAACAATAAAAATGGCAATAAAATGCTATTACAGCGCCCTCTTCTGGCGGAATATTTCCAAATTCAAGGAGGACCTGCTTGCTATAGCCAAAAACATATACCTGAAATTTAATTCAACTCTGTGTATAACTTCATATATTTTGCGATGGTAGAATGACGACACACGGACAGACAGACATTTTGTATAACCCTTAAATGCCTGGTGTTGCTTTTCGGCAACATACCCAATTTAGGCTCTAAAATACTATTAGAATAATATTGAAGCTATAATGCCTAATGTTGCCAATAAAATACATTCTGAAAATATTATTAAATCGATTTTCAACATGTAGATGGCAACACATGCTGTTTAAGAATAAAGATAGATTTATTTTTTCAGTTGTTGCTACTTGTTCTTTTTGTTTTGTTTGGAAGCTTGCGAAATACCCTATTTAGTTCTTCAGTGAGCAAGTAAAATTTATTTCTTATTATAGTTCAAAAATTCTTGTGTGTTTAATATTATAGAATTTTATCAAGGGAAATTATTTTTTCAATTAAACACCAGTATTGCCGATTAGTAACAAACTGTTTTTTAGCCGTAAACTATACTTAAAACAAAATATGATTTTTTAAAATATTTTTTCCATGATTTATTCAAAAAATGAAAGCCGAAAAACATTATTACAACGATTTTTGAAAAATCAGGCATTTAAGGGATAAACTTTTTTTTTTTTTGGGGGGGGGGGGGGTGATCCCTGACTCCCTAAAACGTGTAAATCCGTCGAAAAATGGAACTCGAAAAAAATTTCGATTACAATACTTTCGTCTATTATAGATAGAAGAAAGTAAAAAGCAAGATAAAAAGAAACAGAAATTCTAAACTCGCCTTTCAAAACGAAATTAATGTAGCGTGAAACAAATTGTGCCTGGGAGAAAAGCTTTAAACTAATGCGTTTTATTATTATGCTTGGTATCACGTAAAATATTGTGAAATCGAAAAAGATCCTTTATAAAGCACTTAAACATTAATAACAATGAAATATGATACCCTAAGAGAAAATACCACGAAATCAAACATTAAAAGTAAAACATTCAGATAAATATATATTGCACTTAGAAGCATGTTGGAGGAATTTAATTTTAAAACCTGAAAATATTTTCTGAAACAAATCTAATTAGAAAGTTTGAATATAAATATAAAAATACTAAAACAGACAACTTCATATTTTTTGTGTTGATTTAAATATAAAATCAGAAAACAAACATAAGTTTAATTATATTTATATTTATGTATACTGAATTTATTATACGATTAAAATTTAAAATATTTTTTTTTCTACATGGAGAATGAATAAAAAGTCTTTTCAAATATTGAGATTTTTTTCACGATATTGTTTCCTTTGGATTACGAACAGAAATTTAACATATCGAACATAATCGAACCATTTAAATTTTTACACCGCCAAATAGGAAAAAAAATGTATTTTCAAATATAATTTGTTTGAAAACTACTGTTCACTTCACTATTGTTTATGATTTTTAAAATGATTTTAAAGCATAAATTATTTTTAAATCTATCCCTATCGCGTGCAGTCCGATTACGAAAGATTGATCCGCTTGCATTTAAAATAATATAAATATTTCAGCATTTGCTTCAGGCTGATATTCCAAAACGAGAGTTAAAATTTCTTAAGTAATAAATAAGTAATGTAATATAAATTAAAAAAAAAAATTCACACACACTGCATTAAAAAAAATTTCTTACTCCGAGCAATGCTTTTTTTAAGAAGAGAAAAATCGAAAAGAGAGCACTCACTTGGCTCCCCTATAATTATTATAGAAAAGAAAAGGGAGGCAGGTCCCTGAATAATTACATTTCTCTTAGGACCCTCTCCAAAAACTCATCGGAATATGACCCGAAGTTCAAGCCTCTGACTGGAAACTGAAATCCGAGAAAAGTGCCTCATCAGCGAGACCACAAACACTTTCCCCCGACCCGGGACCACGTGTGCGGTCGAATTTATGACTGACAAGAAAGATCTCCATACGGGCATACTCAGAAAATTCTGAAAAAAATACAAAATGCTCTTCTCCTGTGGGTATATATGTTCATAAAAAAATTTCGGCGGAAACCCGATAGAACTTCCGTAAAAAAATAATGAAAATTTCGTTTATTTGGCGACTTATGACTGGTTGGCGAGGAAATAAAATTTCAAAAAATGTGCTTTTAAAAATACTCTTATCGAATACTCTTTAAAGAAAAACTTTTTATGTTGAATTTGTTTAAATAAGTTTAATTTAAATAACTTTTGCTTAGTCATTTTTAGTTTATTTTAACTATAGTTCTGTCATATATATTTATATGTACTTATAACGAAATTTAACTAGCATATTTTACGATTTAAAACAAAATTTAAATTGATTAAAATTGTTCCAAACTCCAAAATATGCCCCATTGAGTACTGTCGATTCAACTTTGTTGCTATGGAAAAAACTTCTTCGTTATGGAAATTTATAACGGCAGCATTATTCATCTGGCCTTAAAAGTTGTTTCTATAACCGGTAAAGCCGTTTATTAAAAAAAGATTGTGGATTGAAAAATAAAACAAGTGGGTAAGTGTGATCACAGATCGCACAGAGGGTTTCGTTTAATATTCCTTTCAAAACACTTCATCCTTTTGAAAAATCTGTTAATTCCACATTTCACAACCAGGGGGCGCACTTGATTCTAAACAAACCTGTATCCGAACGAAAATCCGTTTTACATACTATCCGTAGATATATTAGTCGAGGGGATTGGGCCCATAGCAACAAAGATAAGTAGGCGCACCTGGCGGAAAAAAATAGAACTGAAATATGTAAGGCTATGGTGCATAATATGAAAGAATGATCAAAGGGGTGTCGGCAAAAGTTGGAAAATTTCTCCCCGGGTTAAAAGGGCGGAGGTTGGAAAAATTGCTTAAAATACACAAGTTAGAGCCCAGAGGGGTAAATAATAAAAGACTTTATGAAAATTTTATGATTTGTCGTGTGGTCTGAGGCATTCAGCTATACGTATGCAAAATTTCATGTCACCAACTTACTTAGGGGCTCTCTTAGAAAGAATTGCTTCAAATAATATGTGGTAGCTCAAAGGGTTAAACGTAAGGCTTTTTCAAGATTTTATGATTTGTCAACTGGCCTCAGGTGTTCTGCAATAAGTATGCAAAATTTCAAACCTCCAATTCAATTAGGGGCTCAGTTAGAAAGAATGGCTTAAAATAAACAAGCTGGAGTTGAAAGGGTTAAACATAAAACTTTTTCAAAATTTCTTATTTGACTTGAGATCTGAGGTGTTGAGCTATATGTATGCAAAATTTCACGCCTCCAACCTAAATAGGGGCTCACTTAGAAAGAATTGTTTAAAATGCACATGTGGGAGCACAAAGGGTTAAATGTACGATTTTTTCAAAATTTTATGATTTGTCGTTTGATATGAGGTGTTCAACTATAAGTACCCAAAATTGTATTTCTCCAACATAATTAGGGGCTCACTTAGAAAGAATTGTTTAAAATACACGTGTGGGACCCCAAAGGATTAAATGCTCGACTTTTTCAAAATTTTATGATTTGTCGTTGGATGTGAGGTATTCCGCTATAAGTATGCAAAATTTCACATCTCCGACCCAATTAAGGCTCACTTAGAAAGAATTGTTTAAAATACACATGTTGGACCCCAAAGGGTTAAACGTACGACATTTTCAAAATTTTCCGATTTGTCGTTTGATGTGAGGTGTTCAGCTATAAGTATGCAAAATTTCACGTCTCCAAACTAATTAGGAGCTCACTTAGAAAGAATTGTTTAAAATACGCATGCGGGAGCCCAAAGGGTTAAATGTACGACTTTTTCAAAATTTTATCATTTGTTGTATGATGTGAGGTGTTCAGCTATAAGTACCCAAAGTTTCATGTCTCCAACATAATTAGGAGCTCACTTACAAAGAAATGTTTAAAATACACATGCGGGAGCCCAAAGGTTTAAATGTACGACTTTTTCAAAATTTTATGATTTGTCGTATGATGTGAGGTGTTCAGCTATAAGTTTCCAAAATTTCATGTTTCCAACATGTATAGTTTCTGAGAACGGGTTCTGTGACGGACAGACAGACAGACAGACAGACAGAGGAGCGAGACGAATAGGGTTTCGTCAGATGAACGAAGCCCTAACAATGGCAAAATTTCATTCAAATCGGCAACAAGCAACATGTATAATAAAAAATGTATAATAATAAATGGTTTACGTTTAAATTCATTAAATACCGCACATTCTCAAAATAAATTAAAAGTAATTGTCAGATTCATTAAAATCGTTTGCTTTTGGCGAGGAAAAGTGCTGCTCGCCAAATTGCGTATAGCTTTCGTCTTTTTTACGCCAATTTTTCGAAAGTATTTTATTTTTTTACAGATTTTCTACTGGAATTCCGCCGCTAATTTTAACTGATCCTTTATTACATGCATGAGTAGATTTAGTAGCATTTTTTTAACATATTTCCAGTATGGAGACCTTCCTTGTGAGTTGTAAATTCACCAAACGATCTCATAAAATATTCTTGCCATAAACTGTCAAGTCAATTGTGAAAGCATAGACATTTGGGGACCAACCGTACTTATTTTAAATTGGTGGAACCACTCTATGTCCTCGCAAGAGGACACCTGACATTTATCCGGTATAGCCTGGGAAACGAAATCTTCTATAAAGTAAATACTGTTGCGTTTATAGGGTGCTTCCAATATTATGGTGTATTAGCTCAGATGAACCACAGTCTTTAAAGAGTGAAGCAATTTATTCGCAACTATTTACAGCAACAGAGTCCTTGTAATTGACCAAATAACACTAAAACTTCAGGAAACAGGTAAAAATTCAATTTAAAAAATCAAAAAACCTGACTGCGTAAAAAGCGAACTAATTAATTATTTCTCATCCATGTGAAACTATTTTTTATATTACTTACCTATTTTGTTTTATTTACTTGTATTGATGACTTTGAAGTTGTGTTTAATTGTTAGTTCCTACCTATAAACATTGTTTTGGTGAGGCCTATAGATGTCTAAGAAGGTTAGAATTGTATTAAAGCTAGAGATCCTACCTGCACAACTTCCATGTTGTGTAGTATTTATACGGAGCTTCTGACTGTAAAATAGATAATGAAACATCGTCTTCATTTTGAAAGACATATCCAATGATATGCCACTCAATAGAGTGCGTAATTTTTTTTCGTCTCTACCGGCATTTTGTATTTATAAAAACAAAATCTAGCATATAACCATCGGACGGTTAAGACGAATCGACAGAGACCTCATTCATTGAAATCCATCCAGCCGTTGGGATGTTTCGAGGGTATAAAGAAATCCACTTACCCAGATACGCGTGAAACGCATAACACTTCTTGTCAGTCGGGTAAAAAAACAGCCTAATAACTGAACAAAATACAGCCTAAATATCTCACAGAGACTCTCTACACAACATCTGAGCACAGTACAGATGCAAAAACGTAAATAAATTGCTAAGCCAAGTAAACCCGCTCTGAACCTATAGCATCAAACGTTTAACTTACTTATCACTGACTAACAATCAACTGACCCACGCCCTGCTCCGCTCCCATATATATAGGAACGAGGAAATGTCCCGGAACCTTCCACAGCTTTCTAAGCTGGAAGTTTCTGGAATCCTCTCGAAAAAAACCCAGAACGGCGTTAATGCATCTCCGTACCTAAAAGGGGGGGTGGAGCCGGGCTCTGCCGCCAAATAGCGCCAAGTTTGTCGCCAACTTGGCGATATACCGCCAAATTTGGCGAGCAAAATTAGTCGCCAAAATGGACGCCAACTTGGCGCTATTTCCAGTATTTCGCCAAATTCCCATTGAATTTCCATTGACTCCCATTACGATTTACTTGCTTGCAGAAAAACAACAATATTTGAGATATAAAAATACAATAAAATCTAACATTACAAAATTCGTTACATTACAAATTAGAAAATAATGCATAATCATACAAATTACAAACAATATGTGACTATGCAAATATACAAAATACATTTTGATGTGTTGAACGGTATTCACCGTTCCAACACATGTAGTAAAACTATGCGCTTAAACCGCTGAAATTATCAGAATCAAAAAGTCTGCAGTAAGGAGAAAAATCTTAGGCGATTTCTTCGGCTATTAACTCCTGATATGGGGCTGATATCAAGGTACCGCTTTCAATAAACTTCAAAACTTTATTTGAATGCATGACTGATTTTTTTTTTATATAAAAATGAAAAAGTATTACAGTAGAACCTCGATTATCCGAAGTAATTGGGACCGACCATCTTTCGGAAAATCGAAATTTTCGGATAATCAAGAATACTTCAATTTTAAGATTAAGGTCAAATTTATGCACTATTTCTTATTATGGTAACAATTGCTTAATAAAACTAAAGCAATAGCGAAACCAGAATAAATTACCTTAATTTTAATTTTGAAATTAAGTACGTTTTACATATTTCACAAGAGATTGAAACAAAGTTTTGTTCGTCACAGTTTTGATTGCCTTTGCTTTGTAGCTCTATCACGAAGTACTGATTCTTGAGTGAATAACTTCAACAATTATCTTTCATATGCGTCGCTGACTAATACCAGTGGGAACAATTGAATACACTTTTAATTAATCTTCTGGTGAACAGAAAAAAACATCTGCTAAATCACATTACACATTCCGGTTCTCCCTCCTCCTACTGCGTTCTAGTCCACTCCGCAGCGTATAGGAGCTCAAGTTAAATTCAAAAGAAATTCTAAGAAAGGGGATCCCAAATATTTATTTGTACTCGTGGTTCGGAGAGGACCGCTTGCACACATGGGATGTGGTAGTGAAAAAAAAAATCTTTAAAAATAGATTTCGGTTAACCGAGAGTTTCGGTTAAAAGAGTTTCGGATAAAAGAGGTTCTACTGTACTTGTAAAAAATCAATCAGAGTTAGAAAAAAATACGTTTCCCCTATATTCTGCGACCAGGAAAGCCGAGTAAGTTTTTCCTAGTATTTAATAAATATGCAGGATGTCCCAAAAGGACATTTTAAACATAAGGAACATTTTAAAATTTAATATAAAATCAAGTAATTTTTGTACAGGAGTGCGGTTTGTACTAAAATGCTTCTCACGATGAAAAGATTTATTCAAGAGAATAAAAAATAAGTTCCAAACTTCGCCCACAGATGGCGTTGTACCTTAAATTATCAGAAAGATACATCAAAAACTCAAGACAATCAGTTACAGATCATTTTATTTTGTCAAAAGCAATTACAGAGCAATAATTTGTGCAATCCATTAACGTAGTTCTTCGAGTACACCCATTGTTCCTTGAGCCACAATCAAACGGAGCTCCAGTTCAATACACGTGTGTGTTCTCTAGCACTGATTCTCGTCTTCAGTACTTCAATGTCAGCCACAACAGAAGTTTAGCAACGGGCAGCATAACACCCGATAACTAATTCTAACTTCGTCGTTTAAGTAATAAAATAAATTAAAACACTGGAAGCATGAACTTAAGACTTGATAAAAAGTAACAAGTGTATATTACGTTAAAATTACATTATTCGCACATGTGTGCGGCAATACAGCAAGTATAGCGTTACAGCTCAGATTGAAAAAATGCGTTCACGAGGCAGTCCAGCAGTCCAACTGAAAAACGTTTCTTCCCGCCTTACCGCGGAGCTGATCCGTGCGATTTTCAGTTACGGCGGAATAGAAACCATGGATGTGGTACGAAAAAAACAGGAGTCAGTTCACAAGCTGGTTTTGGGTTGTCGGCGATGCCAAATCCCCACAGAAGTATACACTTTGTCCTTGACATAAACACACTTGAATAAATAAATCGAGTAGGGTTAAGAGGCTACTTCAGTCAAACTTAAAGACGCGTTCGCAATGCTAATCCTATGGAAGAAATTTATAAAGATATCTCGATCGCATTTCAATGTTTTTAAATGCTTTTTTTTTTTTTTTTTTTTTTTTTTTTTTTTTTTTTTAGATAGTTGAGATCGATCTGTATGCAAGCCGTTTTTCACTTTTTCGATTTGTGTTGCAGATTTTTTTTTTTTTTAAGTACTTTCAGTTTCCAAGCCGGTTTCGGAACTGAAAGTACCTTTTTTAAAAAAAATCTGCAACCAAAATCGAAAAAGTAAAAGACGGCTTGCATACAGATCAATCTCAACTATTCAATGCAAAAAAAAATCATTTAAAAAATATTCAAACTGAAACGAGAAATTCGAAAATAACCTGCCCATAGGGCGGGATATCATTACGGAGCGCCTGTTTTCAAGTGCGTGAAGAACCCCCTTAAGTCAAAAGTAATCTGAAAATCAGAAAAAACGCATGTTTGAAACCAAACATACACTGCAAATAAAGGCGTCTTAAATTAAGATACATATGTGACTGAAAAAGAATTTCAGACACTTAAGTGTCTGAATCTGAAAATTCAGTCACAATAGATGTCTTAATTTAAAACACCTAAGTGTCTTACTATGATCATAGTGTACACGAACTGATAAAAGTGTCTAAAAAATCTGCAAGTGTCTAATTTTAAGACACTTTGTAACTCCGCTCCGCATTCACCAGGGGGCACTCTCAGTTGCGCATGCGTCTTCCTTTCGAACTCGATGTTCGTTTGTAATTCAAACTGAATGCTTGTTTTTATGTACGCGTACATTTTAACTAATAATTTGTTTTGACTTGATTGTTTTTTGCGGAATGTGAAGTTCCAGGATTTAATTTCTATCGACATAGTGGTACTCCGTATTAATATTTATCTATAAAACTAATACAGTGTTCTTCATCTCGTCAAATTTGTAAAGAGAACTGTTGTCTGGCGGGCTATGTTTTCAGGATGGAAATTTTCCATCCTTTTAACAGAGCTAGCCGGATGTGCAAGGGGATTTTATTTTTTAAATATCCAAGTCTGCCTAATTAACGGATACTAACGTAGCCTCCAATCCGGACGTCCTCTGGGCGAATGTACTTTTGGAATAATCAGACCTTTTCCCAGGTAAGTGGGGTCTTAACTATGTATTTAAAACTCTCTGTGATTGTTTTCTCTTTAAATGAAGACCTCACACGAGTCTATAGCTTTATTAGTTCCTGAGTTATGCCAAAATATGTTCAAAGCATTTTGCCTATGGTATTTCCATGTTAAAATTTTATTTTGCTAATATTTAAATTTCTACTCTTCAAATCATCTGCAATCATATTTCTGTATTATTTTCTATCCAATGTTATCTTTAAAATAAATTTTGGTGTCTCTGCATGGTGTATATTAGCGGTTACTGAATTTATTAATTTTACACCTTCCTAAGCCTTTTCTTATGTAGCCATTACTTTAAAAATCTCAGTGACATCGCCTGTTGGTTGGCTCATACTTCTTAATTACCATCAAGACTACCTTAATAGTATTTTTTGGTGTAATTATTACTCTGAAGTACCCTTTTTAATTATTTATTTACGTATACAATATTTTTATAAGCATTTAATGCGGCAGCATTTGTAATATTTACATCGATTTACATTTCTGATAGATTTATTATGTGTTATGTACTGGAATTCAAAAGCATTTATAGTAAACATTCCTGTTAATAGCTGCTTTTATTTATTATTTATGCTTTTCTTGTCTAATGAAGTTTTCTTCTGCCTCATAGTGTGTACATCATAAATTTAAAAAAAGAATATAGCTCGAACATCCTTCCATTCATTGATTCCCCCATATATTTAATACAGCGAATTACTTGTGTTCATTTATTTATTTTAAAATGTTTTGACTGATAAAACTCATTAAATCCGGTCATTCTAATTAAAAGATTTCCCTTTGCTATAATTTTAATGTTTCCGAGTAATTTAGAAATATCCCATTTGCCATATTGAAAATAGTCAACATATAATCTTTTTATGATTCAAAAGTCAAAACCACAGCTTCACGATTTGATTGTTTGAACGGAAATTGACGTCACTAATGTAGACGTTGAATCAGAAAAAAATTTGTTGATGTCAACAAAGATTTAGAAAAAGGATCTCGCTTTATCTGTAGTCACTTTGTTAAATTTTAATGATTATTTTTAGATTCTTAAATTCATGTAATCATGTACCGTTAACGTAATTGTAAGAATGCGGTAAAAATATACAGATATATTTCATTTGAAATAATTATATAATATTGATTTTTTGATTACTTTTAGTTAAAAAGTAATTTGAAATTAAAAATGAATACAAAGTAAAGAGGTAGATTTTTATAAAATATTTATTTGCATATAGCTAGATTTTGCACTTAAAACTGACACGTACATTTATCGAATCATAATACAGGGTTGGACTTTTTCCAGAAGGAGGGCCTGATTAAAGCATGGGCAGACCCTCCCCCCCCCCCCCTACGATTTTACGTGCTCCAAATTCGATATGGATTTTTTTTTAAAGCTTATATTTTAAATGTGTTTCAACATTCTATTGATTATAATCAGCATTTTGAAATTTAAAAGTAGAATTAGATTAAAAACTAAATAAAAAAATAAATACAGTAAAAACTCTCAATCGCGGCCACCTCACGAATTGAACGCGTTTTGGAACGTTGAATTTGCCTGCTATTCGATTGTGTTCGCTTTTATGAGGTAAAAAAAATGTATTTATCTTGAAAAAGGTCAGTGTTCGCTGAAGAAAATTGTCCTATGAAAGTTTTGTTGTAAAATCTCCATAACGGACACTCCTACATAGAGACACAACCATTTAAGAAGCACATTTTTTATTAACAACATGCACATATTTTATATTTTTACCTCAGAAAAACAGACACTTCCGAATGGCGAACAAATTCCACGGTTCTAAGGTGCCTACTATTGAGAGGTTTTACTGTATTGTGACAAATATTTTAATTTTTAATCTTATTCTACTCTATAAATTCAAAATATTGATTATAATCAGTACAAAGTCGAAAAAGATTTCAATTATCAGCTTTATGAAAATTGCATACCATATTTTGGAGCCCCTAAAATTAGGCTGTGTGTGTGTGGGGGGGGGGGGGGGAGAGTAGGGCAGAATAATGGCCATATACTTTTCCAGGATCAACGTGGTCAAACATGGCTACGTATAATGCTTTAAAAAATGGCTGCGATTCAGACGTTTGAAGTGTCTAAAATTCAGACGCAAAAAGTGTCTGAAAATTGAACACTCCGTTTCAGACACTTAAGTGTCTGAATTTAAGACATTTCGATTTAGAGTGTACGGACAAGTGGCATCATCTATGAACGAAGGTTAGAACTAATTACAGGGACCGAAATTTTTTTTCGTGTTAAAAGATTCTAAAAAAAGAAACAAAACTCACAAATATTTTTGACGTCGTTAAATTTTATTTCGATTTCCTGTTAAACTACTAGTATGCTGCATCCATTAGGATAAAAAGTACGTAAAAAAGGCAATCAGATATCTTTTTTTGAAGTGTCTTTTTCAGCATTCTGAGATCTAGCTTCTTTCAATCAAATAAGCAAAGCTGTCTCTAAATCTTCGTGCTTAGCTGTTCTCATACGTTTTCTCTCTGGCTTAAACATACTCCGCTCAAATATTAACGTAATGGGATCGCTGTATTTCATTATCGTTGATGAAGTAGAATTTGCGGATTTCTGTTTTCGTCCTTCTTTTTCATGATCTGCATCTTCATTTGAAGCGAAATAGCAGTTTGGGACCTATTTTTCAGCCATTGTGCTCATAAAACATAAGGTAATTTACAAACACGAAATTCACTGATTTTCACCCAAAATTCAAAGGTTTTAGCACAAAATTCACCAATTTCAACTCAAACTAACTAGATCGAAAGCGAATTTTTTTCGTGTTAAACAACTTTTGTTTCGTGTTAAAAGAAAAAAAATGTATTAAACTGTATAGTATGTTGTCCGGACCGCTATATCATTTCGAGTTAACCGATTTTTCATGAGCGTTTTCGTGTTAAACAAATATTTCACTGTATTTTCATTAGCTTGAAGGAAACCTTTCATCGTGAGAAGCATTTTAGTCCAAACCGTACTCCAATATGGCAATTACTTGATTTTATATTGAATTTTAAAATGTGTCAGGAACTTTTTTGGCACTCTGTATGTTAAATTGCTGTTGAATGTGATTGGCCATGTACAATGGTAAATACAATTGGTGATTAACAATGATTTTCGGAGATCTATATTCCTGACACGGGTAATACGTAAATGCCAAATTAACTGTCGATGCGTTTTGAAATTTGATTCATTAAGGGGGTCCGGGACACATTTTCAAATAATTTTTATTTATTGAGTTAAAATTCTGAATTTGTTTCTGACGGTTAACCATATCATTTGTGAACAAAATCACATGATAAAACTTCTCATATTTAAAAAAAATTAATTTTAAAATTTGTTAGAAAGGGGGGTGGGTAATTTAAAATCGTTATAACTCAAAGTATTTTTAATAGATTTTTTTTTTTTTTTTTTTTTTTTTTTTTGCATTTAAATAAAGAAAAATATATAAGCTTTAATTCGGATTCGGCGTTTTTTTAAATATTAATTTTAAAAAAGTTAAAAGTATTTAACGAAAAACTTTTAAAAAAATGGTGCAACTTTTTTTTTAAAAATCATATTTTCAAAAGTAAATATTTTTTTTAAATATGCTGAATTAAAATTAAAGTAAAACAATTGAAAAAGACATGCTCCAAGTTTGAAGTGTTTATAGTTAACATTTTATAGTTATAACGATTTAAATACGAAAAATTGGGAAAAAAACTCATCATGAAGAAAAACGCATTTTCACAAGAAGCATTTTCACGCATTTTCCACGACAAACATTGCTTGAAAGCTAGACTTTGAAAACAAATCAAAGCGAAAAAATTAATATTTCCTATTCCAGTTAAGATAGAAACATGATTTAAAAATCATTTTAAGCAAAAAAAAAAACATAGAAATTTTTAATGCAATAAAAGTTTTTTTTTTTTGAAAATTTGAAGATATTTGGTTCTTGTAACCCCTTAAACATTATTACATGAGTTGGACTTGTTTACATTTCACTTCGTCAAGAGAAGATCATAGAGTTCAGAGAAAGATAGAAAGGAAATGTGTTACTTTGGCGTGCATAGTTAAAAATGCAACCCTGAAATTGGTTGAAATCGGTCACAATTCGGCCCAAACATTTGCGGTTTGGTTCGAAAACCTCTCCCCATCTAATGAATTCAGCCCTTGTTCCACGTACAGTAGAACTTCGATTAACTGAGCTTCGATTAACCGAGCTTCGATTAGTCGAGATTTCTGCACTCTAAATCGAAATGTCTTAAATTCAGACACTTAAGTGTCTGAAACGGAGTGTTCAATTTTCAGACATTTTAAAATGTCTGAATTTTTTCAGATACTTTTTGCGTCTGAATTTTAGACACTTCAAACGTCTGAATCGCAGTCATTTTTTAAAAGCATTATACGTAGCCATGTTTGACCACGTTGATCCGGGAAAAATATATGGCCATTATTCTGCCCTACCCCCCCCCCCCCCCCCGCACACACACAGCCTGATTTTAGGGGCTCCAAAATAGGGTGTGCAATTTTCATAAAGCTGATAATTGAAATCTTTTTCGACATTGAACTGATTATAATCAATATTTTGAATTTATAGAGTAGAATAAGATTAAAAATTAAAATATTTGTCACAATACAGTAAAACCTCTCAATAGTAGGCACCTTAGAACCGTGGAATTTGTTCGCCATTCGGAAGTGTCTGTTTTTCTGAGGTAAAAAAATATAAAATATGTGCATGTTGTTAATAAAAAATGTGCTTCTTAAATAGTTGTGTCCTCTATGTAGGAGTGTCCGTTATGGAGATTTTACAACAAAACTTTCATAGGACAATTTTCTTCAGCGAACACTGACCTTTTTCAAGATAAATACATTTTTTTTACCTCATAAAAGCGAACACAATCGAATAGCAGGCAAATTCAACGTTCCAAAACGCCTTCAATTCGCGAGGTGGCCGCGATTGAGAGTTTTTACTGTATTTATTTTTTTATTTAGTTTTTAATCTAATTCTACTTTTAAAGTTCAAAATGCTGATTATAATCAATACAATGTTGAAACACATTTAAAATATAAGCTTTAAAAAAAATCCATATTGAATTTGGAGCACGTAAAATCGTAGGGGGGGGGGGCTGCCCATGCTTTAATCAGGCCCTCCTTCTGGAAAAAGTCCAACCCTGTATTATGATTCGATAAATGTACGTGTCAGTTTTAAGTGCAAAATCTAGCTATATGCAAATAAATATTTTATAAAAATCTACCTCTTTACTTTGTATTCATTTTTAATTTCAAATTACTTTTTAACTAAAAGTAATCAAAAAATCAATATTATATAATTATTTCAAATGAAATATATCTGTATATTTTTACCGCATTCTTACAATTACGTTAACGGTACATGATTGATTACATGAATTTAAGAATCTAAAAATAATCATTAAAATTTAACAAAGTGCTAGAGATAACGCGAGATCCTTTTTCTAAATCTTTGTTGACATCAACAAATTTTTTTCTGCTTCAACGCCTACATTAGTGACGTCAATTTCCGTTCAAACAATCAAATCGTGAAGCTGTGGTTTTGACTTTTGAATCATAAAATGATTATATGTTGACTATTTTCAGTATGGCAAATGGGATATTTCTAAAATACTCGGAAACACTAAAATTATATCAAAGGGAAATCTTTTAATGAGAATGACCGGATTTAATGAGTTTTATCAGTCAAACCATTTTAAAATAAATAAATGAACACAAGTAATTCGCTGTATTAAATATATGGGGGAATCAATGAATGGAAGGATGTTCGAACTATATTCTTTTTTAAAATTTATGATGTACACACTATGAGGCAGAAGAAAACTTCATTAGAATAGAAAAGCATAAATAATAAATAAAAGCAGCTATTAACAGGAATGTTTACTATAAATGCTTTTGAATTCCAGTACATAACACATAATAAATCTATCAGAAATGTAAAAATCGATGTAAACATTACAAATGCTGCCGCATTAAATGCTTATAAAAATATTGTATACGTAAATAAATAATTAAAAAGGGTACTTCAGAGTAATAATTACACCAAAGAAATACTATTAAGGTAGTCTTGATGGTAATTAAGAAGTATGAGCCAATGAACAGGCGATGTCACTGCGATTTTTAAAGTAATGGCTACATAAGAAAAGGCTTAGGAAGGTGTAAAATTAATAAATTCAGTAACCGCTAATATACACCATGCAGAGACACCAAAATTTATTTTAAAGATAACATTGGATAGAAAATAATACAGAAATATGATTGCAGATGATTTGAAGAGTAGAAATTTAAATATTAGCAAAATAAAATTTTAACATGGAAATGCCATAGGCAAAATGCTTTGAACATATTTTGGCATAACTCAGGAACTAATAAAGCTATAGACTCGTGTGAGGTCTTCATTTAAAGAGAAAACAATGACAGAGAGTTTTAAATACATAGTTAAGACTTACCTGGGGTTCCCACTTACCTGGGAAAAGGTCTGATTATTCCAAAAGCACATTCGCCCAGAGGACGTCCGGATTGGAGGCTACGTTAGTATCCGTTAGTTAGGCAGACTTTGATATTTAAAAAATAAAATCCCCTTGCACATCCGGCTAGCTCTGTCAAAAGAATGAAAAATTTCCATCCTGAAAACATAGCCCGCCAGACAACAGTTCTCTTTACAAATTTGACGAGATGAAGAACACTGTATTAGTTTATAGATAAATATTAATACGGAGTACCACTATGTCGATAGAAATTAAATCCCGGAACTTCACATTCCGCAAAAAACAATCAAGTCAAAATAAATTATTAGTTAAAATGTACGCGTACATAAAAACAAGCCTTCAGTTTGAATTACAAACGAGCATCGAGTTCGAAAGGAAGACGCATGCGCAACTGAGAGTCAGCGGCGTACCCAGGATTTTATTTCGGGGGGGCTGACTTAAATTTTCATAATGTTCTAAATCTTACGAAACACGTTGCATTGTGTTATAAACAAAAATCATTTTTGTCAATAAGGCCGTAGCCAGAGGGGGTGGGGGGTGCAAGGGTGACTTTGTTCCGAATTTTCCGAAAATTTGAAAAATTCGGTCATCAATCCGAAAATTTGGACTAAATTATCGCGATTTTTGACAAATGGTCGCCGAAAAAAATCAATTTCGTCAATCGTTCGCAAAAAAAAAAAAAAAAAATCAATTTCGTCAATCGTTCGCAAAAAAAAATCTCCAATTTCTTTAAAGGATCAAGGAAAAAACCGGAATTATGTCATACGGCCGCAGATAAAATGCGAAGTTTGTCAAAGGATCGCGAAAAAAAAGTCAAATTTCGTCAAATGATAGCGGAGAAAACGTGAATTTCGTCAAATTATTCTAGAGGAAACGCTAATTTCGTGATATTAATTCAAAATGAGCACAGAAAAAACCCGAATTTCGTCAGAAGGCCGTAGAAAAAACGCGAATTTCATCAAAAGGTCACGGAAAAAACGCGAATTTCGAAAAAAAATCGCTAAAAACACGCATTCCGTCAAAGAGACACGGGAAAACGTGAATTTCGTCAAAAGGCCACAGAAAAACGCAAATTTCATCAAAAAGACGAGAAAAAGCGCGAATTTCGACAAAAAGCCGCGAAAAAACGCAAATTTCGAGGAAGGATTGCGCTAAAACGCGAATTTTGTCAAATGACCACAGAAAAAACACGAATTTCGTTAAAGGACCACAGAAAACTGCAAATTTCGACAAAGCATCGCTGAAAAAAACACGCATTCCGTCAAAGGGAAGCTGAAAAAAACACGAATTTCGTCAAAGGGACACAGAAAAACGTGAATTTCGTCAAAAGGCTGCAGAAAAACGCAAATTTCATAAAAAAGACGAAAAAAAACGCAAATTTCGTCAAAGAGCCGCGGAAAAAACGCAAATTTCGACGAAGGATTGCATTAAAAAACACGAATTTCGGCAAATAACCACAGAAAAAAACGCGAATTTCGACAAAGCATCGCTATAAAAAACGCATTTCGTCAAAGGGAAGCTGAAACAACGCGAATTTCGTTAAAGGATCGCAGAAAAAAGAAAAAGCAGGGTCACAAAGAAGGGCCACAGAAAAACGTGAATTTCGTCAAAAGGCTGCGGAAAAACCACTAATTTCATCAAAACCCCGCGGAAAAAATCAAAATTCGATAAAGGATCTGGAAAAACGCGAATTTCTTCAGAAGGCCGCAGAAAAAAAGCGAATTTCATCAAAAGGCCGCGGAAAAACATGAATTTCGACGAAGGATTGCGTAAAAAAACGTGAATTTCGGCAAATGACCTCAGAAAAAACGCAAATTTCCTCAAAGGCCCGCAGAAAAAACGCAAATTTCCTGAAAGGGCTGCAGAAAAAACGCAAATTTTGGCAAAGGATTGCTAAAAAAAATATGCATTCCATCAAAGGGAAGCGGAAAAAACGCGAATTTCGTTAAAGGATCGCAAAAAAAAAAAAGCATGGTCACAAAGAAGGGCCACAGAGAAACGTGACTTTCGGCAAGAGACTGCGGAAAGAAGCGAATTTCGTCAAACAGCAGTGAAAAAACAAAAAAACACGACCATTTCCATAAAAAAACGCGAATTTCGTCAAAGAGCCGCGGAATTCATCAAAAAGACGAGAAAAAAGCGAATTTTGTCAAAAAAGCCGCGAAAAAAACGCAAATTTCGACAAAGGGTTTCGTAAAAAACGCGAATTTCGGCAAAAGTTCACGAAAAAAACTCGAATTTCATCAAAAACTTGCGAAAAAAAACGCAAATTTTGACAAAGGATCACGAAAAAAACGCGAATTTCGTCAAAGGGTCGCGGAAAAAAGCTGATTTTGTCATAAGTTCGGGGAAAATGTAAATTTCGCCAAAGCGTCGTGATAAAAACCTATATTTCATCAAAGGATCGCGTTAAAAACACATACAAATATCTGTGTTTATTATTATATGTATAGTTTTTAAACTGAAATAATATGCTGAACTTTTTAGAAATCTGGTTAACCCGAACCCACTCAGCCTGAAATTGACCTGAATATAAACAGAGTTAACCCAAACTACAACAAAAATAATTAGCAGCAGGAAGGGATTACCTCTCCTTTCCCCCTCTGCTGTAACCTTTCAGAAAATTTGCTGAGAATTTCAGATTTTTTTTTTTTAAACTCAGACTCAAATCTGGGGGTAAGGGGGGAGGGCACGGGTCCGATCCTGAGACCGTCCCACGTCGAAATCTGTTGAAAAGTGTTACTGGTTTTTTTTATATATATATATATACTTTCATTTAAAAGAAAGTCATTATAACTTAAAATCTATAAAATTGTTCTTCCAATCCCCGAAACTAAATTCTGGCTACGGTTCTTGTTTAACAATAAATTAATATTGCAACAAACACAAAATATTTTTTGCATACACAAAATATTTTTATACACAAAATAAAGACTTTGTTTATTATTTGTGCATTGCACAAGTAATACGAAAGACTTTAAACCGTTCCAGATGAAAAATACTGGCTGCAAAGTTAAGACAGAATAGAAAGATAAGTGGGGGGAGGGGACATTACCGAACTCCAAAGATGTCTTTGCAGTGAAACAAGAAATCACTG
The DNA here is from genome assembly GCA_963932465.1 of Maratus speciosus. Lineage (NCBI taxonomy): Eukaryota > Metazoa > Arthropoda > Arachnida > Araneae > Salticidae > Maratus > Maratus speciosus. The sequence continues at coordinate 118,966,648 of OZ010795.1, forward strand.
TGTATCTTACAGATACGAGGAAGTAATCGAGTGTTAAAAACAAAAGTTAATGAATATCATTCACAGTCAGCTCTTCCGCACATATATAGTGTGCCTGACTTCCGACTTAGCCAAAATTCTGAAGGGATTAGCTAAGGTGTCATTATGCACTAATATGGGACTAACAAGAAAGACAAGTGCGATGCATGACAAATATATATATACAGTCGGACCTCTATTTAACGAACCTCTATTTTGCGAATTTCTCTATTTTGCGAACTTTTCCTTGGAACCAAGAACATTTTGCGAATTTCTTCGTAAAATAACCTCCAAATAGCGAAGTGCATTCTCTATTTAACGAACTTTTTCTTGTGATCCAAATTTTTTTTTTCTCCCCATTTCTCAAAATATTTCTGGACATTTCAAACTTTCTTTAAAACTTCTTTCTTTAAACACATTTTATGATGTTCAATGGTCTTGAACTGGTTTTACCAGGCACCTTCTTTGTCAGCAGTGAGAATTTGGTAAGTACGGAGGACGAAGACGATAATCCCTTAGTGTAACTTTAAAAAATGTGGATTCAATGAGAAATTAACCATGATGTGCTGATTGATGATTGTATTTCACTTAATTCTTAAATTGAGGTCTCAGAAACACTATCCGAATTGGATATTTTCGACAGTGTGAAAAATAAAAACAATACAGCAATGAATTGCGATGAAGACGAATATGATGATGATGGAAATGATCATTATGCAGGAATTAACAAAACTTCGTATAATGAAATGCTAAAATTATTTTAAACAACCGACGCGGATTATAGTTAGAAGAAAATACGTATGAAGGTGGTTTTGGTGCATTGTAAAGATGCGACACGTATTATGAGATAAAGCACATTTATGAGATAATTATGAGATATGATGGCACAATTATGAGATAAAACAAAATTAACAGAGTTTTTCAGAAATCAAATTTAAGGACGCATATGTTAATGTATAATTAAAATTATTTTTATAATAATAATAAATGCGATAATGTCATTAAAATTCGTTAATTTTAATATAAATAATTAAAGATTTAAAATAATTAAATTAATTATAATTTCCTATTTACTTTAAACAGAAAATACAGTGTATTCCCGGATAATGTTTTGTTTTTCTTGCCGATTTCAAAGATTTAAACACATAGAAAAAATAAATTGATGATGGATATTGGTGGGTAAAATAACTAAAACAAATCGATATAATTTATTTTAAAAAATGTGATTAATTACTTTTAGTACAAATATTTAGTGTTTATGAATTTAAAATCTGTTTTATGTAGTTTAAAGTATTTTAAAAGGTGAATCTCTATTTAACGAATTTTCCATATAACGAACTTTTTTCCGGGATTTAGCGACTTCGTTAAATAGAGGTTCGACTGTAATTGAATTGATCTAAAAAGTAAAAAGTAAACTATTTTTACCATTTAATCTGACCGTTTTGGCACTTGGCAGTTAAAAGAGGTTTAGTCCCTTCAACCCTCCGCACCCCCATATTTCGGTGTGGCATGGAGATGCGACTGAAAAATGAAAGTTAAGCTACTTTTACAGTCAACTCTTCCGCACCGGATTTCCGATTTAGACGAAATCGACTTGAGATTAGCTGCGGTGTTACTGTGCATTAACATACCCCCCGCATTGACAATCTTGGCGCCCGCCGACTATGGGAAAAATTAAAAAAATCCTTAAATTAAAATACTTTTAGATTTGTCGAATTTATTTGTAGGTCTCTTGAACTGAGTATATATGTTTTCATTTATCGAGTAAAACAGTGATTTCAGTCATTTGAAAATGGATTTTGTGGTCTCAAGTAAATTTGGTCGCAGGACTGAGGAGAATATTGGATTAACAGGAAAAACAAATTCGTGGCATGCCAGAAAATAAAACAAATTTATCTGAAAAAGAAGGAATATCAGCCCTTTTTTCATTTCACTGCGATCTCTTCAGAGGTGGAATGGAGCTGTAACGTCATAATCCCCGTCCCCATCGAATCCTTTGGTGTATGCTGGGGCATCACTGTGCACTAATATATGGGACTAACCAGAATAGCTGCGTCGCAGAAAAAAATTAAAAATTAATCTCAAAAGAAAGAAAAAAAACTGGAATTTTTTTACATTTCATATTTGATTATTTCGGAAGAGTAAGTAACCCCATCAGCCCCTTCCTCTCATTGGGTATACTGTGGTGTAACTGTGCGTTGATATGCGACTAGCCAGAACGTGTAGTTCGTTGTATTGCAGAAAACAAGTGCATTACAAATTCATCTCGAACAAAAAGAAAAATATCAGCCCTTTTTTCATTTCATTTTCGACTATTTTGGGAAGGGGCTGTAACCCATCACCCCCTTTCTACTTCTTTGGGTATAATGTGGTGTCACTGTGCACTAGAGATGGGCAACATCGTTCCTTTTAAGGAATCGTTGCAGCCGAAATCGTTCACCGAAAGGAACGAGTTCTTCGGAGTCGTTCTTTTCGGATTCATTCCGAAAAAAAGGAACGATTCCGAGAAAAAGGAACGATTTCGGAAAAAAGGAACGATTCCGAGATAAAGGAACGATTCCGAGAAAAAATGAACGATTTTGAAAAATAAAGGATTCCAAGGGGAAAAAAACCCTTCCTAGATAAAGAGAATTACATGCAATCCATAATATGTTTTACTAATTTATTTTCTTATGTACCCATCCATTTTACTTACGCATCCAGTCGACTTAATTTTGTAATGTTTTGGACAGATGATTTTGTTTTTAAGAGTTCATTTCATTGATCAGAGTGTGCAATTAATTTGCAGTTATTTCTAACTTTATGATTTATGGTATAAAGCATAAATCCTCTTGGAAATTTAAGGGCTGTGCCAGATCTATTCGATTTTCAGTGTAATCATTGGTTTCTCTTGAAAATATGTCGTCAAATGACCGTCCATTTATATTATTATTTTATACAGTGTGTCTTTACTCTCAACGATGTTCAATGGCTAATTTCTAAACCGTTAGTCATAGACCTATAGTTCCAATTACAAAAATGTTTTAAATAAGGTAAAAAATTATTCTGAAAGTCGTTTGGATCAATAAAAATATTTCTAAAAAAGTTACGAAATTTAATTTTTTATACGGTCCCCCGGCCCTATAAGTGATATTTAGTAAAAATTTCCTGTTCTCTTAAAAGAAAGACAAAAAAAAAAAAAAATCCTATTCATCTAACACTAAAATTCATGAAGTTATACGAAACTTTGAAATGCAAGACTAATGCCACTTTTCTACATCCGAATACACATGAGTTTAGCTATGCTTCTAGGGGTCGTAAACAAAGTGCTTAAAGTATTTGAAGGATTTATTTCATGTGTAGCTGCGATTTGAAAGAAATCATATTACGACAGATTTTTGTAAGTATTTGAAGCTGTTTCTTTTCATGATTTTTTAAACAAAAATTATGCTATTTTTATAAGCTTTTATTTAACCTATTAACCGCCAAGACTATAAAGTAGGAATTTTCAAATTTCTTGTTGAAAGTCGCTTGTCACCACAAATTCAGAAAGGTAATTTTCGCTTTATTAAAATATCAACATTTCTGCAATAAATAAGGCAATTTTTTTTATTCTAAAATAGTGGTGACAAAGTAATTAATTTAAGCATACGCAATTATTTTGACCGTTGCGTGAACGCAAAACCAGCGGGTAATGGGTTAACTTGAAACGATCGTATGTATGACTTTCCAGTTCAAAATTTGTACTCGAAATTCAACTTACTTTAAAACATGCGATCGAGGTTAAATTTTACATATTGACGTAAATCAGATGACAATGTAATATTATTATGATTTTCAGTGCTTATCATTATGTACTTATTTTACAGGGTAACACAAAAAATTTCGGATTGATTACTGCCAACAAGTTTACCAAAAAGTTTTAGATTAGATAACACAAGACTGCGATGGTTGTGTTTTTTTATTTTTTAAATTATGTATTTTTAAAATTATGATTTTTATGTATTTTTTAGCGCTGAATCCGAAAATTATCTTCATTTTTAACCATCATGTCAGGATTTTTCGCAAATAGTAAATTTCAAAATTGAAAAAATAGCTAATACTGTAGAATAGAGTTGATGGTTGCATTTTTTAACTTTTACGATTGATTTGTATGTGCTTTTTAGCACTGAATGTAAAAATTACCTTCATATTTAACCATCATGTTAGACTTTTTGCAAATGGTAAATTTCAAAGTTAAAAAATAACGAAAATCTGATACTATAAAATGGATGTAAAACTTCTTTTATTCAATTTAATTTTATTTAATTCAAGAATTTATTCAATTTTTGGCTTATACTGGGATTCTTACAGCTAAACAGCTCGGGGATCCGATGATGTGGGAAGGGAAGAGGTTCAATTAAAACTTTGAACTTTTAAACTTTGAAATTTACAATTTGCGAAAAATCCTGACGTGATGGTTAAAAATGAGGTCATTTTCGGATTCAATAGTAAAAAATACATAAAAATCAATTATCAAAAGTTAAAGAAATAACAATCACGTCTATTTTATACTCTCAGATTTCCGTAAATTTTTCACTTTTTAGATTTCAAATTTACGATTTGCAAAAAATCTGTTCTGTGTTTTGATAAAAAATGAAGGCCATTTTTAGATTCAGTGCTACAAAATACGTAAGAACTAATTATCAAAAGCTAAAACACATGATACAACACAAATTTGTATCCTAGTGTAATCTAATAACATTTCAAAATGTGTGTCATTTTGCAAAGAATCGAGGCTGTTGCTTTTCAACATTTTATTTAACGAAAATTCTATTATTGTTTTCCTGTTATATGTTTAGTACAAGCTGTATATTTTGATTAATATTTCAGAATGATTATAGATTTCAAATTTATAATGCAATGTTAATTTTACTATCAACTATTTTTTTTTATATACCTGAAGATTATTTATATTTCTAGTAAATTTGTAAATGACCCCTATTTCGCAGCAAAAAATGTGCTCCAACTTTAAACAGCCATTACTTCGGTCAGTTTTAATCGTAGAATAATAGGACTTTTATTTGTCTTACTTGTAAGTGTAATAGGAAAGTTTTACTAACTATAACTTGAAGGACCGGGGGACCGTATAAAAAACTAAATTTCGTAATTTTTCAAGAAATGATTCTATTGACCCAAATCACTTTTTAAATACTTCTTTGCCCCATTTTAAACATTTTTGTAATTGGAACTATATGGCTATGACTAAAGGTTTAGGAATTAGCCATTGGACATCGTTGAGAGTGGACATCCTGTATAGGAAATTTTATTATTGCTCTAATATTTGTCACCAGGGTCTAGGAATTTTTAGTCTCATAGATTCCTCTTCAAAATCTACCTCTAGGTAATCTTAATTTCATTTTTCATTCTGAATCTCATTTCTCATTTGGATGGCTCTACTGGTTTGGATATGTAACTTGTTAAAAAAGATTACATTTTTGTTCGTTTTGTTCCAGTGTCCGTACTTTAAATAACTTTATCCCATTTATCGTCTTTCTCCTCAGTTCCCTAACTTTACGCACACAGGATATTTCGCATAATTCATCAACATTATTATCACTGCCTTCTGGATCTGGTTCAGAAGTGGAACACCCTATTCTATAGCAATCATCTTGTAGTGCAATTCAGTGATATATATCAATTTTAATGCATTTGAAATAGCTTAATGTCATTAAATTGCACTGCAAACGACTTTTTCCCGTCGACCATAATGTAACGAAATACTTTTGAGTGCCCCTGTAAATGAACTATTAATGCTACACTCTTCATATTGAATACCAAACATCCCATGTTAAACATCATTAACATATATCAATTGCATGGGAATCCGAGTATATTTAAGGGAGTTAGGTATATCACACACTGAGACGACAGAACGACATAAAGCGCAACATGAATTGCAAAAACCGGTCTAAACAAAGAACGAAGTTGTTACAAACTTGTTCTAAACCAGTTTTTCAAGTGAATTCAAGTGACATGTCTTATGTGTCGCCTTAGTGTGTGACTTGCCTTAGAGCGTGAACAGACGGTCTGACGGACAGACAAACCGCATTCATAAACACTAACTTTATTGGAAAGGGTTAAAAAGTAAAGCACGTTTTTGCACAATGTCTTTCCTGAGTGACTGATGTATGTCTTGTCTTATGCCATAACATCGCTATTTGTGAACTGCTGTTAACTACGCAGAATTTCAATAAACTTACAGCTCTTTTTGAATCTCCAATTTCACGAGAACCTACAGAAATTTCTCTAATTTCACACCCTCATCCGCCGTCACCCTGTCTCCACTTATACTAAACGTCAGTTCGGTGTGAGTGAATTGCAATGCTAATATGTTTGTTTGGATTGGGATCTTTGGAACTTCATAACTCATGAAGTCATGGAACACTTGTGTTACACGAAAGGGTAAAAGTTCCTTCAGATGATTTGTAAACAGATTCATTAGCAGCATGTCTATGGCTAGTGATATTTATAAAATAATATTATATATATTAATATTATAATATGCATATATATAGTAATACATATGATTTTATGCATATATAGTACATATTATCTCCGCCAAAATATATAGTGATTCACTAAACTTCAAAGTTCTATTTCTTTAAATTTGAAATTTGCTAACATTTTAACTGAAAAACGGTTTATTGGTTTAATTAAATTAAACAAATTAAAAGTATGTCCATTATTATTACAGAGTGTAGTACTATATAAAGAACTATCCTTTTGACGATGTTTCGGCCGTTGAATAAAAGACATATGTTGTAAACGTCTTATAGATAATACCAACCTTAATGTTTTGAGAATTTGACTATTTTTTATTCGGCGTTAAACTTTTTACTGTCAAAACTATTTAAAATAGATAAAACATTTTGTTAAATTCGAACTTTTCAGAAAACTTTATGTAATTAAAAAAAAATGAAAATAAACAAATAAATCTTCTAAGTGAAAAGAATAACAATAAGAAAGGAAATTACATAAAATTTAGTATCGCATTTGCAGTGTTTTACCTCAATAAAAACGGAAGTTTGGTATTAGGCTTGAAACATGAAATTTAGTTTGGCATGAAGGGAGCCTTGCTTTGATCGAAATTAAACTCAGACATGTATTATCCATCACCACAGTAACAGGCATTAATCGTGGCATTGATTTCGGGATTTGCGAGTATCAATAACGATCAAGAAATCTGAATTATTATAAGAAAGTATTACGATAAACGATTTTTTTTTTTTTTGCTTTTATTTTACGTTGAATTAAAACAAAGTCACAGTTATTTAAATTCTAATTATTTAGCAAGAAATAGAAATAAAATAACAAATGAAAAAACTGTACAAAATCACAACGTGCATTCTTCGGAAACCAATAATTAAATTCGTATATTGTAAAACTTTTTAAATGCAATATTAACCCATTAAAGACTGACGTTGCGTTTTCGCAATATTATATTTGTGAATTTTTAAATTTTTTTGATACCAGCAAAAGAGAAAAGTAAAATGGGCCTTATTTAATTAACACATTTCAGTGATTCATAAAGTAAAAGTAAGGGTTTAACAAAAAGTGGCGTGAACTGAATAAAATTACTGTAAACATGCTGGACCTTAATGGGTTAACCTTCCGCATACCAGACCGGTGCAACAGACACGATAGGTACATTCAAATTGATTTTTCACATTTAAAAAAATTAAAATTTTGTAAATATGTGACTTTTTCTGGAATGTTCTACTCAAAAGAATAGAACATCCCAGAAAAAAACTCCATATTTACAGAAATTTCAGTTTTTAAAATAAATTAGAAATGTCATTATAAATGTACCTGTTGGGGCCATTTAACCCCTCTGGTAGGCGGATGGTTAACATAAATCTATTAAACCGAAATAAGCATAAAATATGCAGCTTTACATATGTGTCGCAGTGTTGGAGAAAGTCCGATAATCTATATGTAGCACGTGATTTTTCTTCCCCGTTTTTATACTCAAAACGGCCATTAAGAGAGCGAACCGCGGTTAAATTATTTCAATCCCACCCACCACTGTTACTGTTATCTTATCATTATTATTAGACATTATACTTTTTCATTATGCTCTTTTGCTCGAGCGCTCGTAGCTGGTGATACATTTCTTTTGACAAAGAGGATTCTCAAATTGAAATTATGTTTGAGGAAAAAACATGAAATAGTGAAATATGCATGAAAGTGCGTAACTCTACAATTATTAAAATAATTGAAAATCAGTTATTATTATCCTATTAAAATGCAATTTTTATGGCCTAGTGATATATTTCTTATATTATTCAAAACTGTTTCTAATCAGATTTAAACAAATATTTTTCACTATTAATTAAACAAGCTTTTTCTTTGTTTTTCTTAAGGCTGTTCTTAAGTGATCTGCTCAACAAGCGTAAAACATTTTAACACATTTACAAATTCATTTTTTAACGGAAAGATATAAAATTGGAAAGTTTGACCATGGAAGCGATTTGGAATCGAACTGTGTTTTTCATCTTTTGATCAGTAAATTACCTATTGAGTTATAATCGATTTTGATTACGTGACAAACATGTTTTTCGCCCATTTTTGAGCAATTATGCCTCTTTCGCGCAGAAATTCGGTTCAAAATCGGTCACTTTGACACTATTTTCTGAAAGATCTGTTGCATTTGCAAAAAAAAAACGGAAAAAACAGCTCGATTACATAGTTTCTGAACAACACCATCTGCTCGTTTCATGCATTTCCGAATAAAAATAAATCAAAACTTTTGTCACAAAGTTATCCTTTTGGATTTGAGAACGGCCTTAAGAATCCATTTAGAAAAAATTCATTTTGTATGATACATTTACCAATTAGAAAAAGTATTAGTGTATTAAAGTACACATGGTGTTCCATTACCTTCGGGGTCCAGGTACTCAATCGGTAAAACACGTAAAGTTTCTGGGTTCGAATCCCATCTTGGGCACTTTTTCACTCAGGTGGAAAAAATCCAATTCGTATAAAATATTTTTTTAATTATTTCTTTCAGATAAATTTAGCAAAAGAGGATCAAATAGTAATGTTTAATAAACGCCCTACTCCGCCCCGCACTTCAATTTTTCTTTCTTTCTTTCTTTTCTTTTCTTTTTTTTTCTTTTTTTTGAGGAGGGGGTGGGGGGGGGGGCACACACATTAGAAGGATATTTTGGCAATAAAGTCAGCTTTAATAGAATCAAAATCTGTTATTTTGAAATAAAATAGCGTATTTTAATTTATTAAAACTGGCCAGTCTACAAGAAAAGAACCGATTCCCAACCCAAAAAGTCGTTCCTTTTCGGAGTCGGTACATATCGGACCGACTCCGAGGAATCGGTCCTTTTCGGAGTCGGTACATTTCGGAACGACTCCGAGGAATGGGTCCTTTTCGGAGTCGGTACATTTTGGACCGATTCCGAGGAATCGTTCCGAAAAGGACCGATTCCGAGGAACCGTTCCAAAAAGGACCGAATCCGAGAACCGTTCCGAAAAGGACCGATTCCGAGGAACCGTTCCAAAAAGGACCGAATCCGTGGAACCGTTCCGAAAAGGACCGATTCCTTTTTACAGAATGGAATCGTTCCTTCAGTTTCACTGTCGGAATCGTTCCTTTGGAGTCGTTCCTCAACAAATGACACATCTCTACTGTGCACTAATATGGAACTAAAGAGAAGAGAGTGGCTAGTCTGTTGAATGATAGGACAAAAAAATACAAATTTATCTCAAACAGAAAGAAAAAAAGCAATATTTTTTTTTTCATTTTCGACTATTTCGGGAGGAGGGGGCTGTAATTCCATCAGCCCCCTCCCCATCTTTGGGTATGCTGTGATGTCAATGTGGACTAATATTGTGTTAACGAGAATGGCTATTTCGCTGCATGGCAGAAGAAAAATTACAAATTTATCTCAAACAAGAAGAAAAAAACAGCCTTTTTTTTCATTTCATTTTCAACTATTTAGGAAGGGGACACCCCATTAGCCCCTTTCACCTCTTTGGGTATAATGTGGTATTACTGTGCACTAGTATGGAACTAAAGAGAAGAGAGCTGCTAGTCTGTTGAATGATAGAGGAAAAATACAAATTTATCTAAAACAAAAAGGAAAATATCAGAACTTTTTCATTTCATGTTCGAATTTTTGGGAGAGGGCTGTAACTCCATTAACCCCCTTCTATCTTTTCGGGTATAATGTGATGTCACTGTACACTAATATGGAACTACAGCGAAGGGAGCGACTAGTCTGTTAAATGATAGGGGAGAAAATGCAAATTTATCTCAAATAGACAGAAAAAAATCAGCTCTACTTTTTCATTTCATTTTCGACTATTTCCAGAGGAGGAGGTTGTAATTCCATCAGCCCCCTCCCCATCTTAGGATATGCTGTGATGTCAATGTGGACTAATATGGTGTTAACGAGAATGGCTATTTTACTGTATGACAGACGAAAAAATTACAGATTTATCTTTAAAAAGTAAAGAAAAAACACTTTTTCATTTAATTTTTCGCGATTTCTGGTTCGGGGGGTGGGGGGGGGGGGGGCTGTAACCCCATCAACCCCCTTTCTCTTCTTTGATGTCAATATGGACTAATATGGAACTAAAGCGAAGGAAGCGCATAGTCTGTTGAACGATAGGGGAAAAATGCAAATTTATCTTAAACAGACAGAAAAAATTCAGCACTGTTTTTTCATTTCATTTTCGACCATTTCGAGAGGAGGGGGCTGAAATTCCATCAGCCCCCTAACTAATATAACCTGGACTAGTATGGTGTTAACGAGAATGGCTATTTTGCTAAGTATAAAAAATTACAGATTTATCTTTAAAAAGTAAGAAAAAAAAACACTTTTTCATTTAATTTTTTGACTATTTCGGGAGGAGTAGGGGGGGGGGCTATAACTCCGTCAAGCCCCTTTTCTCTTCTTTGTTGTCAATGTAGACTAATATGGGACTAATGAGAATGGCTTGTCCGCTGTATAATGGAAAAAAATAAAAAAAAAATTCCATAAAAGAAAGACGAAAAATCAGCACCTTTCTATATCACTTTCGAAAATTTCGGGGGGGGGGCTGTAGCCCCATCAGCCCCCCCCCCCTTGGGTACGCCACTGCTGAGAGTGCCCGCTGGTGAATGCGGAGCGGAGTTACAAAGTGTCTTAAAATTAGACACTTGCAGATTTTTTAGACACTTTTATCAGTTCGTGTACACTATGATCATAGTAAGACACTTAGGTGTTTTAAATTAAGACATCTATTGTGACTGAATTTTCAGATTCAGACACTTAAGTGTCTGAAATTCTTTTTCAGTCACATATGTATCTTAATTTAAGACGCCTTTATTTGCAGTGTGTTAACCGAGCCGATAACAAAATCTGATATTTTTCTTTTTGAATGAGCCTTGAAAAAGGCCACATTTTTTAGTTCATTGTCCGTGCTATACAGGCTCATCTGCCCCCCTAAAGCACTCAACTCCCAAGAAACATTGAACCTTGAGAAGTCAGCAGGCGAACAATGCTTTGTTTCCAGGGGCCGTGTAAACTTACGTAAATTTTTCAATTTGCTTTTTAAAATTTACTACTAGTAGTTGATTTCATTTTAAACTTGTTAAGCTGCGAAACGGAACTTTACATATATTTATTTTTATTATTTAAAAAACGTTCTACTGTTGTTGTTGTTTTTTTTTTTGTTTTTTTTTTTAAGAGATAAATTCGCAAGCATGACAAGTTTTTACATACAGTTTCTATTAACCTAGATTTCCGATATCCCAGGTACTATCGGTGCCAATTAGCTCGGATAATCGAGGTTGAACTGTGCTTGTCTTATTTGTTAAATGGTTTGACTGATAGCTGGCTTCATATTGCAAGCTGCTTTGACGGTATAGTGCATCTCTAATATATTCTGAACTCTGTGGAAAATATTGTGAAAGAAGTTGAGTTGTACAGCACGTCAACTAACAGAATGATGCTAAACTCTGATTGGCTTACAGGTGCGAGTTATTTTTGCACTGTAAAATTTATCGCTTGGGAACTTGCTTTGCGAATGGTTACCTTCCATTTTAATATTCTTACCGCTCACGATGAACGAATGTCTTGTGTTTGTTTACTTTGATGGAATGAGATATTGGGCAACATTAATTTCAACAAGTTATCTGAGTATATGTATACAGGGGGGTCATAAAAAAAACTTTGCCGCTATATGGAACTCTAGCGGCCGGTCCGTTTAACCGATCGAGATGAGATTTCATATATAGTTATTCAGAGGTATGAGCTCGGGATTCTGTGAACGGCATCAAACAGGCGCTCACGGTTACGGTTATAGGTACAGAAACTCGAAATTTTCGAATGGCAACGCTCTTTTTTGTCGCAAAATGCTCAGCGCATGCGAAAACCCTAAATTGCGCTCGAACGGTACGTTTATCTCAATAAATGGACGCGTTATGCACGCACAAAAAACAGCTCAGCGAACGTCCAAAAACAACACGAACGGAGGAAATTTGCATATGACAGAGGCAAGACAACAATCACAGAACGCCGTTCGACAGATAATCAGCGTAGAAAACGGATTCTTGTCTCTGTCATGTGCAAATTTCCTCCTTGCGCCCCGATCGTGTTGTTTTTTGTGCGTGCATAACGCGTCCGTTTATTGCGATACACGTACCGTTCCAGCGCTATTTAGAGTTTTCGCATGCGCTGAGCATTATGCGACGAAAAAAAAGGGCGTTGCCATTCGAAAATTTTGAGTTTCTGTACCTATAACCGTAACCGTGAGCGCCAATTTGTTGCCGTTCACAGAATCCCGAGCTCATACTTCTGAATAACTATAGCTGAAATCTTATCTCGATCGTTTAAACGGAACGGCCACTAGAGTTCCATATATCGGCTAAGTTTTTTTTATGACCGCCCTATATATTTGAATGAACTCATCTCTAAAATATTAATTTTTTTTAACGATCTTTCTAAAAATGTACCTATTATGCAACTTTATTCGAAAAAATAATTTTTATTAAAAATAGCCGCCTGGCATATGAAAAGCAAAGAGATCAGCCCGTAACTGTTTATGACAGTCACATGACTTGGACTATTGTATTATTGATATTACTATTTGTTGTGGTTACTTAGAACCACTGCCATATTTTTATTTAATTTCATTTAGAAAATATTTTTATTAATCTTGTATTCATTTAATTTTAATATCCGCATTCCAAAATTATTTTAATTCCTTTTTTTTTTCAACCTTCCCCTGTAAATTTTTCTTTCTGGCATTGCATTTCATTCATTTTAAAATCATAAGTATCGTTTTGAAATCTTTACTTCCGGTAAAAGAATGATCTGGAAAATTCCATATCTTTCTATTTGTGAAGTCATATCCTTTGGTAGCTCCACCCCTTAACCAATAATATTTAAATCTGTTTAATTCGTAATTTCAAAATTCTTAACTCTTTACTATTATTTGGCATCTCATCTCAGTGAAATCTATCAATTTTTCTTTAATTAAAAGCAGTTTTATATTCTTTAGCATTGCATTTTATGCCAATGCATGGCGCCTGTATGTTCGTCCAGCCAAGGTTGGCGTGTTTCAAGGATTATAGCAACCCTACCTTTACTCTGTTCGGAGAGCTCGCGGGCATTCAGCACTAGCAGTTGAGTTGAAACTTCAATGCAGAATGGCTGCCCCTTTTGCCGTTCTGCGAAGAAATTATGTTCGCGCGCACCTGCGTAAGTGTTCTGTCAACGAACGCAGAGAATGGACGGCCCTCTTCCCCTTCTACAAAAAGAAATAGTAAACGGATCTCATATCTACAGTAAGAGATATTAAAAGAGCAAGAATATTTCTTTAACATTGTGTAATCGGCTGCATAAGTTCGTATTCAAATTATGCTGTCATTTCGAGTCGTAGAATTGTGATGCTAAAAATTCATCTAAAAGCCTGTGCCTCCATACTCCCCAAAGGAAAAGTTATTTTAATTTCCTTAGTGAGAATGTAATGTGAGTGTCTCCATCATAAAAAAAAAGGTACATCTAAAAGAAATAAGAGATGTATTTTGTGATAATTGCTTCATAAATAAAAGATTTTCAAGGAAGATTTTTCATTTGTTTATTTTTTTCTTTCTGCAAATGTCCCCATCATTCTTCTGTTCTTTCGAGTCAATGCAGGTAATGTTTTTACCTTTTATTTTTTATTCTTAATTTACAAATGTATGATAAGTAAATTCAGATTTTCCTTAATTAATGACTGTTATGTCAATGTGGTCTTTTGTGGCCGCAACAAAATGTTAAATGTACACTATACGATCAAGCCTAAAAAAAATGATTCCTGGATTGTATTTAGAATCTCAATATCCAAAATAACTTTACAATGATATTCTTTCACCTCCTGTCTTCCAAACACAACACTATTGGACATTGCATTAAACAAGGATATCATTAACAGCTGTTATTTAGGTTTTAAAATGCCATGGCGCTTACAGTACGCCAGCCGAGTGTGTTACTATAAACCTCCGTGTGTCTTAAAGATTAAGTAATATTTCAGATACAAAATATAGTTAATATAAAAAAGATTAGATGAATATTATTTTATTACTAGGGTAATATTTTCCTGAATGTGGGGTAAAACGCTATAAACCAGCATTATACTATTCTACTCCGATATTGGGGTTATTAATTGAAAAATATTTTATAGAAACGTTGTGTTCACTTTAATGTATCACATTTTAAACACAATCGCAATGTCTTTAAAAAATAACTTTGAACACAATATATGTATATTTAGGGGCTGTTCATATATATAACGTTATCCTTTTAGGGGGAGGGGTGTCTGGCAGATGATATCGTAATATATCTCTTGGGGGGAGGGGTATTTTTCTTTTGATATCGTTATCAATCTTAATCCAACCGAAATTTCCTCTTTTTATTTGTAACTTGTTCGTTAGATCAAAATGGTATGCTATTTTTTTTTTTAGTTCGTTATCTATTGTTTGGATAATGCAAAGTTATTAAAATTATATGATTATAAAATTATTTAATTCCAAAATATGGAATATCCCTACGTTTGGCATTCCTATCCTTCTGTGATATGCGTATGCATATATAATCCGCTGTTCGAGAAACCCAGTGTGAGGCTTGTTTGAAATGATACTTGTTGTGTTTACTAATAAATAAAAGAGAAAAAATTGTTTTATTAATAAGAAGTTCTATCTCCCCCCCCCTCCCCACCACCACACGTGGGGGGTCAAATGCAAGAAGACATTATTACCGTTGAATGCATTATCTAACAAAAAAGCTATTATTAAATACTTTTAAATGGTAATAATTTCTTTTAAATGTTATTTGATATAAAGTTATTTTATATATAAAGTGATATTTTATCGACTTCATTTCCTTTGAAACAATAAAGTATCCGAAAAATAAATGTAAAACCATATCAGTATATCGCTGAAAACAAAAGAAAAAAATATTCACAAATCAAAAAAGATTTTGTGACATTGATAACGATATCATTACCGGGGGTGGGGGGGGGGGGGGGGTCGAGGGATGATACGATATCGCAAGGCGGGAGGTGGCAATGGTGTATTCAGGGGGTGGGCTGATGGGGCTCCAGCCCCCTCCATAATTTCTAGAAAATATTAAAAAATTCGCAAAATGTAATGAAACATATGCTAAGATAAAATTCAAAAGTAAGCCAAAAAAATTCCGTTTTAGACGGTTTTCATCTTAGAAAGTGTGGTATTTCGCAGAGACTACGAAATAGCTGTTTCAGCCAAGCTTCCGTTATACATAGCCTCTCTTTACACGCGTTTTATTATGTAAAACGGGACATGTGGTGATTAAAAGTACATTATTAATTTTAATTAGTTTATAAAACATTAATAAAAAGCTTACTCTTGTTATTTACCAATTCAAAATCTGCGATTTAAGGTAATACACAGATTGAGGCATCGCAGTATGAACTGCAAACCATGAACCTTTTTTAAAAAAATTATTTATGTAAATGCTTGTTACGTTATAGTCTTGTTCTTCAGCTCTTTACAGCGCTGTCATGTGTTATTTTATTTCCATAGGATTACAAAATATCGACACAAAATTTTTTTTCTATAGTTGTGTAACTTTTTGACTAGAAATAAGCTTTATTTACATTTAAAATACATCATAAATCTAATTGAGCTATTCTAAATCTCGAATACACAAAAAGCTTCCTATCAACCACAATTTATGATTAAGGGGACAAGGAACCTTTAAAGTCAATTTTTTATTTTTTGTAAATTTCACTTTAAATATTATTCAAGGGTAGATTATATGCATTATGGCATACATTTATCAGAATTTTTTTGAGGGGGGAGGGGGGGGGGAATTTTCCGTAATATTTTAGAAATTTTCAAATGCCCCATGGGAACTGAATATCAATGAAAATCCCCAATATTTTTTATACAAGTTTGGTTTCTATATATAAATAAAACTGTGCATCGAATTTTATATATTTGAATATAAAGGTAAGAAAAAAGAATATTTTCTATTTTTTTTTTATTATTTTGAGGCTCAAAATTTCAAAAACTTTGGAAAATAATTTTTTTTCTTACCTTTATATTCAAATACATAAAATTCGATGCACAGTTTTATTTATATATAGAAACCAAACTTCTATAAAAAATATTGGGTATTTTCATTGATATTCAGTTCGCATGGGGCATTTTGAAGAGTTCTAAAATATTACGGAAAATCCCCCCCCCCCCCCCCCAAAAAAAAAAAATGTGATAAATGTATGCCATAATGCATATAATGTACCCTTGAATAATATTTAAAGTGAAATTTACAAAAATGAAAAATTAATTTTGAAGGTCCCTCGTTCCCTTAAAAAGAATTCAGAAAATACTGTCAAATTTGGCAGTTTAAGCCGATTTTTAAGCCGTCGCAATCTAGGAAAAATTATCATCAGGGAGCTGCTATTCCAGATGCATCCCATTTATGAGAAAATGGAAAACACTATTCAATATTCAAGTATTACAAATGTCATTCATGTATGCTTCAAAATGAGTCTTAGAAAGTGTTAAAGGAGGTAGGGGATAGAGAGACGCTGAGTGAGAACGCTGTTAAATAGTTTTAAATTTGATGTTTACTTCGGTTTTATTTACTATTTTTGAGATACCTTTTAATAGATAATTCTCAGTATTCTGTTTTAAAACATCTGGTATAACCACGAAATTATACTTCTAAAGACGAAAACAGGTCTAAAACGAACATTTTCACACTCCTATGCATTTCATGTTAGCAGATTTAATTGCATAATAAGTGCGTTACATGCTATGATAAAAACCTGTTTAAAGCGGAATTTTCTTGTGATTTCCCCTTAGAAACTTTTATTATATTTCAGGCCCCTCCAAAATGATAGGTTTGGATACGCCACTGGGAGGGGGTCTAAAATTACTTAAAAGTTGATAACGTTATATATGTACAGCTCCTTATATATTTTTGTATATTTTAATTATGCGCCCATGTTGCAGGGCTGCATAAAATTAACTCGAGTAATTTGTACTAATACTATAAATGGTACAGTATGATTTTATAAACGGATAAAATACAATCGCAACCAGAAAATCAATAATGAACATTGCATTGTAATTAAAGTCACTCTGTATACAGATGAAAAATATATTTTTTACATAAAAACTACTTCCAAAGTTTAATAATATCATAAATTAATGTTATATAACCTTCACAGTAATTTTTCAATAAAAAAATAACTCATGTGCAATTTTAAAAATAAATAAAAATGAGCAGAAATTATAAATAAAACTTTCATATCAAAATTAATGCATTGTACACTGCAACATGCTTAAGTGAAAACGCTCTCTCCTAATACTTTTTATCCGCATGCTTTATATCACTCAAAATATTATGAAGAAAGAAATAACTTCTACAAAAGCAAGTAGCCATTGATAACCATGAAATATGATACCATTAGAACAAATACCAAAAATCATACATTAACAGAAAACACACAGAAAATATGCTACGCTTGGATTTTGATGTTAAACATCTCTAATTTTGCATAACAAAGCCTTTTGGCAAGTGTAACTATAAACAGGCAAAATGTCAAATAATTCTACAGTTACACTTTTATCCCAAGGTTTTAATAAAAGAATATGATTAAATATATGTGGAGTTTTTTTCATGTTCTAACTTTCTTTAAAGAATGAAATTAAAATTAATTGATGGGTTGTGGATAAAAAGATGATAGTCATAAACAAGTTATTCATCGATCTTCGTACTTTATGCCTACCTTCAACTATGTTCTTCAATAGGCTACCCTTTATTTTTAGGTGCGTTCGTAATTATATAAATACGTAGCACCTATAGTCATTGTCTGGTCCGTCTATCTGTCCATCTGTCCGCATATAAGTGCGCAAAAACTACCAAACCGAGTCGTTTGAAATTCAATATATAGAATCGTTGCAGAATTGTGTCGAGTCATTTCAAATTTTATGAAAATCGAATCAAAACTTAAAAAGAAATTCATAAAAGTTTTCTTCATTCTATTAAATCCTATCATACGTCACTAATTTAATGATATCCCATGATAGGTCATGATTCTAGGTTTCCATGGTGGTGAGGTCCTATTTAAGATGTAGTCCCGCATTACTGAATTTACTATATAGAATCGTAATAAATTTTGTATTCATGCATTTTTGTATAGGAGTGCAACAGCTATTGCACCAAGATCTGAATATTTATAAAACTAGTTATAGTACGAACGCACCTCGTTAGCCTCATTCTGAATGTGTTGGAAACTGTTTCATAATCTATGCTTTACGCATAATTTTTTCTTTCTTTTTAATGAAAATATTGTTATTATTAAATTAAAGTATTTAGAAACAAGTAACATAATGATTTTGTCCATGTATATTTGGATCATGTATATAAGGTAATTTAACGCTATCTGAAATGATGTAAATTATGCAAAAATTTATAATCTGCACAAGTTTTGGTTCCAAGGAATGCAATATAAAAATCTTCAACTCTATATCAACGTGTTCCAAACATATTTTGCCATGTTTAACGAGGAAAGTTTTAATGATATGTCAAATGATCTATATAAAGCAAAGTTCTTTGTAATGCAAAACCTTGCGTTTTTAAGTTTGCGTTATAAAGATCTTCTACTATATATGAAGATGTGAATAAAAAAGTTTTTTTTTTTTTTTTTTTTTACTAAGATTTTTATGATACTCTTTATTAAAATTAAGAAAATGAGTTTTGTATGGTTTAATAATTTTCCCAGTATAGTAAAGTAATTGATATCTGTATCAATTACAATATTGTTTGAAACCTCCATGGCCATGACCAATATTGGAAATAACGGTATGAAATACTGAACCAAAATTAAGATGTTTAAACTTTCACAATATTCCAAAAAATTAGAACTAAATATTTTGTTTCTTTTCGTTGGTAGCGAATGTAAAACCATCGTTTCTGTAATGTTGCATTTTTTTACAAATATTTCTGTTATAATGATGTTTCATTATAAACATTTCCAATGGAATCCCAATATTTAATAAATAATGGTATTTCATTAACCCTTTATCTACTGACGGAACTTATAAGTACCATTAAAATAATTTATTATAAAATCCATTTAATACATCTATTAGTTGTAATACAGTTTAGAATGAGTTATAGATACATTACTTTGTCTTGTTCTAAAAGCATTCTTGGTTAACAAAAATATTTTTAAAAGGATGATTACTTTTGCATTTGCATCTTTTCAGCTTTCTTGGCGTTGGAGAATTTTTCAATTCGGAAATATTTCTATATTTCTACTGTAAGAACGTTATATTTGTGCATTTCGTAATTCTACAAAATACTAAGAAAAGTATTTAAAATAAAAGATTTGAGTGGTGTTATAAATATTGCACAAAATCCCTATAAATTCAAATTTAATGAATCCTTCTAAATCATTCAATCCTTCTAAAATTTATTAAATGATTGTGTAAATTTTCTAATATAGTTTAAACAATTCCCGAAAAATGCTTTAGAAAATAAAATTTTCATGAATTCATAATTCAGTACATAAAAGGTTAAAAGTATTGGAGATGAATTTAATATTTTCACAATATTGATCCTTAATTCAACCAAACCGATATATCTACGACTGTTGTGCTAATAGGTTTGTTTTCTATTTTGAAAATAATCTTTATGTTGTTATTAAGAAATAAATGGAAAACGTAAAAAGAGAAGAAATGAACACATATGTGTAGAAAATGGTTCTACCCCTCGGGATTGCACTAACACTCTAAAGCGAAAGCTGAGTTCCCGAAGTGGTCATCGCTGTCGAAAATGGTAGACAGCTGTTTCGAAGCTTCTAAAGGTCCAGCATCAGTGCAATAGTTAAAATCATATCATGTTGAATATGTACACTTATCCAGTGGTGTGCTCATAAAAGAACTAGAGGGTATACGATACAGGCAGAAGATATACACCAGAGAATATATGCTATAGCTACGGATTATGCAAGGTATTATCCAAAAGGTATACGGCGTATACTACAGTATTTCTTTCACTACATCCTTGCACTTACGTCTGGTAATTTTAGCTATTGGACTGATGATAATGATTTAGACGATCGAAACACATGTATGCCTTTTTCTACATACATATTTACATCTGTGCTCGTTTGTGCTCTTTTCACATTGTCCATGTATTTCTTAATATAATGGCACAAAGTTCAATCTTCCCAGTTGTATGTTGTTAAGCATACAATTAAAAAACTAGTCGGATGTGCCAATGCCAAAACTTTCTTCTATCTCGTACATATTGATACTTCACAATTCTCATGACAGTGCCAAAAATAAATGGCAGTCTATATCCATCATGAAGATTCTAAAAGTATGAAATTCCGTGCATTTGTTCTTGAGATATGACTATCACTAAATTCGTGTGAATCCTGCGAAATACAGCAATGCAGCACCTGTTGGGATATTTACTATAAAACCTAACCAGGAACAACTTATGTCAACGTTTAACTGAATCTGAAGTTTGATGATAATCCGTGCATCAGTTCTTGAGGTAGAATTATTGCGGAAATCGTGAAAAATGAAACATAGCAGCGTCAACTGTTGAGCAATTTACACCAAAATGTAATCAGCACCAATATTTTTCAAGGTATACCTGAATCTGGAGTTTGATGATAATCCGTGCATTAGTTCTTGAGATAAAGCTATTGCGGAAATCGTGAAAAGTGCAGCATAGCAGCGCCACCTATTGGGAGATTTACACCAAAACGTAATCAGCACCAACTCATATCAAGGATTATCTGAATCTCATGTTTGATGAAAATCCGTGCTGTAGTTTTTGAGCGAAAATTGTGAAAAATCCAACATAGCAGCACCACCTATTGGGCAATTAACACCAAAACCTAACCAGCAACAACATGTGTTAACTTCTAACTTAATGTGGCGTTTAATGAAAATGCGTGCATTAGTTATTCAGTAGCGTAGAACAGCCACACGACAGTAGTTTTTACTTATAATGCAAATGTGTAAATGAAGAAGAGATTGACTTATCTATATATATATATATTACGCTAACGTACGTGGTACAGAAATTGCGATTATTTGTTATTGTTTAATGGCAACGCCCGAGAATCGCATCTGATTGGCTATTGTGTAAGAGTCCTTGGCAGGATTTATGGCGATCGGGTTTGTTTACGTTTCGCGTTTTCGATGCGATATCTTTCGCTGCAATTATGTAGTTTCAAAATATCATTTGAAATGCCCTTCAGGTTCATGTAAGAATATTATTATGCCTCCCTCCCCAGAAGTAAGATACAATAAAACTTGCTTAGACAAAAACGACCAGTGATAAATTCCGTTTTATGCAGGTGATTTAAATTGAACAAAGCATGATAGCATTTTTTTTTTTTTGGGGGGGGGGGGGGGGGAACGGGAGTTGGAACTTTTTTTTGTTTGTTTATTGCAGAATTCCTTTATAAACAGGTTTTACTCTATTAGAAAATAAATTTGCTGGATGGTACTTTTTAAAAAAATCTATATAGTAATATTTGCTTACAATTTTATTATTTCTTTTTCAGTATTACACTTTATGTTGTATTTGTAATTGCTTTTTCATATAAAGATTTTAAATAAAAAATTAAATTATTGAAAATATAATTACATTTTAATCCAATTCATCAGTTAATTTGGAATCAAAAAGTTTGAAGTATGAGACATATAAAAATTAAAAAGTCCTTCCGGCCAGTGCCGGGAGGAAGAGGTATCTTTCATATTCCTTATTTTGAAAAAGCAAGCTTATATTATTCAAACACACGAAGCTCAATTTAGTGGAAAGCAATTATAGGAGATTCAATACTAATTTTTATCAATACTAAATCATTATGAATGAGAATTTCGAGAAATTAGTCAGCTTTATCCAAGCTGCTTTTATTTAAAGTAACTTATATTTGGTTGCCAAATTCGGCGATACCTTGAAGTTCCTGCCATTTTAAGACAACATGGTGGATGAGGCTAACGAGTGAACTTGGTCGAGACCTCAGTAATTCCTGTGCACATGCTCACTCACATCGGAATCAGTTGATATTATACAAGTGCTGTCGCAGGCAAAAAATCAGATTTTTCAAAATGTCACCCACATTAGAAATTGAAACTGCTATATCTGAGCCATTTTTTAAAATAAAGACAAAACAAAAAACGCTCCGGAATATCATGGTCAAATATTTAAGAAAGAAACCTTTTTCAATTTCTAATTTTTTTGCACCTCACTTTAAATATAATTTTTTATTTAATTTAATGGACTCCATTTTGAAACAAGATGGCTGATGAAGCTGGCCAGCGTACTAGCTCGAGACATTACGATATACTATCCACATGCCTTCTTACATCGAAATAGGTTATTAAATACGCGTGTTATCACGTGGCAAATATCAGATCGTTTCAAAATGTCAGCCATGCAAGAAATTCAAAGTGCTATAACTCAACCATTTTTAAAGATATATACGAAACAAAAACTGCTCCAGAATTCTTGTATTGTCAAACACATACAAAAGAAAAATTTAATAAAAAAAAATAAAAAATCTTTTTCATTTTCCAATTTTTTGGTACCTTATTTTAAATTTTAAATTTTTAAGAAAATTTTAAATGGCCGCCATTTAGAAACAAGATGGTGGATGAAGCTGGCGAACGAACTCGGTCGAGACATTGGTACGTATTATGTATACACCAAGGTACATCCAAATCGGTTCATAAATGCGCCTGTTATCGCGTGACAAAAATCAATTCGTTTCAAAATGTCAGCCACACTAGAAATTAAAAATGCTATAACTCAGCTAGTTTTTTAGATATAGACAAAACAAAAACTGTTCGGGAATCTTTGTATTAAGGTCAAACACATACAAAAAAAATATTTTTCATTTTCCAATTTTTTGGTACCTCATTTCAAATTTTAAATTTTTAAGAAAATTTTAAATGGCCGCCATATTTGAACAAGTGGCGGATGAAGCTGGCCAACGAACTCGGTCGAGGCTTTGGTATGCACTATGTATAATCGAAGTTACATCAAGATCGGCTCATAAATACGAGAGTTACAGTGTGACAAAGATCAGATATATATATATATATATACATCAACTTTTGAACGGAGGGTGGTTTCGGGGTCTGGGAGTCATGATGGATGGAAATATACCAAAATGTTTTGAAATCGCTTTCCTCCGAACGGCTGCAATAGGTAGCTTTTTGTAATGAAAGCTACCTAAAAACTTAACCTTTGACTTTACACAACTTTGGAACTGACTTGGATTATTTACGTTTAGAAGGTTACTTCTCCCTTTTGTGAAGAAATTTATTATGGGGCTAGTAGGCGCATTGAACAAGGGGCAAGTTGGCTCGGTGTCTGGTGTGTGCTGGTAGCTGGAAAAACAACAAACATCGAGAAAAGTGGTTGCAATGAAAGATTTTGGGCACACGAGGCTTGCCCAAACGGAGACACTCGATTTTTTATTTGTGACAACTGTAACTCTGATGATGATATCGAGTAGGATAGAAGTTATTCAATGTTAATGTTTTATTCGTTATTTTTATGTCTGTATAATTTAGAATTTACATTGTACGGCGATAACACCTTTGTTTAAACTTACTGGTAATAATGAAATTGATTTCTCTTAACTGCGTGTCTTATTTGAGTTTCATTTTAATTTTTATAAAGCGTGTGCCAACTTACCCCATAGGTATAGGCAACTTGCCCCGTGACGGGGTAGATTGGCGCACAAAATTCCTTTTACTTTAAGCTTCCGCTAAACATAAACTACAAAAACTACAAACTCAAAACTCCGGGTATTTATAGCCAAATGCCTGTTCTTTAAAAGTGCACTTAAAGTTTGTTAAAAACTTAAACAAAAAAATAATAATAATCAATAAGTAAAAACTGCGCCTACTAGCCCCGGTCTCCCCTATACACTAAATTATTCCTCATTTTTTAACAAATAATTTCCGTACTACTGGAAAAAACATATTTCATCCGTGAATTCTCCCCGAACGTCTAAAACAGAGGGAGAGATTCCGTTCAATCCTAGCCCGCATGCGTATTGGGTCTATTGATAATAAACCCGAATTTATTTTAAAAATGAAAAGCCAAAAATTCTATAAATTAGGATTTCTAATTTAATTAAAAAAGACAAAAAAGTTTTCGAATTTCAAAATAAATAACAATTACTTTTCTCAGTCATTGAAAAGTGCTTACAGTTTATTTTTTAAAGTTGAATAAAGTTAAATAAAGTTGAATTTATAAAATTGCTTATAAATAAATATTCGCATTTAAAATATACTTTAAATGAACGCACATAAAAGAAAAAAAATCGACATTACTCAAAAAAAAAGAAAAAGGCTTAGATGCCTTATGTTCCCTCAGCCGTTGTTTTGAATTGTTTGGCGATTTTTTGTTGGCGTGTTGGCGGTGTTTATAGCTATTGCAACCTCGATATGTGGAACCCCGTGTGACGTGTGTATTCTGACGTGTTGTGTTCTGGCAACCCCTGAGAAGTGGTGGATTTTCGTGCTTTCTTTTTATTTGTATGTTAAATTTATTGGATGTATTTGACTGACTATGGTTTCTGTAATCCGTTTAAACGCTTTTGCTGAAGTAATTGAGAAATATGAGGAAAATTTGAGAAGAAAAGTAGGTTTGTTTATTGTGTCTCAATGCGTATTCATAAGCCTATTTTGGAAAATGACGGTGGTGTTATGAGAGCGATTTCGTCCTGGAGCTTTCAAGAAAGCAGATATCTGTTAAGGTATGTTGATAGTTTCATGTATATTTTGCTGCTTTAAGGGTTTTTTACATTTTGAGATTGCTAGAAAGCGAGAACTGCTGAATTTTAAGAATGCTATACCGGGAGAACTGCTGAATGCAGTGATGTTTTTTTCGGTTAATGTGCGCGAAACACTCAAACAAGATTACTGATTGCCACTTTAGCGAATTTTATTATTTACATTTTATTTTCGTTAAGCGAAACATGTGTATAAACCGGTGCTTGGCGACATTTACTACTTGGCGGAAAATGGGTTTTCACGCCAGGAAAAATTCCAAGATGGCGGCGGTGGGAACTTATGACATCTGTTCCAAAAAAAAATATGTTATCGAATAAAAATATAATATTCCTAATTTTACCTCTAGTAATCAAAGTAAAAATATTTAAAATTCACATTTTTATACTATATCAATACTAAAGTATAAAAGCCCCAGCCACAATCTCACTAAAGACGAAATCTACTCGAAATGAACTTCAAAATTGAAAGCTTTTTAAAGAAATTGATCAAGCCATATCCATCTGAAGCAAACATATTTATTTCAAAGCATTTCGCTGCTGTGCAACTATAGATCCGTACTAGCGTGTTCGTCTCGTAACGCTAAGATGGCTGGTTCGAATCCAACGTCAGTCACTTTTGCTTTTTCCCAACTTTCTTCAATTGACGCATATTTTACCTCCTGTAACGGAGGAAAGAAAAACGGATATTCGTCAATCCACGGAAATATGACGGCAGCACTGCTGCCAGGAGAATTTCCGTGAATTGAAGAAAGTTTTTTTGAGAGTGTAATTCTGTTGTTATGGTTAAATACATTCAAATACTTCTTCGATTGAGGATTTTTATCTGTTAATAATATCATTATTATTTTGCCATTTTTTTCAGCATAATAAATCAAAACCTATTAAGACGGAATTGGAAAAAAGTGGAATAAATTTTAGTTTTAAATAGGTTTCGTCTTAGCAAATAAAAGATCTATTTTTATTGCCTTTCCTATTTTTTTTACCGGTACATTACAATTTTCCGTTTGACGCAGGATTCTGTTACTAGCCCTTAAATGCATGATTTTTTATTTTGTTTCGAAAAAATTATGTATGATTTCTCTGAACAGGAAAAATAGTGAAAAAATCAGAAATACATTTTTCGTATAATACGTCAAATTCTTACTATGTTGCAGATCTACAATACAAATAAAAACTAAAATATTGCAAATTAGTAAATATTTTAATAAGTATGAATCTAAAGACTTTATTTTATATAATTTGTTATTTTGTAAAACCCTTAAATGCATAAATTATTTTTTTAGAATTATGATTTTTACTCTTATATTAAAGATTAGACGCCAGAAATTTTGAGATAGATTTTTAACTTTATATTTTTATAATTTTTGCAGAATTAGTATTTCTATATAAATATACTGGCTGCTAAGAATTACATAAAAAGTCATGTAGATATGCATCACTATGAATTTAAGGGTTAATAGAATTTGTTTTCTCATACACAGTGTATTAAAACAAATAATTTTTTTTTAATATTATTTCAGAAAAAATGTACATGAAACATATTATTCATTCTTAGTGAATAATTAAATAAATGAATGGTATAAAAATATTTATGATAAAAAATATTTGATTATCATTGTTTATGCCTGTGTAACAGCATAATTATACAGGGCTATTACAAATGATGGAACCGATTTTAAAAAATCATATTTTCGAAACTACTGCACATATTACAACAAGTGATACATATGAATTTAAAGAGATACTAAGTTTTTTTTCAGTTACAAATGTTGGATGTGTGACCCTTTTGTTACACGGCATACGTCCAATCTGTAATCCAGTTCGTCCCAAACATTTTGTAGCATCACTCTGTAAATGGTTTTGAATTCTGCACAAATGCGTTCTTTAAGTTCTGACAGTATCAAAGACATTGTTCATGTATCACCAATGCCGAAAACAAAGTGTTCAGAACATAAAGAACGCATTTGTGAAGCTTTCAAAACCATTGACAGAGTGATGCTACAAAATATTTGGGACGAACTGGATTACAGATTGGACATATGCCATGTAACAAGAGGGTCACACATCGAACATTTGTCTGAAAAAAACTTGGTATATTTCTCTTTAAATTCATGTATGCCTTATTGTAATATGTGCAGTGGTTTCGAAAATATGATTTTTTTAAATTGGGTCCATCATTTGTAATAGCCCTGTATCTTAGAATAAAAGCGTATTTCTTTTTAATGTATATTTTAACGAGCTTCAGCTATTTTACCAAGCATGGTTTGGCACATTTTTAACTCCACTGATGTTGTAACTTGTATAGAATTGTAACTATAAATAGTATTTTATAAAATTGGCAGGCGTTCCTATTTAAAAACTAAGTGATCGAAAGGTGTTTTCTATTTTTCAGTAAGCGCGTTCAGAATATCGCGTAAGATCGTTCAAAAAATACAGTCAAAGTAGGCTTTTGAGCCGAATTTCTCAACCTGGCAATGCGAAAAAGGAGAAAAATCAGTCGTCACGGTGAACAAAATAGCTTGTAACTCGATATGTAGTATATTTAGCAAAAAATGGACAATTCATTTCGATTTCAAATCGCTCCAACAATCATCCATGCTAATTTTATGCCTCTACGTTTAAAAATGGATCAGAAAATGTGTAGGAAAATTTTTCGTTTGTTGAGCAGGAAATTTGAGAATCCTCTTCAGGCCGCTAGTCGCTCAGCTTCCGAATTCCCGTCGCTAATGCTAAGTCTATAGGTGTAGAATGCATTCGTATATTTAAAATATCTCCTCAGGAAATTAATGTTTTTAATTGCTTTTTTCTTTGCACGCTTCTTAAAAGATGTTTACATTTTTCATAGTTCTCAAAATATTACGAACTGTGAATAGAATTTTAACACTTCATATAAAATTATATTTTGAGAACTTAGAAAAAGTAAACATCTTTTAAGAAGAGTACACAGAAAAAGGGAGTTAAGAATATTAATTTCCTGAGAAGATATTGTAGATATACGAATGCATCAAACGCCCATAGACTTAACATTAGTGAGGGAAATTTTGAGGCTGAGTGAGTTGCAGCCGAAGAGCATTAAAGTAGTCATGTGAAGAAACATGCAAGCTAATATTATTTAGCTTAGGTTATTTTCAAACCTCTCGCTTGCATATTAATATTTTAAAATGATTTTTGTTTTTGTTTTTCTTGCATAGGCTTACTTCTAACTGGGCTAGTTTTTCAATTTTCAATTTTGATTCTATATTATTTTTAAAAATTTACTTTCACTTTCGGTACCAGTCCGAAAATGAAAAAAGTCTCATTAAAAAAAAAACTGCAAGCAAATTCGAAAAAGTAAAAACCAGGCCGTTTAGAGATCAACCTCAGCTATCCTATGCATAAAAAATCATTTAAAAATATTAAAATGCAAGTGAGAAATTTAAAAATAACCTTAACATAGACTTAACATGAGCTTGCGAGTGTTTTCACATGAGTAGTGAAGGTGTTAAAAGTCCCTCGAAATTTTATTTGAATCCAATGGATATTCATCTGTCTCTCTTACTTATAGACCGGGATGCAGCTGTGCAGACCATCAGCTTATCTAGTTGACGGCTAAAATTCCAGGATTAGACAGAACTCGATTAGCATATTAAAAGACAATTGGTCTACCGAGAGAAACCACCTGCAAACTCGATGTTAGTGGTTCATCGGTAGGTTTATCATTGTGTTTTTTTGCGCACAAAGGTATGAAATCATGGAGGACTGGGGGCAGGAAAAGATAATGGTAAACCTACCAGTCAACCACTAAAAAAAGGTTTGCAAGTATTTTCCACCTAGATATAACTTCGCAGACCAGTTGCCTTTTAATATGCGAATCGATCTTTAACCAATCCTGGAATTTCTGGCGTCAACTCGATAAAGTGATGCTTTGTTCAACCGCTGCCTGGTCTATTACATGTCTTCCCGTGTTCTGTCTGTACTTCTATGGAAGTTGAAAACGTTGTGAATGTAAAAACATTATTTTTGTCCTTTTTTGAAAATAATCATCTTATCTTATATTGATTAATTTCTTTCGTTTTCTTTTTCCTTGTGTCACGTAAAATATTTCGAGCATGTTACAATCTATGGAAGTCATAAAAATACTTAACACCTAAAGTGTTACTAAATACAATTTTCTGCTTATACGACAGCAAGTCAATAAGTAGGTCACAAAAGCCAATAAAAAAGGGGGAAATTTACATACTTAAAAGCATGTTTATTTCTCTATATAACCACCATTTACATTGGTACATTTGTCCCATCTGTTTATGAGTTTTCTTATACCTGCTGCATAAAAGTTTTTGGACTGCACTCTCTGCCATCTGTGTACCTCACATTCAACGTTTGCATCAGTCGACTGTAAGCTAAACCATGTGAACCCCTGTTGCAGTTGCTAATGCTGTCTATTGTTGTTCGCCTGTCAGCTCTAACCATTTCTTCAACCATCCGCACTGTTTCTTCTGTCGCAATCTCAACAGGACGACCACTTCGTTGTCCGTCAACAACTTTTGAACGTCCCTGCTTATCTTGTACAACTGTTGTCTTCAAAATTGACATCTTACAGTAGGACAGTGTTGCCACCTATTGGCATATTTGGAAACAATTTACTACGAATGTCTGATCTCTCATATCGGTTTGTGACCTACTTACTGGCTTTTCCTCGTATAACCAAATGATTTTCCTATTTGAAAATCGTCACACTGACAGTTATATTTTTTTACAATAAAACAGCAAAATTTTTTATAAATAAAAATCTTGTACTATTTCAATATAACAGATATAAAACAATAACAGATGATAACTAGATAGTCATTTTTCTTTGCAAGTAAGGTTTTAAAAATGACTAAATTGTAAATAATTGTTTTTTAGTATAATAATATATTGCTATTTATAACTATTACTTATATAACTGTGGGGGGGGGGGGGGGCTTTGCCACCTGTACGCTACACTCGCCAGCCCCCATCCAGATCTTACAGGCTCTAATAAAAAGCTAAGTTTCTCTGTTTAAAAAATATCCAAATATGGAAGATTGATATTATAACGACCCTGGTGATATTCTGTAATCGAATGGCCAACCCTTTTGATATCGTTAAATAAAAATATCGTTGCCTCACGGACTTTTATAACGTTTAGAAGAAAAGTTTTTATTTAGACGCTATAAGGAAATCATTTTAAATGCTACTTTTGAAATATACCGTTTACAAATGTTAAGTTTGAAATGAAATGTATAATTTTAAGTATTGAGTAATTTTTATCATTAAATATTTTTTGCATGTAATAATTTAACTATTTTAAAGTTTTCTTTCTTTTTTAATATTCATGTGTAAATATATTTTTCAAATTGAAAAGTGCTTGGAAATATTATTATTTGATCTTTTTAAAATCTGTTGACAGTAGATAAAAAACGGCTATTTCAAAATATGAATTAAATCTCTATTCGCATACTATAATTTTTAATGAAAAATTAGAAAGGAAAAACTAAAAAAAATTAGACAAATTTAAAAAAGGCTTGGACATTTTACACCACAATCTAGTACAATGTATGCCTGATAAAGATGGTTAAATTGCAATGCAGAGTTTTTGATCCTATAAGAATTATGCAACTGAATTAATGTCAACGATTTTAACAGTAAATAGCACTTAAAATAAATCTTCGATTTAAAAACTATGTCTTTCAATTTGTTTATGATATATTTCTATATAAATCTACCATTTTTCATATTTAATATTATAGAATTTTATCAAGAGAAATTATTTTTTCAATTAAACACCAGTATTGCCGATTAGTAACAAACTGTTTTTTAGCCGTAAACTATACTTAAAACAAAATATGATTTTTTAAAATATTTTTCCCATGATTTATTTAAAAAATGAAAGCCGAAAAACATTATTACAATGATTTTTGAAAAATCAGGCATTTAAGGGATAAACTTTTTTTTTTTTTGGGGGGGGGGGGGGGGGGAGATCGTTGACTCCCTAAAACGTGTAAATCCATCGAAAAATGGAACTCGAAAAAAATTTCGATTACAATACTTTCGTCTATTATAGATAGAAGAAAGTAAAAAGCAAGATAAAAAGAAACAGAAATTCTAAACTCGCCTTCCAAAACGAAATTAATGTAGCGTGAAACAAATTGTGCCTGGGAGAAAAGCTTTAAACTAATGCGTTTTATTATTATGCTTGGTATCACGTAAAATATTGTGAAATCGAAAAAGATACTTTATAAAGCACTTAAACATTAATAACAATGAAATATGATACCCTAAGAGAAAATACCACGAAATCAAACATTAAAAGTAAAACATTCAGATAAATATATATTGCACTTAGAAGCATGTTGGAGGAATTTAATTTTAAAACCTGAAAATATTTTCTGAAACAAATCTATTTAGAAAGTTTGAATATAAATATAAAAATACTAAAACAGACAACTTCATAATTTTTGTGTTGATTTAAATACAAAATCAGAAAACAAACATAAGTTTAATTATATTTATATTTATGTATACTGAATTTATTATACGATTAAAATTTAAAATATTTTTTTTCTACATGGAGAATGAATAAAACGTCTTTTCAAATATTGAGATTTTTTTCACGATATTGTTTCCTTTGGATTACAAACACAAATTTAACATATCGAACATAATCGAACCATTTAAATTTTTACACCGCCAAATAGGAAAAAAAATGTATTTTCAAATATAATTTGTTTGAAAACTACTGTTCACTTCACTGATTGTTTATGATTTTTAAAATGATTTTAAAGCATAAATTATTTTTAAATCTATCCCTATCGCGTGCAGTCCGATTACGAAAGATTGATCCGCTTGCATTTAAAATAATATAAATATTTCAGCATTTGCTTCAGGCTGATATTCCAAAACGGGAGTTAAAATTTCTTAATAAGTAAATAAATAATGTAATATAAATTTTTAAAAAAATCACACACACTGCATTATAAAAAATTTCTTACTCCAAGCAATACTTTTTTTAAGAAGAGAAAAATCGAAAAGAGAGCACTCACTTGGCTCCCCTAAAATTATTATAGAAAAGAAAAGGAGGCAGGTCCCTGAATAATTACATTTCTCCTAGGGCCCTCTCCAAAAACTCATCGGAATATGGCCCGAAGTTCAAGCCTCTGATTGGAAACTGAAATCCGAGAAAAGTGCCTCATCAGCGAGACCACAACACATTTCCCCGACCCGGGTGCCCGTGTGCGGTCGAATTTATGACTGACAAGGACGATCTCCATACGGGCATACTCAGAAAATTCTGAAAAAAAAATACAAAATGTTCTTCTCCTGTGGGTATATATGTTCATAAAAAAATTTCGGCGGAAACCCGATAGAACGTCCGTAAAAAAAATAATGAAAATTTCGTTTATTTGGCGACTTATCACCGGTTGGCGAGGAAATAAAATTTCAAAAAATGCGCTTTTAAAAATACTCTTATCGAATACACTTTAAGGAAAAACTTTTTATGTTGAATTTGTTTAAATAAGTTTAATTTAAATAACTTTAGCTTTGTCATTTTTAGTTTATTTTAACTATAGTTCTGTCATATATATTTATATGTACTTATAACGAAATTTAACTATAATATTTTACGATTTAAAACAAAATTTAAATTGATTAAAATTGTTCCAAACTCCAAAATATGCCCCATTGAGTACTGTCGATTCAACTTTGTTGCTATGGAAAAAACTTCTTCGATATGGAAATTTATAACGGCAGCATTATTCATCTGACTTTAAAAGTTGTTTCTATAACCGATACAGCCGTTTATTAAAAAAAGATTGTGGATTGAAGCAATTGAAACAATTGCAACAATTGAAACAATTGTGGATTGAAACAATGGCAAAATTTCATTCAAATCGTCAACAAGCAACATGTATAATAAAAAATGTAATAATAGTAAATGGTTAACGTTTAAATTCATTAAATACCGCACATTCTCAAAATAAATTAAAAGTAATTGTCAGATTCATTAAAATCGTTTGCTTTTGGCGAGGAAAAGTGCTGCTCGCCAAATTGCGTGTCGTTTTCGTCTTTTTTACGCCAATTTTTCGAAAGTATTTTATTTTTTTACAGATTTTCTACTGGAATTCCGCTGCTAATTTTAACTGGTCCTTTATTACATGCATGAGTAGTTTTACTAGCATTTTTTAAACATATTCTGAATATGCTCAGTAAGGAGACCTTCCTTGTGAGTTGTAAATTCCCCAAACAATCTCATAAAATATTCTTGCCATAAACTGTCAAGTCAATTGTGAAAGCATAGACATTTGGGGACCAACCGTACTTATTTTAAATTGGTGAAACCACTCTATGTCCTCGCAAGAGGACACCTGTCATCCGGTATAGCCTGCATCCGGTATAGCCTGGGAAACGAAATCTTCTATAAAGTAAATACTGTTGCGTTTATAGGGTGCATCCAATATTATGGTGTATTAGCTCAGATGAACCACAGTCTTTAAAGAGTGAAGCAATTTATTCGCAACTATTTACAGCAACAGAGTCCTTGCAATTGACCAAATAACACTAAAACTTCAGGAAACAAGTAAAAATTCAATTTAAAAAATCAAAAACCTGACTGCCTAAAAAGCGAACTAATTAATTATTTATCATCCATGTGAAACTATTTTTTATATTACTTACCTATTTTGTTTTATTTACTTGTATTGATGACCAGGGCCGTGCGAAGGAAAAACTGCGCCCGGGGCAAAGTTTCAATTTGGCGCCCCCCCCCCCCCCCCCTCTTTCCCTTTATCATACTGTTCACAAACTTAATAAAGTGCTGAAACAGAAATAAATTCTATTGAATAAATATTTCGTGTGTATTTTAGAATTTTAAAAGGGGTTAATTTTAATTTAGAAATTCCGAAAAACTAAATAAAGATAAAATTGCACTTGTTTGTTACAGATCGTGATGCTTTGTCACAGATTTTTTCTAACCATTTTCATTTGTTTTAGCAGGACTTAATTTCTAACAAAAAAAGTACCGGAGTCCTAATATTCTGCAGTACTAACAACCATAGCTTACCCCTCCTTCACTCCAAACCGCATATTTATACTTCATACATTATTTATAAAATTTAAAGCATTTTTTTTAACAAAATAAAAATTTTAAATTCATGGATCTGTATACACTTAGCTCTCAATTATTCCACTTTTATCGCTCCTTCTGAATAGAAATCTTTGCCTAATCTATAATCTTAATGTTAATTAATCGCAGAATTTTGCGACTAAATGTGGTACGGATTCTGATTCGGAAATCGTGTTAACTCAAAAAATGAATAGTTCGTAGCTATGTATTTTTATGTAGATTTCGTAAGAAATACTATCTATTACATTATCCCCTATGTTGAAATTTCAGAAAAAAATTTGCATATCTACGCCGATCATAAGCCTTGTACCTAAAACCACACCCAGTTCAAAACTTTATATATATATATATATATATTTATTTATTTATTTATTTATAACTTTTTTATGGACACGATAACTTCCAAAATTCTGCACAAATCTCTTCCAAACTGATACATAAAATCAAGGGGTAGAAAATCTCGGTCAAGTTCGTTAATGGGCAAAATCGAACCAAGAGGGTGGAAACAGGGAGGGGTTTTGTGAAAACCGAAAAAATCCTATTACTTCTTAATTATAATACATATAAAATCAGTTTAAAGTTATTATTACTTCTAGGAAAAGGGCCAAAAATTTATGTATCGTAGATTTTTGAGAAAATTAAAAATGGGCTCAAGAGGCCAAAAGAATAGGATTTTAGGGAGAAAAAAATTCATAACTTCGTCAATTCTCAAGAAATCAAATTCACTTAAACTTATTATAAATCTTCTTAATACTGTACAATCTACTGTACTTTACTATCTACAACTTTTATATTGACAAGTTTTTGATAGGACCTACTCTTACCGAAAAAAAATATTAAAACGACAAAAAAAGGGGGATTGAAGAAGAAAAAAATTCAGAACTTCATTAATTCACAAAATATCAAATCCGCTTAAATTTATTATAAATCTTCTTAATATTATCTACAACTTTTATATGGACAAGCTTTTGATAGGACCAATTCTTACAGCAAAAACAAATGAAACAAAAATAGGGGATGAAGAAAAAATTATCGTATTAATGATTCTGATAAAGATAGCTCTTACAGGAAAATGAAATTAAAAACTCGTCAAAAGCGGCCAGATAAAATTGTTAAGCTAGGTTTATCTCTAATCTTGATTTAATTTTTGTTGGTGAAATTAGTAGTTAACTTCGAAATCTACCTCCGCCTGTAGGCCGAGACGGCAGGGATTTTTATAAAAAGTTGAATTAAATTTACAGAAAATAATATTTATATGCTGAAGAATCGAACAATGTTTTTCAGTTTTCTTAAAAGGTGTATATCTTAAACTATAATCAATTCCTTCAGAATACCAATCTTTCGGGATTAGTCTCTGAAAATCAGATTAAATTAAAAATTTGACACTGTTATCGGAGATATTTGATGCTTTTATAGAAAAAAAGGAAACACTGCTCGATTGCTTTATATTAGAATAACAATACATGGCAATTATATCTACTTACAAATGAAAGTGATTTCGTAAATGTGCAGAGCATTTGTCTTAGCACGAGCAGCGTTCATAATGAAAAATAAATAGAAAAATCACTAACGTTATTTCGGCATATATTGCGCTTCCCAAGGGTCATCCCCCCCTCCCCCCACCCCCCACAGTTTGAGAACCGTTGTCTTATTTTATTGTAATTTTATTTTTTGTTCGTAAAAAATTAAGAAGAGTAAGATTAGTCATTAATTTATTTATGAAAATTGAGATAATACGTTATTTTGAAAAAATGAATTCATTATTATTTTTCCTTGACCTTTGATTTAATGTTAATCAATACAATATAAGAAGAGGAAAAAACTGTTATTTTTGTTTTAAAAAATCTATGACATGAATTATCTTTTTAAAAAAGAAATGCCCTAAAATTGCTTCGCTCTATTAGGAAGAAGAAAAAAGAAAAGAAACTGTAAATCTCTGAGTTATAAAACCATGAGACCAATATTTACTTTGTAATAAATTCTATTAAAGTTTGTTAATACAGGGTCGTCGAGAAATAATGCCTAGATTTAAAAAAATCATAACATCGAAACATTTTATGTTAAATGAGTAATTCTTTCACTACACGATAACTGGTGAACGCAAGTTTGGTTTTAGTTCACCAGAATTCGTTTGCGCATCTGTGTTATGCGCGGATTAGTTGCGAAGTCGTCAAGGTCAGCCGACTCGCCAGACTGTAGCTGCTCAGTACAATGTTGACCGTGCAACAAAAAGCACAGTACGATGTTGACCGTGCAACAAAAAGCACAGTGCGTTATTTGGTATGTGGAGTCAAAGTCAATAGTCAGTGTGCAGCGGCTTTTTCGGAGAACTTATCCAGGTCAAACTGCTCCTGATAACAAAGCGTCGGCTGACCTTGACGACTACGCAACTAATCCGCGCATAACACAGACACGCAAACGAATTCTGGTGAACTAAAACCAAACTTGCGTTCACCAGTTATCGTGTAGTGAAAGAATTACTCGTTTAACATAAAAGGTTTCGATGTTATGATTTTTTTTAATCTAGACATTATTTTTCGATGACCCTGTATTATACATATGACAGTGTTTAAATTTAAAATTACCTACAATTTTACGTTTTATCCAGAATGATTCCCAAAATGCAAGAGATAGCTGCTAAATTTCGGTCGATTACAAATACATATGGGGCATTCTCACAATCTTTTGACTTTTATGTCCCTGAATAATAATTTTTATTTTAGTACATGTTCTTATGTTTTTTTATTTCGTATTACTGGGGAACACCCCATTGCATGATTGCATAACAATATTAACGAGATAAATAAGTTTTGGACAATGATGGGGGTCCAAATACCAGGAAAACCCCTATACCGTCCCGTGTCCCTGATGCTGATTTTTAAGTTTGGAGCTGTCTGTACAAAATTGTTTCAATAAAAATAATTCGATGTCATTTTTTTCCTAAACTGGAATTATTTTATTTAAGTACTGCGCGGCAGCGCAATACTTATTTATTTCCAGTGTCACTTCTCAATGTTAATTTAACATAGAAAAGCCTATGGAGATGATAACTTTTTCATTTTTTCTTCCCACCTTTTTGTCCCTGATGCCACTCATTTTTTATTCTTTACTAATTCTAATAATATTATAAATTTAAAGTTTAAAAATGTTTGCCTGACGTCAGGGTCAAAACGAATGGCAAAATACCTTTGCATATGGGGGAATTATAACCCAGAGAGAAACAAGGGCCAATTTTTTTGTATATTATTCAAATATTTTTCTTAATAATTCCAAATTTCACTTTTTTCATTGAGAATCAACGGACATTTTTAATGGAAAATGTAACATCTTTTCTTCATTGTTGCAAAAATTTCAAAAGCCGTAATAATAATTTATTTGGTTTTAGTAGAAAGATTCCCACGTGAAAAATTTTAATTGAAATAGTTTTTTTTTTTTTTTTTTTTTTTTTCCAAAAATTAAAAAGGTGAATATGGCGTCATATTGGAAGTAAAAAGGATATTTTCAGAATACGCTTTTGCTTTGGTCAAGTTTATATTTTAGTAAAAAGTTTCTAATGGATAGCTATTTTTACGCAGGTAGCGAACTTAGTGGGGAATCACATAACTTAAATTTTAAAATGTATTTTTTTTTTTTTTCGTGATGAGAACTATTTATACTCCAAGTTAAACTTAGGTAATAATTTTCTGATATGTTTACATTACCCTTTGGGAGAGAATAAGGTTTAAAAATTCAAGTAAAACTTTTATTTATTTTTATTTTTTACTGTATCACAGCTATAATATTGTTAAATATTAGCAGTAAGGATTCAACAGAATTTACATTTACATTAGCTTTCCTGAGTGGGAAATAGGGTATCTAAATTTAAGTGAAGTTAATTGTTTATAATAAAACACTCATACTACAATATATATTAAAACACACATACACACATAAATAACGCCTGCATTCAACATTTAAAGGTATGTATAAATATTATACAGACATACAAACAATAAATACAATAAACCCAACTGGAGTGAAAAATTAGCCAGAGCCAGGAATTGAACCCAGGACCACAGTATACAAGACTGCTGCTCTAACCACTGAGCTACTCCGGCCGATGCCTGAGTCTGCAATTTCTCACTAATAAACCATGTTGGGGAAGATGGCTGGTGACTTCCCCAACATGGTTTATTAGTGAGAAATTGCAGACTCAGGCATCGGCCGGAGTAGCTCAGTGGTTAGAGCAGCAGTCTTGTATACTGTGGTCCCGGGTTCGATTCCTGGCTCTGGCTAATTTTTCACTCCACTTGGGTTTATTGTTTGTATGTCTGTATAATATTTATATATACCTTTAATTGTTTATCTTTTGATTATAGATTTACGTTCAGATTGGAAGTTTTTGTCCAAACTACCGCAACCTGCATTACTACAGTGGTGAAACATTTTGAATTACACATTGGTAAAATGCATCCCACATTGTTATGCAATACCGCATACATCAAAGACTGATGATGATACTCTGTATTAATTTTGAAATGCGTTCGTCTGAGTGCTGTAGTCATTAAAAAACTTGACATATTAAACAAAAACATAATTTGAAGAACAAATTAAAAAAACAAAATTTATTTCCTACATTGTTTAAGCCCGAGAAAGGACAGATATTCAGTTATTTCATTCAATTAGTTCTACATTTAATGTTAAATTTTTGTAACAAATTAGTTAAGCCAATTGAAGATTAAAAAATAAAAATAAAATTCATACAATATGATACTTAAAACATCCTAAAAACTTAGATTCCGTTCAAATGAAATCGAAAAAAATCTTAGACTTTTTTTAAAGTTTTGTATTTTGCATGCATCTTATCATTTTATGCAGAATTGTCATAAACATAATACAAAATCTGCAATACAAATATTTTCAATTAAAAATGGAAGAAGTCTAAGATTTATTTCGATTTCATTCGAACGGAATCTAAGTTTTTAGGATGTTTTAGGTATCATATTGTATGAATTTTATTTTTATTTTTTAATCTTCAATTGGCTTAACTAATTTGTTACAAAAATTTAACATTAAATGTAGAACTAATTGAATGAAATAACTGAATATCTGTCCCTTCTCGGGCTTAAACAATGTAGGAAATAAATTTTGTTTTTTTAATTTGTTCTTCAAATTATGTTTTTGTTTAATTATATTAATATGTAGCAAAAAATTAACCTGCACACATTTTTAGGGTTGTTATTATTTTTTAAACTCTGTCCCTGGGTTTTAGATTTCTTACCGTCCCTCTTCTAAAATTATATAGAAAATCACTTCAGATGCAGCCACAGAATTTTTTTCAATTTTTTTCTCATGCAGAAATTTGCTAGAGAAAGAATGTCTAAAATTCTTTGACAGGAAATTTACTGCAGAATTTAAATATCAATTGCAAGTATCGTGACTTTATTGGTAGTCTTACCGTCCCCAAGGTTTATTCCTGCACTTTTCGAGGTAAATTAATTTTTTTTTTCAGTTTAATCCAATTTAAATAACTGTTTCTAAATATCAATGAACATCGTGGCTACCACTTAGTCTTAACATGATTTGCCTAAAATAGGTGGTCATTTTCCTTACCGTTCCATCCTTACCGCCCCTTTTTTTTCCCATTTCGTCCTTTTTTTCCTATACCGTCCCCTTTTTTTTACCTTACGGTCCCTTCTTTAACACCCCTTTAAGACAATGTTATACCAAAATTTTGTACTAAAAATACTACATTGTTATTATTTCTTATTTGAATGTTTTGAGGGTACTATGCAAATTCATTATAAGTAAAAATTTAGAAGAAAATAAAAAGTTTTAGTGGTAAATAGGTAAGGAAAATTAAAATCGCAAGTTGAACATAAACCTCAGTTAAACAAAAAAATTTTCGCTGCTGACCATTTTTTCTTTATTTTGAATCATTAAGACATTCGTCTATCAGATTAAAATGTTATTTTAGCAAGTTTAATTTCACCAGATTTTTATTCCCGAAAGTCAAAAGATTGTGAGAAAGCCTCATATATGAGCAGAAGTAGAAAACAAATATCTTAAGGGACCATACGGGTGTTAACGTTTTATTATTATTATTATTATTTTACAAAACTATATATTTATTAAAGATAATCAGTTCTGAACACTTTAAAATAAACGCCATAAAAATGCTTTTGCAATTTGCCAAAACACATACAAAAAGTCCTTCCGGCCAGTGCCGGGAGGAAGAGGTAGCTTTCATATTCCTTATTTTTAAAAAGCCAGCTCATATTATTCAAACATGCAAAGCTCAATTTAGTGGAAACCGATTATAGGAGATTCAATACTAATTTTTATTAATACTAAATCATTATAAATGAGAATTTCGCGAAATTACTCAGCTTTATCCAAGCTGTTTTTATTTAAAATAACTTATATTTGGTTGCCAAATTCGGCGATATCTTGAAGTGCCTGCCATTTTAAGACAACATGGTGGATGAGGCTAACCAGTGAAATTACTCAGCTTTATCCAAGCTGTTTTTATTTAAAGTAACTTATATTTGGTCGCCAAATTCGGCGATATCTTGAAGTGCCTGCCATTTTAAGACAACATGGTGGATGAGACTAACCAGTGAACTTGGTCGAGACCTTAGTCGCAAATACTCACTCACATCGGAATCGGTTGATATATACGAGTGCTGTCGCAGGCAAAAAATCAGATTTTTCAAAATGTCATCCAAAAAAGAAACCTTTTTCAATTTCTAATTTTTTTTTTTTTTTGCACCTTACTTTAAATGTATTTTTTTTTTTATTTACTGGCCTCCATATTGAAACAAAATGGCTGATAAAGCTGGCCAGCGAACTTGGGCAAGACATTGGTATGCACTATGTATACACGAAGTTTCATCCAAATCGGTTCATAAATACGAGAGTTACAGTGTGACAAAGATCAGATATATATATATATATATATCAACTTTTGAACGGAGGGTGGTTTCGGGGTCTGGGGGTCATGATCGATGAAAATATACCAAAATTTTTTAAATCGCTTTCCTCCGAACGGTTGCAATAGGTGGCTCTTTATAATGAAAGCTACCTAAAAGAGCTTCAGTTTGGAAACGGTATTAGTTTAAAAGTCACTTTCCTTATTAAGATTTTTGGCGCTGCACATGATAACTTAAAATGTTTTTGTTTTTGTTCCTTCTTGAAAATCAAATGAACCTAAATTTACCTCTCTTTCTGTTGTAAATTTATACCCAGGAGATTACGTTTCTGAAATTTTTAAAACTGCGAATATGCTAATTATAATTAGTTTCTAAAATATAGAAATGGATTTAATATAAATTAAATGATGTTCAGCAACTGAAATGTAACAACCAAGATTTCCATATTAGATGCATAGTTTATCTGATGATCTTGCGTTCCTGCTGTCATACCAGTTTATTTCTCGAATGCTAAGTATAATATGGTGTATAAAAATTAATTATTCGAAATTTGCTTTAAAAAATTCAAAGTAAAATAACATTTACGTATCTATCAATTCCCTCAAAAATTATTGTCTTAAAA
Source organism: Maratus speciosus (assembly GCA_963932465.1). Classification (NCBI taxonomy): domain Eukaryota; kingdom Metazoa; phylum Arthropoda; class Arachnida; order Araneae; family Salticidae; genus Maratus; species Maratus speciosus. The sequence continues at coordinate 119,008,655 of OZ010795.1, forward strand.
TGTGTATATTAAAATACAAAATGTGGAAAATGGTAATTGTTTTTCAACTTTTAAATTTTTGAGTAAATTTAGATAGATAAATAGCAGATAACAGCCAAATAAATAGCCAAAAGGACAAAATTATATTTTCAATAATTTGTTTTATTTTTTAACAAAAAGTAAAACTAAAGAAAAAAACGAAGAAAAAGCCTCCATAATTAGATAAAATTCATTATCATTGGTGGGTGGGAGAGCGCGTGAGTTTCGCAGATGATGTAAAGGGGGGGCACAGAGTGCAAAAAGTTTGAGAAACGCTGCAACAAGATATTACAAAAGTACATCATAAATCCATCAAATTTAAAGAACTTTATGACAAGTAAATATGAACTTACTCATATAATCCAAAGAAAGATGTAGATCCATTAAAAAAAAATTACTTATAAATAAAGTAGAACGTTCTGCTAAAAAAGAGACTTACCAAAACCTAAAACAAGTTTTAAAATGGAAAAATTTCTTTTTGCGGTTAGGGTAGGGGACGATGCAATGACTTTGAAAATAAAAATGTACGTAATTACATTGGGGGGAAATTCCAGATATGCATATAATATGCATATGTTTTTTTATAAATACAAAGAGAAAAAAGAATGACTTCGAAAAAAAAAACATCCTGGAAAATAATCAACGGCCAAAATAAATAAATAAATAAATAACCGAGTTGATAGTATAAATTTGGCGCCCCCTAAATTTCTGCGCCCGGGGCGGCCGCCCCCTTCGCCCCCCCCCCCCCCTTTCGCACGGTGCTGTTGATGACTTTGAAGTTGTGTTTAATTGTTACTTCCTATCTATAAACATTGTTTTGATGAGGCCTATAGATGTCTAAGAAGGTTAGAATTGTAGTAAAGCTAGAGATCCTACCTGCACAACTTCCATGTTGTGTAGTATTTATACGGAGCTTCTGACTGTAAAATAGACAATGAAACATCGTCTTCATTTTGAAAGACCTATCCAATGATATGCCACTCAATAGAGTGCGTAATTTTTTTTCGTCTCTACCGCCATTTTGTATTTATAAAAACAAAATCTAGCATATAACCATCGGACGGTTAAGACGGATCGACAGAGACCTCATTCATTGAAATCCATCCAGCCGTTGGGATGTTTCGAGGGTATAAAGAAATCCACATACCCAGATACGCGTGAAACGCATAACCCTTCTTGTCAGTCGGGTAAAAAAACAGCCTAATAACTGAACAAAATACAGCCTAAATATCTCACAGAGACTCTCTACACAACATCTCAGCACAGTACATATGCAAAAACGTAAATAAATTGCTAAGCCAAGTAAACCCGCTCTGAACCTATCGCATCAAACGTTTAACTTACTTCTCACTGACTAACAATCAACTGACCAACGCCCTGCTCCGCTCCCATATATATAGGAACGAGGAAATGTCCCGGAACCTTCCACAGCTTTCTAAGCTGGAAGTTTCTGGAATCCTCTCGAAAAAACCCAGAACGTCGTTAATGCATCTCCGTACCTAAAAAGGGGGGGGGGACCCGGCTCTGCCGCCAAATAGCGCCAAGTTTGTCGCCAACTTGGTGATTTACCGCCAAATTTGGCGAGCAAAATTAGTCGCCAAAATGGACGCCAACTTGGCGCTATTTCCAGTATTTCGCCAAATTCCCATTGAATTTCCATTGACTCCCATTACGATTTACTTGCTTGCAGAAAAACAACAATATTTGAGATATAAAAATACAATAAAATCTAACATTACAAAATTCGTTACATTACAAATTAGAAAATAATGCATAATCATACAAATTACAAACAATATGTGACTATGCAAATATACAAAATACATTTTGATGTGTTGAACGGTATTCACCGTTCCAACACATGTAGTAAAACTATGCGCTTAAACCGCTGAAATTATCAGAATCAAAAAGTCTGCAGTAAGGAGAAAAATCTTAGGTGATCTCTTCGGCTATTAACTCCTGATATGGGGCTGATATCAAGGTACCGCTTTCAATAAACTTCAAAACTTTATTTGAATGCATGACTGTTTTTTTTATATAAAAATGAAAAAATATTACAGTAGAACCTCGATTATCCGAAGTAATTGGGACCGACCATCTTTCGGAAAATCGAAATTTTCGGATAATCGAGAATACTTCAATTTTAAGATTAAGGTCAAATTTATACACTATTTCTTATTATGGTAACAATTGCTTAATAAAACTAAAGCAATAGCGAAACCAGAATAAATTACCTTAATTTTAATTTTGAAATTAAGTACGTTTTACATATTTCACAAGAGATTGAAACAAAGTTTTGTTCGTCACAGTTTTGATTGCCTTTGCTTTATAGCTGTATCACGAAGTACTGATTCTTGAGTGAATAACTTCAACAATTATCTTTCATATGCGTCGCTGACTAATACCAGTGGGAACAATTGAATACACTTTTAATTAATCTTCTGGTGAACAGAAAAAAAACCTGCTAAATCACATTACACATTCCGGTTCTCCCTCCTCCTACTGCGTTCTAGTCCACTCCGCAGCGTATAGGAGCTCAAGTTAAATTCAAAAGAAATTCTAAGAAAGGGGATCCCAAATATTTATTTGTACTCGTGGTTCGGAGAGGACCGCTTTCACACAAGGGATGTGGTAGTGAAAAAAAGAATCTTTAAAAATGGATTTCGGTTAACCGAGAGTTTCGGTTAAAAGAGTTTCTACTGTACTTGTAAAAAATCAATCAGAGTTAGAAAAAAATACGTTTCCCCTATATTCTGCGACCAGGAAAGTCGAGTAAGTTTCTCCTAGTATTTAATAAATATGCAGGATGTCCCAAAAGTCCATGGGACATTTTAAAATTTAATATAAAATCAAGTAATTTTTGTACAGGAGTGCGGTTTGTACTAAAATGCTTCTCACGATGAAAAGATTTCTTCAAGAGAATAAAAAATAAGTTCCAAACTTCGCCCACAGATGGCGTTGTACCTTAAATTATCAGAAAGATACATCAAAAACTCAAGACAATCAGTTACAGATCATTTTATTTTTTCAAAAGCAATTACAGAGCAATAATTTGTGCAATCCATTAACATAGTTCTTCGAGTACACCCATTGTTCCTTGAGCCACAATCAAACGGAGCTGCAGTTCAATACACGTGTGTGTTCTCTAGCACTGATTCTCGTCTTCAGTACTTCAATGTCAGCCACAACAGAAGTTTAGCAACGGGCAGCATAACACCCGATAACTAATTCTAACTTCGTCGTTTAAGTAATAAAATAAATTAAAACACTGGAAGCATGAACTTAAGACTTGATAAAAAGTAACAAGTGTATATTACGTTAAAATTACATTCTTCGCACATGTGTGCGGCAATACAGCAAGTATAGCGTTACAGCTCAGATTGAAAAAATGCGTTCACGAGGCAGTCTAGCAGTCCAACTGAAAAACGTTTCTTCCCGCCTTACCGCGGAACTGATCCGTGCGATTTTCAGTTACGGCGGAATAGAAACCATGGATGTGGTACGAAAAAAACAGGAGTCAGTTCACAAGCTGGTTTTGGGTTGTCGGCGATGCCAGATCCCCACAGAAGTATACACTTTGTCCTTGACATAAACACACTTAAATGAACATAGAATACAGAAGGACTTCTCACGAAATAGGTTTTAGAAGAAGAAAACCGTTCCTTGAAAATTTGTCTAATAGATGGCGCTGTGTCGCACGGTTGTACTCGGTTTCGTCTGCTTCAATTTGCTCTACCAATAACTTCTTTGATCATTGAGATCCAGCCAATGAACGTTGTCCGCTAGAGGCGCTGGTATGTACACGGTTGTATTCTAACCGTTGCCATCCCTTCATTTAAGTCCAAAATCGCGACACGATATTCACACTATTTCGTGTGAAGTCCTTCTCTATTCTATGTTCATGTACACTTGAATAAATAAATCGAGTAGGGTTAAGACTTAAGAGGTTACTTCAGTCAAACTTAAAGACGCGTTCGCAATGCTAATCTATGGAAGAAATTTATAAAGATATCTCGATCGCATTTCAATGTTTTTAAATGCTTTTTTTTTTTTTTTTTTTTTTTTATTATTATTATTATTAAATAGTTGAGATCGATCTGTATGCAAGCCGTTTTTCACTTTTTCGATTATTGTTGGAGATTTTTTTTAAAAAGGTACTTTTAGTTTCCAAGCCGGTTTCGGAACTGAAAGTACCTTTTTTAAAAAAAATCTGCAACCAAAATCGAAAAAGTAAAAGACGGCTTGCATACAGATCAATTTCAACTATTCAATGCAAAAAAAATCATTTAAAAATATTCAAATTGGAACGAGAAATTCGAAAATAACCTGCCCATAGGACGGGATATCATTACGGAGCGCCTGTTTTCAAGTGCGTGAAGAACCCCCTTAAGTCAAAAGTAATCTGAAAATGAGAAAAAACGCATGTTTGAAACCAAACATACGGACAAGTGGCATCATCTATGAACGAAGGTTAGAACTAATTACAGGGACCGAAATTTTTTTTCGTGTTAAAAGATTCTAAAAAAAGAAACAAAACTCACAAATATTTTTGACGTCGTTAAATTTTATTTCGATTTCCTGTTAAACTACTAGTAGGTTGTATCCATTAGGATAAAAAGTACGTAAAAAAAGGGCAATCAGATATCTTTTTGTGAAGTGTCTTTTTCAGCATTCTGAGATCTAGCTTCTTTCAATCAAATAAGCAAAGCTGTCTCTAAATCTTCGTGCTTAGCTGTTCTCATACGTTTTCTCTCTGGCTTAAACATACTGCGCTCAAATATTAACGTAATGGGATCGCTGTTTTTAGGTGCGTTCGTAATTATATAAATACGTAGCACCTATAGTCGTCGTTCAGTCCGTCCGTCTGTCCGTCCGTCTGTCCGTCCGCATGTAACAGAGCAAAAACTACCCAACCGAATGGTCTGAAATTTCAAATATATGATTGTTGCAAAATTTTGTCGAGCCATTTCAAATTTTAGGAAAATCGGATGTATAGTTTAATTACAGGGACAGTCAAAAGTTTTTCTTTACATTACGGCCAATGGGAAAAATTATTGCAAGTGCATTTTAATGATATTACAGCCTTCCGAATGGTCTGAAATTTTAAAGATATAATTGTTGCAAAATTTGTTGAGCTATTTCAAATTTTAGGAAAATCGGATGTATAGTTTAATTACAGGGACAGTCAAAAGTGTTCTGTTACATTACGGGGAATGGGAAAAAATTATTGGAAGTGCATTTTAATGATGTATCAGACTATGCGCTTTATGAAGTGCAAAAAATTATACATTCAGTACAACATGGGGTGCAAAAAATAATTATAAAACTAGTTATAGTACGAGCGCACCTCATTTGCCACATTTGACGAGCAATTTCCAACTTGTTCATTATCGTTGATGAAGTAGAATTGGCAAGGCCAAACTCTTTGCAGATTTCTGTTTTCGTCCTTCTTTTTTATGATCTGCATCTTCATTTGAAGCGAAATAGCAGTTTGTTTTCGGACCTATTTTTCAGCCACTGTGCTCATAAAACATAAACTAATTTACAAACACGAAATTCACTGATTTTCACCCAAAATTCAAAGGTTTTAGCACAAAATTCACCAATTTCAACTCAAACTAACTAGATCGAAAGCAATTTTTTTTCGTGTTAAACAATTTTTGTTTCGTGTTAAAAGAAAAAAAAATGTATTAAACTGTATAGTATGTTGTCCGGACCGCTATATCATTTCGAGTTAACCGATTTTTCATGTTAAGCGTTTTCGTGTTAAACAAATATTTCACGGTACTTTCATTAGCTTGAAGGAAACGTTTCATCGTGAGAAGCATTTTAGTCCAAACCGTACTCCAGTATGACAATTACTTGATTTTATATTGAATTTTAAAATGTGTCAGGAACGTTTGGGGCACTCTGTATGTTAAATTGCTGTTGAATGTGATTGGCCATGTACAATGGTAAATAAATTGGCGATTAACAATCATTTTTGGAGATCTATATTCCTGACTCGGGTAATACGTAAATACCAAATTAACTGTCGATGCGTTTTGAAATTTGATTCATTAAGGGGGTCCGGGACACATTTTCAAATAATTTTATTTATTGAGTTAAAATTCTGATTTTTTTTCTGACGGTTAACCATATCATTTGTAAACAAAATCACATGATAAAACTTCTCATATTTAAAAAAAATTAATTTTAAAATTTGTTAAAAAAAGGGGGTGGGTAATTTAAAATCGTTATAACTCGAAGTATTTTTAATAGAATTTTTTTTTTTTTTTGCATTTAAATAAAGAAAAATATATAAGCTTTAATTCGGATTCGGCGTTTTTTTAAATATTAATTTTTAAAAAGTTAAAAGCATTTAACGAAAAACTTTTAAAAAAAATGGTGCAACTTTTTTTTAAAAAATCATATTTTCAAACGTAGATATTTTTTTAAATATGCTGAATTAAAATTAAAGTAAAACAATTGAAAAAGACATGCTCCAAGTTTGAAGTGCTTATAGTTAAAATTTTTTGAGTTATAACGATTTAAATACGAAAAATGGTGAAAAAACCCATCATGAAGAAAAACGCATTTTCACAAGAAGTTGTTTCCACGACAAACATTGCTTGAAAGCTAGACTTTGAAAACAAATCAAAACGAAAAAATTAATATTTCCTTTTCCAGTTAAGATAGAAACATGATTTAAAAATCATTTTAAGCAAAAAAAAAAAAAAAAAAAAAAAAAAAAAAAAAAAAAAAATATAGAAATTTTTAATGCAATAAAAGTTTTTTTTTTAGAAAATTTGAAGATATTTGGTTCTTGTACCCCCTTAAACATTATTACATGAGTTGGACTTGTTTACATTTCACTTCGTCAAGAGAAGATCATAGAGTTCAGAGAAAGATAGAAAGGAAATGTGTTACTTTGGCGTGCATAGTTAAAAATGCAACCCTGAAATTGGTTAAAATCGGTCACAATTCGGCCCAAACATTTGCGGTTTGGTTCGAAAACCTCTCCCCATCTAATGAATTCATCCCTTGTTCCATGTACAGGTAGAACTTCGATTAAATGAGCTTCGATTAACCGAGCTTCGATTAGTCGAGATTTCTGTTAACCGAGCCGATAACAAAATCTGATATTTTTTCTTTTTGAATGAGCCTTGAAAAGGCCACACTCTTTAGTTCACTGTCCGTGCTATACAGGCTCATCTGCCCCCCTAAAGCACTCAACTCCCAAGAAACATTGAACCTTGAGAAGTCAGCAGCGAACAATGCTTTGTTTCCAGTGGCCGTGTAAACTTACGTAAGTTTTTCAATTTGCTTTTTAAAATTTACTACTAGTAGCTTATTTCATTTTAAACTTGCTAAGCTGCGAAACGGAACTTTACATACATTTATTTTTATTATTTAAAAAACGTTCTACTGTTATTGTTTTTTTTTAAGAGATAAATTCGCAAGCATGGCGAGTTTTTACATACAGTTTCTATTAACCTAGATTTCCGATATCCCAGGTACTAACGGTGCCAATTAGCTCGGATAATCGAGGTTGAACTGTGCTTGTCTTATTTGTCAAATGGTTTGACTGATAGCTGGCTTCATATTGCAAGCTGCTTTGACGGTATAGTGCATCTCTAATATATTCTGAACTCTGTGGAAAATATTGTAAAAAAAGTTGAGTTGTACAGCACGTCAACTAACAGAATGATGCTAAACTCTGATTGGCTTACAGGCGCGAGTTATTTTTGCACTGCAAAATTTATCGCTTGGGAACTTGCTTTGCGAATGGTTACCTTCCATTTTAATATTCTTACCGCTCACGATGAACGAATCTCTTGTGTTTGTTTACTTTGATGGAATGAGATATTGGGCAACCTTAATTTCAACAAGTTATCTGAGTATATGTATACAGGGTGGTCATAAAAAAAACTTTGCCGATATATGGAACTCTAGCGGCCGGTCCGTTTAACCGACCGAGATGAGATTTCATATATAGTTATTCAGAGGTATGAGCTCGGGATTCTGTGAACGGCATCAAACAGGCGCTCACGGTTACGGTAATAGGTACAGAAACTCGAAATTTTCGAATGGCAATGCTCAGCGCATGCGAAAACCCTAAATTGCGCTCGAACGGTACGTTTATCTCAATAAATGGACGCGTTATGCACGCACAAAAAACAGCTCAGCGAACGTCCAAAAACAACACGAACGGGGCGCACGGAGGAAATTTGCATATAACAGAGGCAAGACAACAATCACAGAACGCCGTTCGACAGATAATCAGCGTAGAAAACGGATTCTTGTCTCTGTCATGTGCAAATTTCCTCCTTGCGCCCCGATCGTGTTGTTTTTTGTGCGTGCATAACGCGTCCGTTTATTGCGATACACGTACCGTTCCAGCGCTATTTAGAGTTTTCGCATGCGCTGAGCATTATGCGACGAAATAAAATGAGCTTTGCCATTCGAAAATTTTGAGTTTCTGTACCTATAACCGTAACCGTGAGCGCCAATTTGTTGCCGTTCACAGAATCCCGAGCTCATACTTCTGAATAACTATAGCTGAAATCTTATCTCGATCGTTTAAACGGAACGGCCACTAGAGTTCCATATATCGGCTAAGTTTTTTTATGACCGCCCTGTATATTTGAATGAACTCATCTCTCAAATATTAATTTTTTTTTACGATCTTTCTAAAAATGTACCTGTTATGCAACTTTATTCGAAAAAATAATTTTTATTAAAAATAGCCGCCTGGCATATGAAAAGCAAAGAGATCGGCCCGTAACTGTTTATGACAGTCACATGACTTGGACTATTGTATTATCGATATTACTATTGGACATTGCATTAAACAAGGATATCATTAACAGCTGTTATTTAGGTTTTAAAATGCCATGGCGCTTACAGTACGCCAGCCGAGTGTGTTACTATAAACCTCCGTGTGTCTTAAAGATTAAATAATATTTCAGATACAAAATATAGTTAATATAAAAAAGATTAGATGAATATTATTTTATTACTAGGGTAATATTTTCCTGAAGGTGGGGTAAAACGCTATAAACCAGCATTATACTATTCTACTCCGATATTGGGATTATTAATTGAAAAATATTTTATAGAAACGTTGTGTTCACTTTAATGTATCACATTTTAAACACAATCGCAATGTCTTTAAAAATAACTTTGAACAGAATATATGTATATTTAGGGTCTGTGCATATATATAACGTTATCATTTTAGGGGGAGGGGTGTCTGTCAGATGATATCGTAATATATCTCTTGGGGGGGGGGGGGGTATTTTTCTTTTGATATCGTTATCATTCTTAATCCAACCGAAATTTTCTCTTTTTATTTGTAACTTGTTCGTTAGATCAAAATGGTATGCTATTTTTTTTTTTTTTTAGTCCGTTATCTATTGTTTGGATAATGCAAAGTTATTAAAATTATTATATGATTATAAAATTATTTAATTCCAAAATATGGAATATCCCTACGTTTGGCATTCCTATTCTTCTGTGATATGCGTATGCATATATAATCCGCTGTTCGAGAAACCCAGTGTGAGGCTTGTTTGAAATGATACTTGTTGTGTTTACTAATAAATAAAAGAGAAAAAATTGTTTTATTAATAAGAAGTTCTATCTCCCCCCCCCCTCCCCACCACCACACGTGGGGTGTTAAATACAAGAAGACATTATTACCGTTGAATGCATTATCTAACAAAAAAGCTATTATTAAATACTTTTAAATGGTAATAATTTCTTTTAAATGTTATTTGATATAAAGTTATTTTATATATAAAGTGATATTTTATCGACTTCATTTCCTTTGAATCAATAAAGTATCCGAAAAATAAATGTAAAACCATATCAGTATATCGCTGAAAACAAAAGAAAAAAATATTCACAAATCAAAAAGAATTTTGTGACATTGATAACGATATCATTACCGGGGGGGGGGGGGGGTCGAGAGATGATACGAACGATATCGCAAGGCGGGAGGGGGCAATGGTGTATTCAGGGGGTGGGCTGATGGGGCTCCAGCCCCCTCCCTAATTTGTAGAAAATATTAAAAAAATCGCAAAATGTATTGAAACATATGCTAAGATAAATTTCAAAAGTAAGCCAAAAAAATTCCGTTTTAGACGGTTTTCATCTTAGAAAGTGTGGTATTTCGCAGAGACTACGAAATAGCTGTTTCAGCCAAGCTTCCGTTATACATAGCCTCTCTTTACACGCGTTTTATTATGTAAAACGGGACATGTGGTGATTAAAAGTACATTATTAATTTTAATTAGTTTATAAAACATTAATAAAAAGCTTACTCTTGTTATTTACCAATTCAAAATCTGCGATTTAAGGCAATACACAGATTGAGGCATCGCAGTATGAACTGCAAACCATGAACCTTTTTTAAAAAATTATTTATGTAAATGCCTGTTACGTTATAGTCTTGTTCTTCAGCTCTTTACAGCGCTGTCATGTGTTATTTTATTTCCATAGGATTACAAAATATCGACAAAAAAAAAATTTCTATAGTTGTGTAACTTTTTGGCTAGAAATAAGCTTTATTTACATTTAAAATACATCATAAATCTAATTGAGCTATTCTAAATCTCGAATACACAAAAAGCTTCCTATCAACCACAATTTATGATTAAGGGGACAAGGAACCTTTAAAGTCAATTTTTTATTTTTTGTAAATTTCACTTTAAATATTATTCAAGGGTAGATTATATGCATTATGGCATACATTTATCAGAATTTTTTTGAGGGGGGAGGGGGGGGGGGGAATTTTCCGTAATATTTTAGAAATTTTCAAATGCCCCATGGGAACTGAATATCAATGAAAATCCCCAATATTTTTTATACAAGTTTGGTTTCTATATATAAATAAAACTGTGCATCGAATTTTATATATTTGAATATAAAGGAAAGAAAAAAGAATATTTTCTAATTTTTTTTTTTTTTTTTTTTTTTTTTGAGGCTCAAAATTTCAAAAACTTTAGAAAATAATTTTTTTTCTTACCTTTATATTCAAATACATAAAATTCGATGCACAGTTTTATTTATATATAGAAACCAAACTTCTATTAAAAATATTAGGTATTTTCATTGATATTCAGTTTGCATGGGGCATTTTGAAGAGTTCTAAAATATTACGGAAAATCCCCCCCTCCCCTCTCCCAAAAAAAAATGTGATAAATGTATGCCATAATGTATATAATGTACCCTTGAATAATATTTAAAGTGAAATTTACAAAAATAAAAAATTAATTTTGAAGGTCCCTCGTTCCCTTAAAAAGAATTCAGAAAATACTGTCAAATTTGGCAGTTTAAGCCGATTTTTAAGCCGTCGCAATCTAGGAAAAATTATCATCAGGGAGCTGCTATTCCAGATGCATCCCATTTATGAGAAAATGGAAAACACTATTCAATATTCAAGTATTACAAATGTCATGCATGTATGCTTCAAAATGAGTCTTAGAAAGTGTTAAAGGAGGTAGGGGATAGAGAGACGCTGAGTGAGAACGCTGTTAAATAGTTTTAAATTTGATGTTTACTTCGGTTTTATTTACTATTTTTGGGATACCTTTTAATAGATAATTCTCAGTATTCCGTTTTAAAACATCTGGTATAACCACGAAATTATACTTCTAAAGACGAAAACCGGTCTAAAACGAACATTTTCACACTCCTATGCATTTCATGTTAGCAGGTTTAATTGCATAATAAATGCGTTACATGCTATGATAAAAACCTGTTTAAAGCGGAATTTTCTTGTGATTTCTCCTTAGAAACTTTTATTATATTTCAGGCCCCTCCAAAATGATAAGTTTGGATACGCCACTGGGAGGGGGTCTAAAATTACCTAAAAGTTGATAACGTTATATATGTACAGCTCCTTATATATTTTTGTATATTTTAATTATGTGCCCATGTTGCAGGGCTGCATAAAATTAACTCGAATAATTTGTACTAATACTGTAAATGGTACAGTATGTTTTTATAAACGGATAAAATACAATCGCAACCAGAAAATCAATAATGAACATTGTATTGTAATTAAAGTCACCCTGTATACAGATGAAAAATATATTTTCCACACAAAAACTACTTCCAAAGTTTAATAATATCATAAATTAATGTTATATAACCTTAACAGTAATTTTTCAATAAAAAAATAACTCATGTGCAATTTTAAAAATAAATAAAAATGAGCAGAAATTATAAATAAAACTTTCATATCAAAATTAATGCATTGTACACTGCAACATGCTTAAGTGAAAACGCTCTCTCCTAATACTTTTTATCCGCATGCTTTATATCACTCAAAATATTATGAAGAAAGAAATAACTTCTACAAAAGCAAGTAGCCATTGATAACCATGAAATATGATACCATTAGAACAAATACCAAAAATCATACATTAACAGAAAACACACTGAAAATATACTACGCTTGGATTTTGATGTTAAACATCCCTAATTTTGCATAACAAAGCCTTTTGGCAAGTGTAACTATAAACAGGCAAAATGTCAAATAATTCTACAGTTACACTTTTATCCCAAGGTTTTAATAAAAGAATATGATTAAATATATGTGGAGTTTTTTTCATGTTCTAACTTTCTTTAAAGAATGAAATTAAAATTAATTGATGGGTTGTGGATAAAAAGATGATAGTCATAAACAAGTTATTCATCAATCTTCGTACTTTATGCCTACCTTCAACTATGTTCTTAAATAGGCTACCCTTTATTTTTAGGTGCGTTCGTAGTTATATAAATACGTAGCACCTATAGTCATTGTCTGGCCCGTCTATCTGTCCATCTGTCCACATATAAGTGCGCAAAAACTACCAAACCGAGTCGTTTGAAATTTAATATCTAGAATCGTTACAGAATTGTGTCGAGTCATTTCAAATTTTATGAAAATCGAATCAAAACTTAAAAAGAAATTTATAAAAGTTTTCTTCATTCTATTAAATCCTATCATACGTCACTAATTTAATGATATCCCATGATAGGTCATGATTCTAGGTTTCCATGGTGGTGAGGTCCTATTTAAGATGGAGTACCGCATTACTGAATTTACTATATAGAATCGTAATACATTTTGTATTCATACATTTTTGTATAGGAGTGCAACAGCTATTTCACCAAAATCTGAATATTTATAAAACTAGTTATAGTACGAACGCACCTCGTTAGTCTTATTCTGAATGTGTTGGAAACTGTTTCATAATCTATGCTTTACGCATAATTTTTTCTCTCTTTTTTAATGAAAATATTGTTGTTATTAAATTAAAGTATTTAGAAACAAGTAACATAATGATTTTGTCCATGTATATAAGGTAATTTAACAATATCTGAAATGATGTAAATTATGCAAAAATTTATAATCTGCACAAGTTTTGGTTCCAAGGAATGCAATATAAAAATCTTCAATCCAATATCAATGCGTTCCAAACCATGTTTAACAAGAAAAGTTTTAATGATGTGTCAAATGATCTATATAAAGCAAAGTTCTTTGTAATGCAAAACCTTGCGTTTTTAAGTTTGCGTTATAAAGATCGTCTACTATATAGGAAGATGTGGATAGAAAAGTTTTTTTTTTTTTTTTTACTAAGATTTCTTATGATACTCTTTATTAAAATTAAGAAAATGAGTTTTTTATGGTTTAATAATTTTCCCAGTATAGTAAAGTAATTGATATCTGTATCAATTACAATATTGTGTGAAACTTCCATGGCCATGACCAATATTGGAAATAACGGTATGAAATACTGAACCAAAATTAAGATGTTTAAACTTTCTCAATATCCCAAAAAATTAGAACTAAATATTTTGTTTCTTTTCGTTGGTAGCGTTTTTAATGTAAAACCATCGTTTCTGTAATGTTGCACTTTTTTACAAATATTTCTGTTATAATGATGTTTCATTATAAACATTTCCAATGGAATCCCAATATTTAATAAATACTGGTATTTCATTAACCCTTTATCTACTGACGGAACTTATAAGTACCATTAAAATAACTTGTTATAAAATCCATTTAATACATCTATTAGTTGTAATACAGTTTAGAATGAGTTATAGATACATTACTTTGTCTTGTTCTAAAAGCATTCTTGGTTAACAAAAATATTTTTAAAAGGATGATTACTTTTGCCTTTGCATCTTTTCAGCTTTCTTGCCGTTGGGGAATTTTTCAATTCGGAAATATTTCTATATTTCTACTGTAAGAACCTTATATTTGTGCATTTCGTAATTCTACAAAATACTAAGAAAAGTATTTTAAATAAAAGATTTGAGTGTGGTTATAAATATTGCACAAAATCCCTATAAATTCAAATTTAATGAATCCTTCTAAATCATTCAATCCTTCTAAAATGTATTAAATGATTGTGTAAATTTTCTAATATAGTTTAAACAATTCCCGAAAAAAAATTATCTCCGAGGATTGCATCTAATTGGCTATTGTGTAAGAGTCCTTGGCAGGATTTATGGCGATCGAGTTTGTTTACGTTTCGCGTTTTCGGTGCGATATCTTTCGCTGCAATTATGTAGCTTCAAAATATCATTTGAAATTCCCTTCATGTTCATTTAAGAATATTATTACGCCCCCCTCCCCCAGAAGTAAGATACAATAAAACCTGCTTTATATATTACGCTAACGTAACGTGGCACAGAAATCGCGATTATGTGTTATTGTTTAATGGCAACGCCCGAGAATCGCATCTAATTGGTTATTGTGTAAGAGTAGTGATGGGCGATTCTCGAGAATTCGACAATCGAGAAAAATCGACATCGTAAAAAATCACAATCGATACAGCCATCGATTAATTCCTAGAATCTACAATCGAGATGTTTTACAATCGATTATAACGAGAGAAGCTACAAACAGTTGTTGGAAAACTTAGCTATTATTTTGGCCGAAAATTTCATAGTAGTGATAGGGCTTTCTCGATAATTCTGCTATCGCAATTATTTGCTCGTGATTTAGGCTTAAGGGGTTACTTCAGTCGGCTCACTAATTCTAATCCCATGGAAGAAATTTATAAAGATATCTCATTTGAATTTCAACATTTTTAAAGGATTTTCTTTGCATTGAATAGCTGAGGTCAATCTGTACAAAGGCCGTTTTTTTACTTTTTCGATTTTGATTGCAGATTTTTTCTATAAGGATGCTTTCGCTTTCGAAACCGGTTTCGAAAATAAAAGTGTCCTCATTAAAAAATACCTTTAAACAAAATCGAAAAAGTAAAAAAATATCCTTTGTACAGATCGATCTCAGCTATACAATGCAAAAAATAAAATAAAAATAAAAATAAAAAATATTGAAATGCAAACGAGATATCTTTATAAATTTCTTCCATAGGATTAGTATTAGCAAGCGGGTCTTGTCTTTTCGCTTGACTGAAGTAGCCTCTCAGTGAAAAAGAGGAAATAGCTTGACCTTCTCACCCGACCCGTGTAGTCGAGTGTGGGTAACATCGGGTTGCTCGTCCCGATGCAGGACTCTAGTATACTAGGGTCAGAGCACTAAGACTAATGTTGATGAAATGTGCTGCTTTTGCTTGAAGCCAAAAATGCAACCCTAAAACCGGTTACAATTCGGCCCAAACACTTACGGCTCATTTTGAAAACCTTACCCTGTCCAATGAATCTCCTCGTACTTGTCTTGTTTGGGTCGAATGATTTGAGCGATAAACGGCTTGATATTGTAAACCGTTTTGATGGTGTATAATGCATTTTTACTATACTTAGAACTCTGTATCTGTGGTACTATACTGTGATACTAGCTGATTCAAATCAGAGGTTATAGTGATTATCTCTCAAACCTCTGATGGCAGAAACATACATCCAATTAAAAAAAATATTCAAATCAAGAACTCATTCAATTTCAAGTATAAATTTAGATATGGTTTTACAATTTGCTGCATACGTATTAAAATACAAAATTAAAATTTTTGCACGGTTCAACTTTTATAGGTGTAAGTTATAGTTAGATTTTTTTACTCCGTGCACCTCTAATAAGCAAAAAAAGAAAAAAAAAATGCTTTCATGTATGTTCAAGCTTACTGAGTTATGATATTTTAAATTTTATTAAATTAAATTTTGGGCTATACTATAGTAAAAAAAAAAAAAAATCTGTGTGTTTTTAGTATATTTCAAGAGTGCACGCTCAGAGTGCAGTTTCAAGAGTTACAGCTTTCTTCATGTTAGCAGCATTATCTGTTACAACCGTAAAAACTTTCTCATTGATTTGCCATTTATTTAAGATGTTGTCGCTTGTGAAATGCTTACAGCTGAATGATCACTTTCAATTTCTTCCGTAGATAAAACTGGAGAATGCATTTTAAAATCAGAAATAAAATGCGCAGTGACAGTTAAAAAAGATCTATTGCTATCAGATGACCACATGTCAGTAGTTATGGATAAATGTTCGATGGAATTAAGCATGTTTTTAAGTTCAGAACTTAATGACTGATATACTTCATGTAATACATGCTCTGAGATTAATTTACGAGATGGGATCTTGAAATGAGGCACATATTTTTTCATAAAAAAATAAAACCGCGATTTTCTACTATAGAAAGAGGTTGGCAATCAACGGCAATCATGTACACTAAATCTTTTTCAAATTCATGGCATTCTTCTCTAGAAGGTCCCGATTTTTGGGCTGCGCCATACAAACGCATTTGCTTAAATTTTTTTGCAGGAAAAGCAGAAACGTTTTCTGTTGCAATTGTGTGTTTGCTGATTTTTGAAGTACTTGTATTTTGTTTACATACTCCCGAATTCAATAATTCATCACTATCAGTATTTTTTGTGGGATTCTGTTGTGCTTCAACCTCTGATAATTGAACAGGATGTTTCCTTTTTAGATGATCCTTCAAATTTGTTGTATTTCCAAAATACCTTAAAATTGCATTACATTTCATGCATTGCACTGATATAACTTTATCGTTTTCATAGTTTTTATTAAAAAATTCCCAAACTATAGATTTTTTAAAGCAAAGTCCCATTTTCTTTTTCAAAAAAGTATTAAACTACTACGAAATGACTCGGTAAATTCTTCATTACGTTCTGCTTTTTCGAGGTTTCACATTTGAAGTTAACGAGTTTAATGATGACGTCTCCTTATCTATGGGATACGACGCATTTCTTATTCACCCACCGCTAACTACAGATTTTAACACAGAACGTGCAAACAGATATATTGTTTGTTGTTGTTTCTTGCAACAGCGCAGCTGGGATCTTTTGAATCATCACTACTCCTAAAATAATAACACTAAAAAATCATTGCTTTTACATGCATATGAAGCAGTTTTTACAGTAAATACATGGGAACTGAAAACGGGTGCAATAAAAACTTAAGCAATCAATGTAAATTTAACATTTAGATGCTCGATGACTTTATCTTCTATAATCTTCATTTAAAGTTAATAGAAAGGAGGTGGAAAAAATAAAAGCAGTAATTTAATTTGCTGTTATTGTCTTTCATTCAATTTTCAATTGATGGAGGGGCTCCTAATATAGGGCTGTGCATATATAAAGTATCATTTTAGAGGAGAGGGGAGGGGGGGGACGTCTGGCACATGATATCGTAAGATATCGCTAGGGGGAGGGGGGATTTGTCTTTTGATATCGATATCATTTTTTACCCAACCAGAATTTACATTTTTTATTTGCAACTTGGTCATTACATCAAAATTATATGATATCTTTTTTTAGTCTGTTATCTATATTTATGAGAATACAAAGTTATTATTAAAATCTTTAAATGATTATAAAATTATTTAATTCCAAAATATGGAATACCCCAACGTTTGGCATTCCTATTCTTCTGTAATATATGTATGCATATATAATCCGCTGTTAGAGAAACCGCATGCGAAGTACGTTTGAAATTATATTTTGTGTTTAATAGTAAGTAAAAGAGAAAGAATTTTGTCCGTCTGCTTCGTTGATAAGAAGTACTGTTTGCCCCCCCCCCCCACACACACACACACACACACCGTGCGGGGTCAAGTGCAAGAAGACATTATTATTGTTGAACGCATTATGCGAAAAAAGCTATTATTAAATTCTTTTAAATAGTAACTATTTTTTTAAGTGTTATTTAATTTGATATAAAGTTATTTCATATGTAAAATGATATTTTATTGACTTCAATGTGAATCAATAAAGTATGAGAAAAATAAATGTAACCATACTTGTATATCACTCCAAAAATCAAAAGAATTTTTAGACATTGATAACGATATCATTGCCGGGGAGGGGGTCCAAAATTATCAAAAAGTTGATACTGTTATATAAGTACAGCCCTTATGAAGTCTTCAAAAATCTGTTAATCATGTTAATATAACGGGTTTTGTATATATCTTAATAGTTTTAGAGCGTTCTAAAAGCGATATTAATATCCCTAAACCTACCTCCTTCTCTGCACTAGCGGTTTTAATAATTAAATTGTTATTGAAAATGCGTTCTTTCAAAACTTCAAATCAACTTTAATATTACACCATCTTCGCTATAGTATTTATCCTTCGAATTTTATGTGCCATACTAGATTTTAATACAATCCAATAAACTCTAAAGGATTAATATCTAATTATGTTCTATATAAATTTATTTCATGAAATGTGCATACTTACTAATATTTGTTTTAAACGCTGTAAAATTCACATTGTATGAGCATAGTAATATGTATTTTGAATTTTGCATAACTTATCAAATATTTTTTCATATATGCGTAGGTCCAGATGCCAGCAAAATGAACACCGCCCCTCAGAAATATTCAAAATTCTTTATTTCAAATATAAGATCCAATATGCTGTCAAGAAACATGTTTCTTAAAAGATAACGATCGACTGGGACGTTAAATACATTAAGAAAATACTTTCAACTCATTTATCTATCTTTAAAACATTATTTAAATGTTTTAAAAGATTTTATTGTCTTTTTATAAATTTGGCTTTGGAATAAATTCCTCTTTCTTCTTTATGAAACTGCAATGTCCAAATCGCGTAACTATGGCGCATTTGATGAATCAAATAAGCTTTCCACTCTTTCGATAACTCAAAAAGTTTGATACAGTTTAAAGTTCCACTAAATGTCAAATGCTCTGGAATTTCCCCATTGATCGAAAACAAAAGTTGCTTTCGAAAAACGTAAGGATAGTACGATAAAGATACCTGCTAAGAGGGAACCTGTCTAACACGGAAACTGTTTTCCAGTGCCTAGTGATTCCAACATGACTCTTTAAGTCTGTATCGAAATCCAAAGGCGCTATTTTCTGACACACTTACAAACTTATTTTTTATTTTAGGCGCATTAGCTAGAATCGAGTAGTATTTCCCTCTTTTCGATAAAGGTAAAAGGTTTGATACAAGTTAAAGGTCCCTAAATGTCTAAAGTGAGTCTAATGCTGTTGAATTTCTCCGTTTATCGAAAACAAAGGAGTGTTATCGAAAAATAGAAAGGTAAACAGACAAATATATCGCTAATAGGGAATTCTATAACTAAAATGAAACTTCAATGGACTTCATTTTTGGTATTTCGGATAATTTTAATCTTCCAATCCTTACCAACGTGGTATTAGATGATGGCCCTGGAAAAGGTAGAAGGACCCCCCCCCCCCCCGAAGGGGCATTAGGCCCCAAATTGACAGTAGGGCAGACCAAGGATGGAAGTTAACTTGATGTAAGAGAGGACTAGGGGAAGTTGAGAATGGTAAAAAAAAAAAAAAACGAACCATTGAATAAGAAAAAAATTGAAGAAAATGAATAAATGGTAAAAGAACAAGTGAAGCGTGTGATTAGAGCCAGACAAATGAAGAGGGGCCCGATGGGCCACAGCTGGTCCAGAATAAGTGCCCAAATGGTCAGAATGGGTCAAGAACTTAGAGAATAGTATCTACAAGGAAGAAAAATAATGAGACAAAACATTATGAAAAACAGATGAAAAATACCAATAGCCTGAGGCTAAAAGTAAAATGTTTCACTGGGCGGCGTCCCCTGGTGGTAGTAAAAATAAAATTGATACGAGAAGATAGGGAACAGTGAAAACACTTTATTTTGTGAATTTTATAATTTTTGGACAAACAGTATACTAAAGGTTTGAAGAAACAAAACTTTAAAGCGCCCTCTTGAGGCGAAGAAGGGAGTTAAAATTAAGAAACACATGTCCATATTTTTTATTCGATTTTAGACGCAATTTGATGTTAGCCTTATAATTTTCCTATGAGTGAAAGATACCGTACCAGAGTACGAAAAAAACCACCGCTAAGTATATTCCTTTAGAGCATTTTAAGCCCAGGGGTCTAAAATTAACAGTGGATTGACAAAAGAAAGGTAGATTTAGAAAGGTTATGAAATTACCCTTATTTTAATATATTACATGAGTGGGGTAAAATAATTTTGAAAAATCCTCTTCCCTGAGGCGACACTTAAAATCTTGAAAACACATATTTTGCAGTGCAGCTTTGTTTTAACAATAGCATTCTAATATTAAGAGATATGGGACAGCTTAGGAGGGCTAAAATAAGAGAAACATTGAAAATCAAAGACAAACTGGCGCCAAATTCAATAGAATACTTCTATATCAACAAAAACTCGAACTGATAACTTAAACCACTATGCCTCCTAACCCATATCGGTTAATAACAAAAGCGAATGGAAAAAAACATGTACTCCTTTGGGAAATCATGACTTACACCAGAAGCGCGGTAAGTTTGACTCTTCTGAAAGCTTCCTTTCTCTCGAAGTGCGAGAGCTCTCTCTCGCACTTCGACATCTATTTTCTGGACGCAAACTGCTCGTTTATCTCGAGGAGACATTCTGCTCGAGGGCAAACCTTTCGCTTACTTCGAGATATCTCACCGATTGCTTCCTTCGTCACTTCTCGTTCCTCGCTCTCGGTCTCTGTTCAACATTTCATATGACATTGTCGAGAATGAGAAATCAGTTTTCGTCCTTTCTCCGAAATGTTACTCTCGATGATTGTCATTTCACGCTCAGCCAAGAAGGGCCGAGAAGAGATATCGAGGGGCAAGCTGGAGAAAGAAATAGGCATGACAATGAACTATGAAATGAAGCTTTAATTTTCAATGTTTTTCTTATTTTAGCCCTACCAAGCTGTCACATACTTGGAGCCCTCCGATAAATATTTTATTTATTAAATATAAAAATTTCAAAGAGGAAGGTGGGTCGGGTGAGTTCCGAGGACGTGAGAGTGGGTGGGGCGCAATTAAAAAAAAAAAATTACCGAACTCTTCCTGTGACATATAATCGAAAAGCCCTTTGACAACTCTTTCATATTATGAACCTTTCTTCCCCCGAAGGTGAAATTCGGGGGGGGGGGCGAACAAATTTTTAAAACCCTTGCCGATTTCTATAATAAATTTAAATATCATTTTAGATGTAGGTTTTTTATGCAGTCTTCCAATAAATATTATTCATTGAACATAAAAATTTTAAAGTGGGGGGCTGCGTAAATTCCGGGGCGAAAGAGTGGGCCCAAAGGGGGGGAGGGAGGGGGAGCAATTTTCAAACTTTTTTGGACCCGTCATGTAATATGTTATCTGAAAGCTCTCGGATGACTCTTTCATATTATGAGACTTTCTTCCTCCCCTCCCCAATTTGGCCCCCACTGCGGGGGTTAGTTTTTTCCGTTTTTATCATTTTAGATCGGATTTTTTTATGGAGCCCTCCGATAAATATTATGTATAATATATGAAATTTCAGGACACTTTTCTAAATTTAGCCAAGACCCTTCATGTAACATATCGTTGGAAAGATTTGTGACTACTTATTGATGTTATGCACTTCCGGTGGCCGTCCAACCACTTTGCCCCCCGGGGGACACTTTTCCAAATTTAGCCAAGACCCGTCTTGTGAGATATCATTTTAAAGGTCTGTGACTACTTATTGATGTTATGCACCTCCGGTGACAGACCCCCCCCACATTGCCCCCCGGGGGACATTTTTCCAAATTTAGCCAAGACCCTTCATGTGAGATATCGTTGGAAAGGTCTGTGACTATTCATTGATGTTATACACCTATGGTGTCCGTCCCCCCCACTTTGCCCCCCCCGGGGGGCACTTTTCTAAATTTAGCCAAGACCACTCATGTGAGATATCGTTGGAAAGGTCTGTGACTACTTATTGATGTTAAGCACCTCCAGTGACAGCCCCCCCACTTTTCCCCCCGGGGGACATTTTTCCAAATTTAGCCAAGACCCTTCATGTGAGATATCGTTGGAAAGGTCTTTGACTATTCATTGATGTTGTGCACCTATGGTGTCCGTCCCCCCCAACTTTGCCCCCACGGGGGGCACTTTTCTAAATTTAGCCAAGACCCCTCATGTGAGATATCGTTGGAGAGGTCTGTGACTACTTATTGATGTTAAGCACCTCCAGTGACAGCCCCTCCCACTTTGCCCCCCCCCCCGGGGGACATTTTTCCAAATTTAGCCAAGACCCTTCATGTGAGATATCTTTGGAAAGGTCTGTGACTACTTATTGATGTTATGCTTCTCCGGTGTCTGTCCCCCCAACTTTGCCCCCCACGGGAGACACTTTTCCAAATTTAGCCAAGACCCCACATGTGAGATATCGTTGGAAAGGTCTGTGAGTACTTATTGATGTTATGCTCCTCCGGTGTCCGTCCCCCCACTTCCGGGGAGACACTTTTACAAATTTAGCCAAGACCCCACATGTGAGATATCGTTGGAAAGGTCTGTGACTACTTATTGATGTTATGCTCCTCCGGTGTCCGTCCCCCACTTCCGGGGAGACACTTTTACAAATTTAGACAAGACCCCACATGTGAGATATCGTTGGAAAGGTCTGTGACTACTTATTGATGTTATACACCTCCGGTAATCGCCCCCCCCCACTTTTCCCCCACGGGGGACACTTTTCTAAATTTAGCCGAGACCTCTCATGTGACATATTGTTGGAAAGGCCTACGACCACTTACTCATGTTATTCACCTCCCGCACCCCTCCCCCCACTTTGCCCTCCCCGGGAAGGGCATTTTTATAAATTCAGATCCAGACCCGTCGTGTGACATATGGTTCGAAAGGCCTGAAGACCTGTGACGGCTTATTCATATTATGCAGCTACTTTGCCCTTCCGCTCACTTTGACCCCTCCCCCAAGAGATCTGGTCCGAGGTTCGTTCGTTTCGAGATTATATTTTTTTACAAGATTTTGTAGTGCGTGCACACCACGCCTGCTATACGGTGTCGTATATAGCGGGTATCCTGTTCGTGATTTCATATTACAAGATTACGTATAACTTAGGGGCCCGATTAAAGGAGGGGCCCACTAGCGGGCGACGTAACCTTGTCTTTATTAACACCGACTCATTCCAGTTCACCCGCAGACGATTCTTGATAAATGTATGACGTATATAATATATAATATATGATGTATCAAAGCAATTGGCAAACTGGAGTCATCGAGAAAAAAATTACACAATCGAAAAATATCGAGATGTCCATACAATCGAGACAATCGAGAAAAACATCTCGTTATCGCCCATCACTATGTAAGAGTCCTTGGCAGGATTCATGGCGATCGGGTTTGTTTACGTTTCGCGTTTTCGGTGCGATATCTTTCGCTGCAATTATGTAGCTTCAAAATATCATTTGAAATTCCCTTCATGTTCATTTAAGAATATTATTACGCCCCCCTCCCCCAGAAGTAAGATACAATAAAACCTGCTTTATATATTACGCTAACGTAACGTGGCACAGAAATCGCGATTATGTGTTATTGTTTAATGGCAACGCCCGAGAATCGCATCTAATTGGTTATTGTGTAAAAGTCCTTGGCAGGATTTATGGCGATCGGGTTTGTTTACGTTTCGTGTTTTCGGTGCAATATCTTTCGCTGCAATTATGTAGCTTCAAAATATCATTTGAAATTCCCTTCATGTTCATTTAAGAATATTATTACGCCCCCCTCCCCCAGAAGTAAGATACAATAAAACCTGCTTAGACGAAAACGACCAGCGATAAATTCCGTTTTATGCAGGTTATTTAAATTGAGCAAAGCATAATAGCATTTTGGGGAGGGGGGGGGGGCTGGAACTTTTTTCTTTTCGTTTATTGCAGAAGTCCTTTATAAACAGGCTTTACTCTATTAGAAAATAAATTTGCTGGATGGTACTTTAAAAAAAATCTATATAGTAATATTTGCTTACAATTTTATTATTTCTTTTTCAGTATTACACTTTATGTTGTATTTGTAATTGCTTTTTCATATAAAGATTTTAAATAAAAAATTAAATTATTGAAAATATAATTACATTTTAATCAAATTCATCAGTTAATTTGGAATTAAAAAGTTTAAAGTATGAGACATATAAAAATTAAAAAACTTAACCTTTGACTTTACACAACTTTGGAACTGAACAAGAGTCGGGCCCTGGTAATTTGCACCGTCTCCACCCGCCCCCCTCTGTACGTACCTGCGATAAAATTTTTAGATTCATTTAAGAATATTATTACGGGCCCGGGCAACGCCGGGCGGGTCAGCTAGTTATATGAAAAATGTATCTCTGATTTTTTTTCATTATTTTTCCTGTGTAATAAACCTTTCAGAGAATCATATATAATTTTTTAGAAACAAAATAAAAAATCGTGCATTTAAGGATTAATAATATGTTTGAAAAATAACTAATTACATAGTTACCAACAATGCGGCTTTTTGAGTATCTCTATTTCCGCATAGTAGTTTTCGTCTTATTCAATCGCAGTTTTCTGTCACTAAATTAAAAAAATTCTATTCGTATATAAAGGTACTCAAAAAGCGGCAAGATTGGCAGCTGTGCAACTAATTATCGTTGTGTTATACACTGTCAGAAAAACTCGTCTATATACACTAAATTATTCCTCATTTTTTAACAAATAATTTCCGTACTACTAGAAAACATATTTCACCCCTGAATTCTCCCCGAACGTCTAAAACAGAGGGAGAAATTCCGTTCATTCCTAGCCCGCATGCTTATTGGGTCTATTGATAATAAACCCGAATTTAATTTAAAAAAGAAATAAAATAAAAAAGAAAAGTGCCCTGCTAAACTGATGGCATTGATGGCACTGATGGCAGGCTATTCACACTAATTGTATATTATACTCTTATTTTAAATAATAATGCCCCTCAAAAAAATAAGTGAAGGGGGATTAGCCCCCGTTTTCCCTCTGTATACTTAACCAATGAACCTCCAAATCTAATCAGGGAAGCTCCTTAACATAATAAACCGGTATACCAAATTTGGAGCAAATCGAATAACCCTGCAAAAAAAACCATTTATCAGAATTAAGGGGGGTGGACTAGTCCCCCTTTTCCCCCTATATACTTAACTAATGAACCTCCAGATTTAATCAGGGAAGCCCCTTAACATAACAAACTGGTATACCAAATTTGGAACAAATCGATTAATTTTGCATGAAAATTCCATTTATCTAAATTAAGGGGGGGGGGGACTAGTCCCCCTTACCCCCTACATACTTAACTAATGAACCTCCAAATTTAATCAGAGAAGCTCCTTAACATAATAAACTGGTATACCAAATTTGGAACAAATCGATTAATTCTGCATGAGAAACCCATTTATCTAAATTAAGGGGGGGGGATAGCCTCCCTTTCCCCCCTTTATATTTAACAAATGAACTCCCAAAACTAATCAATGAAGCGACTTATCAGAATGAACCTGGAAAAAAAATTTGAAGTAAATCGGATGTTTCTATGAAGAGTTATCGCGTTACGTACATACATGCATACAGAACCGGCGGGCACATTAGCTCTGAGGCTTTGATAACCTGTGAGCTAAAAAACAAAAATTCTATAAATTAGGATTTCTAATTTAACTAAAAAAGACAAAAAAATTTTCGAATTTCAAAATAAATAACAATTACTTTTCTCAGTCATTGAAAAGTGCTCACAATTTATTTTTTAATGTTGAATAAAGTTAAATAAAGTTGAATTTATAAAGTTGCTTATAAATAAATATTCGCATTTAAAATATACTTTAAATGAACGCACATAAAAGATATTTTAATTAAGAAAATTAAATGGAAAAAAATCGACATTACTCAAAAAAAAAAAAAAAATCTTATCGAATAAAAATATAATATTCGTAATTTTACCTCTAGTAATCAACGTAAAAATATTTAAAATTCACATTTTTATACTATATCAATACTAAAGTATAAAAACCCCAGATACAATCTCACTAAAGACGAAATCTACCCGAAATGAACTTCAAAATTGAAAGCTTTTTAAAGGAATTGATCAAGCCATATCCATCTGAAGCAAAGATATTTATTTCAAAGCATTTCGCTGCTGTGCAACTATACAGGGTGATTAAAAAAAGATGGGGAAAATTTTAAGAGGTGATAGTACACACTCAAACAAACATTTTGTATCAAAGAATGCATGGTCGAAAACTAAACGTAAAAAAGTTAGAGGGCGCCAAAAGTTATGTTCTTATACGAGGCAAAAACACACAATGAACGATTAAGTTAAGTTATGAAAACAAATCGCCAGATCTTTCATGTCTCGATTTTTTTTTTTTTTTTTTTTTTTTTTTTTTTTGTGGGGACAGCTAAAGGCTCTTGTGTATGAGACTCCCATTGAATCCGCAGAAGAACTTGTCGCCAAGCTTTCGGCTGCTGTAGGGGAAGTTCGCGATATGCCTGGTGTGTTTCAGAAAATTCGCCAATCTGTTCTTCGCCGTTGTACTGCGTGCATAACCGGTCAATGTTTTGAGCACTTATTGTAATCAAATGCCATTAAAATTGTTTTCCTAACTTAACTTAATCGTTCATTGTCTGTTTTTGCCTCGTATAAGAACATAACTTTTGGCGCCCTCTAACTTTTTTACGTTTAGTTTTCGACCATGCATTCTTTGATACAAAATATTTGTTTGGGTGTGTACTATCACCTCTTAAAATTTTTTCCCATCTTTTTTTAATCACCCTGTAAATTCGTACGAGCGTGTTCGTCTCGTAACGCTAAGATGGCTGGTTCGAATCCAACATCAGTCACTTTTGCTTTTTCCCAACTTTCTTCAATTGACGAATATTTTACCTCCTGTAACGGAGGAAAGAAAAACGGATATTTGTCAATCCACGGAAATATGCCGGCAGCACTGCTGCCAGTAGAATTTCCGTGAATTGAAGAAAGTTTTTTTTTGAGAGTGTAATTCTGTTGTTACGGTTAAATACATTCAAATACTTCTTCGATTGAGGATTTTTATCTGTTATTAATATCATTATTATTTTGCCATTTTTTTTTCAGCATAATAAATCAAAACCTACGGAAATGGAATTGGAAAAAGGTGGAATAAATTTCAGTTTTAAATAGGTTTCGTCTTAGCAAATAAAAGATCTATTTTTATTGCCTTTCCTATTTTTTTTTACCGGTACATTACAATTTTCCGTTTGACTCAGGATTCTGTTACTAGCCCTTAAATGCATGGTTTTTTATTTTGTTTCAAAAAAATTATGAATGATTCTCTGAACAGGAAAAATAGTGAAAAAAATCAGAAATACATTTTTCGTATAATACGTCAAATTCTTCTTATGCTGCACATATGCAATACAAATAAAAACTAAAATATTGCAAATTAGTCAATATTTTAATAAGTATGAATCTAAATACTTTATTTTATATAATTTGGTATTTTGTAAAACTTAACCTTTAAATGCATAAATTATTTTTTTAGAATTATGTTTTTTACTCTTATATTAAAGATTACACGCCAGAAATTTGAGATAGATTTTTAACTTTATATTTTTATACTTTTTGCAGAATTAGTATTTCTATACAAATATACTGGTTGCTAAAATTACATAAAAAGTCATCTAGATATGCATCACTATGAATTTAAGGGTTAATATAATTTGTTTTCTCATACACAGTGTATTAAAACAAATAATTTTTTTTATATTATTTCAGAAAAAATATACATGAAACATCTTATTCATTCTTAGTGAATAATTAAATAAATGAATGGTATAAAAATATTTATGATAAAAAATATTTGATTATCATTGTTTATGCCTGTGTAACAGCATAATTATACAGGGCTATTACAAATGATGGAACCGATTTAAAAAAAATCATATTTTCGAAACTACTGCAGATATTACAACAAGTGATACATATGAATTTAAAGGGAAATATACTAAGTTTTTTTCAGTTACAAATGTTCGATGTATGACCCTTTTGTTACACGGCATACGTCCAGTCTGTAATCCAGTTCGTCCCAAACATTTTGTAGCATCACTCTGTAAATGGTTTTGAATTCTGCACAAATACGTTCTTTAAGTTCTGACAATGCCAAATACATTGTTTATGTATCACCAATGCCGAAAACAAAGTATTCAGAACATAAAGAACGCATTTGTGAAGCTTTCAAAACCATTGACAGAGTGATGCTACAAAATATTTGGGACGAACTGGATTACAGATTGGACATATGCCATGTAACAAGAGGGTCACACATCGAACATTTGTAACTGAATAAATCTTGGTATATTTCTCTTTAAATTCATGTATCCCTTATTGTAATATGTGCAGTAGTTTCGAAAATATATATTTTTTTAAATCGGGTCCTTCATTTGTAATAGCCCTGTATCTTAGAATAAAAACGTATTTCTTTTTAATGTATATTTTAACAAGCTTCAACTATTTTACCAAGCATGGTTTGGCACATTTTTAACTCCACTGATGTTGTAACTTGTATAGAATTGTAACTATAAATAGTATTTTATAAAATTGGCAGGCGTTCCTATTTAAAAACTAAGTGATCGGAGGGTGTTTTCTATTTTCCAGTAAGCACGTTCAGAAGATCGCGTAAGATCATTCAAAAAATACAGTCAAAGTAGGCTTTTGAGCCGAATTTCTCAACCTGACAATGCGAAAAAGGAGAAAAACCAGTCGTCACGATGAACAAAATAGCTTGTAACTCGATATGTAGTATATTTAGCAAAAAATGGAAAATTCATTTCGATTTCAAATCGCTCCAGCAACCATCCATGCTAATTTTATGCCTCTACGTTTAAAAATGAATCAGAAAATGTGTAGGAAAATTTTTCGTTTGTTGAGCAGGAAATTTGAGAATCCTCTTAAGGCCGCTAGTCGCTCAGCTTCCGAATTCCCGTCGCTAATGCTAAGTCTATGGGTGTAGAATGCATTCGTATATTTAAAATATCTCCTCAGGAAATTAATGTTTTTAATTGCTTTTTTCTTTGCACTCTTCTTAAAAGATGTTTATATTAGGTAGATTTCGTAAGAAATACTACCTATTGCAGTCGTTACTATGGTGCGACTTTTGAAAAATTCCTTCATAACTTTTCATTATAGGACCCCAGGAACCCAAAACCACCCCCACCTAAAAAGTTTATATATATATATATATATATATATGCATGTATGTATGTACTAAATTTTGTCCGCACGATAAAAGTCGCAATTATGCACGGATCGTCTTCAAACTCGCCAACAACTTTGAGATGGCTAATATCTCGGCGGGGATTGAAAACGGGCAAAATCGGCCCAAGGGAATGAAAATGGGGAGGGTTCAAAATTTTGAATACCGTCTTAACAAGATTCTGATAAAACCAGCTCCTACACAACAATGACAGGAAAAAATAAATATTTTTCGTTATAGCAGTTTCCAACAATTAGAAAAAAAAAATAAAGTTCTCCACAACAATTGCTTTTATATTGCAAGATTTTCACGTGAAAAAATAAATTAAATAAATAGTTTGATGAATTGAAAACAAATTGAATATTACGTCATAAATTTTCTAGAGCAAGATTTCAGCATGAAAACTCAAAATGAAAAAAATAGTTTGACGAATTAAAAAATATATATATTGCGTCATATTGGAAATATAATGGACCTCCGCAGGTGCTTATGTAACGTCATGTGAGATTGAAGAAACGAATTAAAACATGATAAAAACATGACTATGGAAATATTAACATATTTGAACACTTTGAGGTTCTCTAAATTTGTTTTAACCGTTTTTAAACCTATTCCATATACATGCGTGTGTGTATTCGTGTATATTAGAATTTTCACAAAATGTTTAACTCCCTAGAGCTCATTCTTAGGGAAGGAACTGGGTTTATCTCTAATCTTGATTTAAGTTTTGTTAGTAAATTTAGTACTTAACTTCGAAATCTACCTCCGCCTGTAGGCCCGAGCCGGCAGGGATTTTTTTTCTTAGTTCTCAAAATATTACGAACTGTGAATAGGATTTTAACACTTCATATAAAATTATATTTTGAGAACTTAGAAAAAATAAACATCTTTTAAGAAGAGTACACAGAAAAAAGGAGTTAAGAATATTAATTTCCTGAGAAGATATTGTAGATATACGAATGCATCAAACGCCCATAGACTTAACATTAGTGAGGGAAATTTGGAGGCTGAGTGACTTGCAGCCTACGGAGTTAAAGTAGTCATGTGAAGAAACTTGCAAGCTAATATTATTTAGCTTAGGTTATTTTCAAACCTCTCGCTTGCATATTAATATTTTAAAATGATTTTTGTTTTTGTTTTTCTTGCATAGGCCGATCTCTAACTGGGCTAGTTTTTCAATTTTCAATTTTGATTCTATATTATTTTTAAAAAGCTACTTTCACTTTCGGTACCAGTCCGAAAATGAAAGAAGTCTCATTAAAAAAAACTGCATGCAAATTCGAAAAAGTAAAAACCAGCCCGTTTAGAGATCGACCTCAGCTAACCTATGCATAAAAAATCATTTAAAAATATTAAAATGCAGGTGAGAAATTTGAAAATAACCTTAACATATACTTAACATGAGCTTGCGAGTGTTTTCACATGACTAGTGAAGGTCTTAAAAGTCCCTCGAAATGTTATTTGAATCCAATGGTTATCCATCTGTCTCTCTTACTTATAGACCGGGATGCAGCTGCGCAGGCCATCAGCTCATCAAGTTGACGGCTAAAATTCCAGGATTAGACAGAACTCGATTAGCATATTAAAAGACAATTGGTCTGCCGAGAGAAACCTCCTGCAAACTCGATGTTAGTGGTTCATCGGTAGGTTTATCATTGTGTTTTCTTGCGCACAAAGGTATGAAATCATGGAGGACTGGGGGCAGGAAACGATAATGGTAAACCTACCAGTCAACCACTAAAAAAAGGTTTTCAAGTATTTTCCACCTAGATATGACTTCGCAGACCAGTTGCCTTTTAATATGCGAATCGATCTTTAACCAATCCTGGAATTTCAGGCATCAAAAGTGATGCTTTGTTCAACCACTTCCTGGTCTATTACATGTCTTCCCGTATTCTGTCTGTACTTCTATGGAAGTTGAAAACGTTGTGAATGTAAAAACATTATTTTTGTCATTTTTTGAAAATAATCATCTTATCTTATATTGATTAATTTCTTTCGTTTTCTTTTTCCTTGGGTCACGTAAAATATTTCGAGCATGTTACAATCTATGGAAGTCATAAAAATACTTAACACCTAAAGTGTTACTAAATACAATTTTCTGCTTATACGAGAGCAAGTCAATAAGTAGGTCACAAAAGCCAATAAAAAAAATCCCTGCCGGTTCTGGCCTACAGGCGGAGGTAGATTTCGATGTTAAGTACTAAATTCACCAACAAAACTTAAATCAAGATTAGAGATAAACCCAGTTCCTTCACTAAGAATGAACTCTAGGGAGCTAAACATTTTGTGAAAATTCTAATATACACGAATACACACACGCTTGTATATGGGATAGGTTTAAAAATGGCTAAGCTGAGGTCCATTATATTTCTAATACGACGCAATATTTTTTTTTCTTTAATTCGTCAAACTATTTATTTCCTTTTGAGTTTCCATGCTGAAATCTTGCTCTAGAAAACTTATGACGTAATATTCAATTTGTTTTCAATTCGTCAAACTATTTATTTAATTTATCTTTTCACTTGAAATTCTCGCAATGGAAAAGCAATTGTTTTGGTGAAAATTTTATTGTTTTTTTTTTATTGTTGGCAACTGCTATAACGAAAAATATTTATTTTTTCCTGTCATTGTTGTATAAGAGCTGGTTTTATCAGAATCTTGTTAAGACAGTATTCAAAAATTTTAACCCCCCCCCCCCCCCCCATTTCCATTCCCTTGGGCCGATTTTGTTCATTTTCAATCCCCGCCGAGATATTAGCCATCTCAAAGTTGTTGGCGAGTTTGAAAACGATCCGTGCATAATTGCGACTTTTATTGTGCGGACAAAATTTAGTACATACATACATATATATACATATAGTATATAAACTTTTTAAGTGGGGGTGGTTTTGGGTTCCTGGGGTCATGTAATGAAAAGCTATGAAGGAATTTTTCAAAAGTCGCACCATGGTAACGACTGCAATAGGTAGTATTTCTTACGAAACTACCTAAAAGGACAAAATCAAGATACATACTTAAAAAGCATGTTTATTTCTCTATATAATCGTCATTTACATCGGTACATTTGTCCCGTCTATTTATGAGTTTTCTCATACCTGCTGCATAAAAGTCTTTGGACTGCACTCTCAGCCATCTGTGTATCTCACATTCAACGTCTGCATCAGTCGGCTGTAGCCATGTGAACCCCCTGTTGCAGTTGCTAATGCTGTCTATTGTTGTTCGCCTGTCAGCTCTAACCATTTCTTCAACCTTCCGCACTGTTTCTTCTGTAGCAATCTCAACAGGACGACCACTTCGTTCACCTTCAACAACTTTTGAACGTCCCTGCTTATCTTGTACAACTGTTGTCTTCGATATTGACATCTTACAGTTGGACAGTGCTGCCACCTATTGGAATATTTGGAAACAATTTACTACTAATGTCTGATCTCTCATATCGGTTTGTGACCTATTTACTGGCTTTCCCTCGTATAAACAAATGATTTTCCTATTTGAAAATCGTCACACTGACAGTTATAATTTTTTACAATAAAACAGCAAAATTTTTTATAAATAAAAATCTTGAACTATTTCAATATAACAGATATAAAACAATAACAGATGATAACTAGATAGTCATTTTTCTTTGCAAGTAAGGTTTTAAAAATGACTAAATTGTAAATAATTGTTTTTTAGTGTAATAATGTATTGCTATTTATAACTATTACTTATATAACTATGGGAGAAGAGGCTTTGCCACCTGTCCGCTACACTCGCCAGCCCCCATCCAGACCTTACAGGCTCTAATAAAAAGCTAAGTTTCTCTGTTTAAAAAATATCCGAATATGGAAGATTGATATTATAACGACCCTGGTGATATTCTGTAATCGATTTACCAACCATTTTAATATCGTTAAGTAAAAATATCGTTGCCTCACGGACTTTTCTTGAAGAAAAGTTTTTATTTAGACGCTATAAGGAAATCATTTTAAATGCTTTGAAATATACCGTTTACAAATGTTAAGTTTGAAATGAAATGTATAATTTTAAGTATTGCGTAATTTTTATCATTAAATGTTTTTTACATGTAATAATTTAATTATTTTAAAGTTTTCTTTCTTTTTTAATATTCATGTGTAAATATATTTTTCAAATTGAAAAGTGCTTGGAAATATTATTATTTGAACTTTTAAAAATCTGTTGACAGTAGATAAAAAACAGCTATTTCAAAATATGAATTAAATCTCTATTCGCATAATTTTTAATGAAAAATTGGAAAGGAAAAACTAAAAAAAATTAGACAAATTTAAAAAAGGCTTGGACATTTTACACCACAATCTAGTACAATATATGCCTGAAAAAAATGGTTAAATTGCAATGCATAGTTTTTGATCCTATAAGAATTATAAAACTGAATTAATGTCAACGATTTTAACATTAAATAGCACTTAAAATAAATCTTCGATTAATGTCAACGATTTTAACATTAAATAGCACTTAAAATAAATCTTCGATTAATGTCAACGATTTTAACATTAAATAGCACTTAAAATAAATCTTCGATTTAAAAACTCTGTCTTTCAATTTGTTTATGATATATTTCTATATAAATCTACCATTTTTCATATTTTAAAATGCAATAGTTCTTACAAAATGAGCCGTGAAAGTGAAAAAGTCAGAATAAATTCATTTATTGCAGCAGTTGGAATAGTTACTTTCTTTCAGACTAGAAATATACTATATACAGTAAAACCCCGCTAATCCGAAATTCCGTTTAATCCGAAGCGATTTTATTTTCGAAAGTTATACTTAAGAGATAATCTGAAAATATTGAATCATTGTACTAAAAACAAAAATGTACTTTTTACACTTTTTACTTTGAAATTTTCCGGATTACAGAATGAATGTTGAGATAAACGCGTAGAAGTTAGAATTAAACAAAGAATGGCAGTAAAGCATATTTTTTATTCTTTAAACAGTTTGAATAGAAAACAAGTATTCAATAATATAAAAGTACAACATATGTACACGAATATAAAATGAAAACATGCACTGTAGGCCTACTTGTAGAAGATTCCTTAAAAAAAACCTCGAATATAAGTTTGTTTGGAAGTCACCATAAAATTATTTTTCAAAATGGAAAAAGCATTTAATTCAGATGATAAAAATAGATTTTTCTTTTCAACAGCTTGGTTTCGCAAATTATCTATAGAAATGTTTTTGTCTCCCCCCTCGTTGCCGTAGTGACTGAACTATTTATAGATTCGCAGTTTTGTACCGTTTGTATTCAGTTGTTACGTAATTTCTTATTCTGAAATTCCATTACATTATTATAAACTTAAAGAGTGTTTAAACAAGCAATACTTTTTTTTCTGAAAGTCGTGCCGGATTATCCAGCATGCTAGACCTTAGGATGCCGGTTTAGAGGATGTTTACTGTACTACTGAGTACTTATAACTTACACTTTCTTTTAACAAAAACCTTTTTCTTTTCTATTTTTTATCAGAATTTCAAGTAATCCGAAAAGACACCGGTTCCAGTTAGTTCGAATTAGCAGGGTTCAACTGTAGTACTAATTTTAACTATTTTTCTAATAATTAATTGTTTTTTACAACATAGTTATGTTTAGATATACATACACACAGAAATAAAAAGGAAATTTAAATCCTGAACATAAATTATCAAACGGAAATGAATGTGGTGGAATATATAACAAGCAGAAAAAAAAAGTGTTAAATTATATTTTAAAATTCTTGAAATAATCATAAACATTTTCAAAATAAAATGTTTTCCAAAAAACTTTCATTAATAACAGTAAAATATAGCCCACCCCCTCCTTCCCTAACACTAATATACAAAGAAATTACAGTTTCAAGAAAACATTCAGAAAAATATGTCGCGTTTAGAATTTGACGTTAAACTTTTCGAATTTGGCAAAGCGAAGGCATTTGGCGATTATGAATTTAAATAGGGAAATTGTCAAAACATTCTACATTTTGACATTTATCTGTCGGTTGTTTTAAAGAAAGTGGCGTAACAAAAGTTTGACCTTACTACAGTTAAAATTAAATGACTTGGAATATATTTCTGTAGAGAATAAATGCTTTTAAAAAAAAAAAAAAAAGGAAAAAACACACTTTTCTGAGCATTTTTCTTTCGTGGGTATAACTTTATATATTTAAACAACAGGGATAAAAATGATTTGTTGCGGTTACTACAAAACTTTCTTTTTAGTGAAATAGCTTAATCCTTTATGTCCTAAATTATTATTTCATGAAAATTTCATTTTCTAAAGTATTTTTTGTGAACTTTTGAAAGTGCATTTGAGATTTACACAAACATTTTTTGCCAATTAAAGTTAATTAAATTTGAATTTATAGGGATTTTGTGCAGTATTGATAACTTCACTCAAATCTCTTATTTTAAATTTTTTTTCAGTATTTTTTAGAATTAGCAAATGTACAAATATAATGTTCTTACAATAGAAATATTTCCGAGCTGATCCCCGCCAATCTTACAACGTCAAGAGATGCAAAGGTAAAAGAAACAATCCTGTAAAAAATATTTTTTTGTGAGTGAGTGCAATTAATAATGCTTTTGGAACAAGATAAAGTAAAGTATCTATAACTCATTCTAAACTGTATTACTACTAATCGATGTATTAAATGAATTTCGTAACATTTTAATTTAACCCTTTATCTACTAACGGTACTTATAAGTACCATTAAAATAACTTGTTATAAAATTCATTTAATGCATCGATTAGTAATTATACAGTTTAGAATGAGTTATAGATACATAATTTTATCTTGTTCCAAAAGCATTATTGGTTACACAGAACAAAACTATTTTTAAAACGATGATTTCTTTTGCCTTTGCATCTTTTCAGCTTTCTTGGCGTTAGAGGGGGGATTTTTCAATTCAGAAATATCTGTATATTTCAATTGTAAGACAATTATATTTGTACATTTCCTAATTCTACAAAAACTAAGTAAAATATTTAAAATAGAAAATTTGAGTGGGGTTATAAATATTGCACAAAATCTCTATAAATTCAAATTTAATGAATCCTTCTAAATCCTTCATTACTTCTAAAATCCCTTTAGCTTTTATTAAATGATTATGTAAATCTTCTAATGTAGTTTAAACAATTCACGAAAAATGCTTTAGAAGATAAAATTTTCATGAATTCATAATTTAGTACATAAAGGGTTAATGGCATTTTAAAGTTCCGTCGTGACATAAAGAGTTAACATAGAAAAATTATAGTAATTTCAAGAAAAATAATGCGTAAAAAATATTTATAAATAAAATAACAAAAAGCTTGAGCCCAGATCTGAGTTAAAGACTAAAACTAAGATTTTGTACAAAAAAAAGATTTCTATGTAGTAGTACATTTACTTTCATGATACATATCTGTATTTCTTTTTTTTCTTTTTTTCACTTGAAATTCTAAAAAATGGTGATGTTACATTCAGAGATGTCGTAGTAAATCTAAAGAGACAACTGTTCAAATATTTATTACTGAAATATCCTAGAATATTTTTCAGAATCTTACTAAAAGAAGTTCTTAAGAAACAGTAGTGGTATTATCCCTATTGATGGGTCACTTTTTAATATTTCACCGTTCACTTGTGAAATAAATATGTGCCAGCGCTGCAGATATACAGTAGGGAAGAATTCGGACGACAGTTATAAGGGGCTGTACATATAGAATGTGATCCCTTTAGGGGGGGGGGGGGTCAGTTATTAGTTTAATAATTAGTTATAAAAATCAATTTATTACATATTATTTTTCTGAAAAAAATAAATACAAATCCCGTTTTTAGAAACGTGGTAGATGCTCATTAAATGCGTTGGCTGCATTAAACAAGTCGGAAATTGTACGTCAAACGCGGAAAATGAGGTGCGTTTGTATTATAACTAGTTTTATAAATATCCAGATCTTGGTACAATAGCTGTTGCACTCTTATGCAAAAAGGCATGGATACATAGGACGTCATCATCATGGCAACCAAGAATCATGACCTTTCACAGTACATCATAACCTAGAATCATGACCTATCACAGTACATCATAACCTATCACAGTACATCATAACCTATCACAGTACATCATAACCTAGAATCATGACCTATCACAGTACATCATAACCTATCACAGTACATCCTAACCTAGAATCATGACCTATCACAGTACATCATAACCTATCACAGTACATCATAACCTATCACAGTACATCATAACCTAGAATCATGACCTATCACAGTACATCATAACCTATCACAGTACATCATAACCTAGAATCATGACCTATCACAGTACATCATAACCTATCACAGTACATCATAACCTAGAATCATGACCTATCACAGTACATCATAACCTAGAATCATGACCTTTCACAGTACATCATAACCTATCACAGTACATCATAACCTAGAATCATGACCTATCACAGTACATCATAACCTAGAATCATGACCTATCACAGTAGATCATAACCTAGAATCATGACCTATCACAGTACATCATAACCTAGAATCATGACCTTTCAGAGTACATCAAAACCCAGAATCATGACCTATCACAGTACATCATAACCTAGAATCATGACCTTTCACAGTACATCATAACCTAGAATCATGACCTATCACAGTACATCATAACCTAGAATCATGACCTATCACAGTACATCATAACCTAGAATCATGACCTATCACAGTACATCACTGAATTCATTACCTGTGATAGGATTCAATAGAATGAAGAAAACTTTGATTAATATCTTTTTAAGTTTTGATTCGATTATCATAAAATTTGAAACGACTCGACAAAATTCTACAACGATTCTATATATTATATTTCAAATCATTCTGTCGGGTAGTTTCTGCGCTTTTCTATGCGGGCAGACAGACGGACGGACCAGGCGACGACTAATAGGACCTACGTATTTATATAATCACGAACGCAGGTTTATTTACAGTCAACTCTGTGAAATCCGCCAATGTATAATCGGCCATCATATATTATCTCCACTACATGTTGGAATGTAAACCATGAAAATTGTCATTAACAGTTAAACACATAAAGTTAAATTTGGTAGAGTCGTGGAAAAAAAAAGTAAACACCCCCTACTAACTCCTCAACAAATTATCATAGAAGAAAGTTACTGGTACCGGACGATTGGAAATAAAGTTTAATTTTAAATGATGTATATAAAATTTGCTTAGGGGGCCATCTACATATTAAAACGAATCCAAACTTCATTTTTTTTCAATGACAATACCCAATTTTAACGAGATATTTCAAATATTCAGTTCAAATTAAGCCTAGACACTGAATTTCAAGTCATTAGAACGATAAGTTTTTGAATTATAAACATTCAAAATTTAGTGCTTCTAATGTTAAATAACGTTTTCATATTTTTATTAATATCTCCAGAAATTATGCTCCTAATGTGCTAATTTTTTTTGTAGCAATAATACTAATGTATCCAAACATAAATACGCTGAATTCGCAATTTTTAGGATTTTATGATATGAATTATGAATTATGAAATTAATATTCGAAAAAATTATGAATTGCAACCTACAATTTTTTTGATAGATTTGGATTTATTAAGTCCTGCTTTATGTAAATTCGAAATTTCACATTTTTCTTCCAAGTAATTTTCAAATTATGCTTTAAAAAAGGCAAAATGATGGTTTAAGGGGCCGTCTGTAATAGAAGTGACTAGATATTTTTAAATTTCTTCTGGTGTATTGTAATCTAGCAGGCTTCATGACTTCTTAAGGTGCCTTGATCAAGATGGGGGCTCTCTCGGTTAATAATGGATTTCCGAACTTCAATTTGGATACAGCCCTTAAAATACGCTCGTTTTAAAATAATTAATTTCTCGGAAACTTATGGTACGAATTGCATAAAAATTTGTTTTTAGGCTAATTGGAGGATGTAGAGTTCATTTATGATGTCAGAATTGTGTACTGGTATTGAAAAAAACAAAGTTATGGTTCGTTTTAATATGTAGATGGCCCCCTAAGCAAATTTTATCTATATCATTTAAAAGTAGACTTTATTTCCAATTGTTCGGTACCAGTAACTTTCTTCTACAATAATTTGTTGAGGAGTTAGTGGGGGTGTTTCCTTTTTTTTTCCCACGACTGTACATATTTTTTTCAGTTATCACTTTTCCAGTGAATAGATAGTTAAATAGAAACTGGATATAAATATTTAAATTTCCTTGAGTAACAAACTTTTATTTCGGAGCAAGATGTAATGAGTGTTCATGGATTATAGAAAAAAAATTATGGACAACAAACCAAAACTGAAACTACCATTGTGTTGTGTCAATGTTTAAAATAATGAATAATCAGTAAAGTGTTTTTGTATGTAATTTAAATTTTCTTTAATCTTAGTTATTTAAGAGTCATTATTTTGAAAATCAGACAAAGTGCGATAGTTGTATTTTTTGTTTTGCTTTTTTTTTTTTTTTTTTTTTTTTTTTTTTTTTATGTTGAAGTAGATTATATTTAATAAATAATGTGAAATTTTGAAGCTCTGAAAAAATGTCCTGTATCCTGTAGAAAATGTCAAAGTTCAAGACCACGAATCCCATTTTTCATGAAAATTGAAATGCCACTATGTTTGGATTGCTATATCTCTGGAAAGCAACAACATCCCAAAATTATTTTGTCATAAACTGTTAGTATAACACTACATGCTTAGTAAAATTTACTTGGTTCCATGGGGCATTGTTAATTTTCATTGTTATGTTGCCACAAAATGCAATCAAAATGACGTTTTTGCCCGTTTTCTGCACTTATTATCTTAGTTAAGCAATAGTAGGCCAAAATTTTTCTTATAGAATATGAAAGTTTACTATTAGGACAAACTAGGTAATATAGAGATCTATCGGGATATCGATACAGTAAGCAGATATAATTTGTTAAATATTCAAAAGCTTCAAAATCTGAAACTTTTGAATTAGTCTATCTCAAAACAGCATCACAGTTGAATAAAACAAAATATATCAGGTAGTAGTTCAACATATGTATAAAAACAGGGAAACGAAAAATAAGTGGGGTCTCATACTATTTTCAGAAGAAATAAAATTACAAAACTTACAAAAAGTCAATGCAATAATCAGGCTTTTCCCCTACAAAGAGAAAGAGAAAAGGGATGTTCCATTTCCTCATAGGGGAAAAACATAGAAAAGGGAAAGAGAACGGGATAAATCATTTTCTGATAGGGAAAAAGCCTGATATTGACACTACTTTTTTGTAAGTTTTGTCATTTTTTTTCTGAAAATAGCATGAGACCCCACTTATTTTTCGTTTCAGTGTTTTTGTACATATGTTCAACTACTACCTGATATATTTTGCTTTATTCAACTGTGATGTTGTTTTGAGATAGGACTAATTCAAAAGTTGCAGATTTTGAAACTTTTGAATATTTAACAGATTTCATCTGCTAATAACATCGATATCCCGGTAAAGTTCTATATTACTTAGCTTGTCTTAATAGTAAACTTTCATATTCTATAAGAAAAATTTTGGGGTACTATTGCTTAACTAAGATAAATGAGTGCAGAAAACGGTCAGAAACGTCATTTTGATTGCATTCTGTGGCAACATAGCATTGAAAATTAACAATGCCCCATGCAACCAAGTAAATTTTACTAAGCATGTAGTGTTATACTAACAGTTTATAACAAAAGAATTTTGCGATGTTGTTGCTTTCCAGAGATATAGCAATTCAAACATGCTGGCATTTCAAGTTTCATGAAAAAAGGGATTCATGATCTTAACTTTGACATCTTCTACAGGAAACAAGAAATTTTTTCAGGGCTTCAAAATTGCACAATATTCATTAAATATGATCTACTTCAACATTAAAAAAAATCAAGCCAATTAAAAAATATAAATATCAAAATATCACTTTTTTTAAGATGAGAGGGGGTTGCTGTTCTATTCCTTCGTACACATAAACGCAAATATCGGTCATCGGTGCTTGTCGTAGCTCTTGCTCGCACTTTGCTGAACTTTCTGGAGGCCGAACCAGTGGTTTGAAATTGTTGCCAAAGCCTATGAGCAACAGAAAGACTCACATTTAGCCATCTGGCCACCTCTGTCTGACGTTGACCTACATCCAATCTTTCAATAGCTCTATATCGCAGTTATGCGGACAAATGATACCTCGACGTCATACTAATGAATTGGCTATCTCAGTTTTCTTATCTCATAATCACAGCGACACCAGCAGCCGCACTCTCTAACACGCATTTTTATGCTCCGCACAGATGACGCAATCCGATTGCTGCGCCACTAATTTGCATTTTGTAATTTTAATCAGAATCATTTAGTTAACAACGTATCCAAATTTCA
Source organism: Maratus speciosus (assembly GCA_963932465.1). Taxonomy (NCBI): domain Eukaryota; kingdom Metazoa; phylum Arthropoda; class Arachnida; order Araneae; family Salticidae; genus Maratus; species Maratus speciosus. The sequence continues at coordinate 119,050,479 of OZ010795.1, forward strand.
TAGCTTAATTTTTGAACGAGTTATCGATCTTTTTGTGATTTTTCCTTAATTTTTGGAAACCAGTGTAGATATGAAGATGCATTACATGCTTCAATAACCAATGGCCGCCATTTTGTCTCCACTGTAAAACTAAAATTAATTAATTAAAATTTAATTAATGAATTAATATTTGAAAAAACTGTATTAACATCAATTGTCATCCAGTACAAGTTTTAAAAAATTTATTTCAACTTGATAGGATGAATAATAAGCATTTTATGAATGATTGAAAATTTGAACAAGATATATACATAAATAAATAAATAAATATAGGGAGAGCGTGAACTAATAGTAGGAATTGAAAAAAAGTAATAGTTTGGAAATGGACCAATAAAAATCTGCGTAGATCTTCCCGGTACAATCCTAGATCGGCATCCATATTTCTTGTGACCGGCGGTCTTTCTTCGTTAATATTACGAAAACTGTTTCACACAAAAATGTGAAAATTGGTGCTATTATGGAGAAATGTTTGAGAAATACGCTGATGCAGACAGTTTTTAAATCGAATAATTATTTTAAGAGATATTTAATGTTAAAGTTGGTAAAAATCGTTTCAATAAAAAAAAATTATTTGAGCAAAAACTATACGTAGGAATGTAAATATTTTTAAACCATTTAAAACTTTAGAAGTTCCCGATGTGCAGACGGAATTTATTTTTTTAATTTGACTCATTTTTTGAGGATTTATCTCCATTTTAAATTCAAATTTGCAGCATTTTGAAAGATATTTTTTATATATTTTAGAAAAGGGTATTAATTTAAACTGTTGCCAATTTTTAAAAAAGCGCAAATAATATAAGCTAAGACAGCGCAAATAATATTTCCTGTCTAACAACAAAAGTTTTTTCATGTTTATGTTAAAAAGAGAAAGAAAACTTTGGTGAAATTTACGTAATATTTCCTTCAAATTAAAAATTTATTTACACGTGGCTATTATAATCAGAAGAAAACTTTCAAATGAGAATTAAGTTATTGCGCGTTAAAAATCAGGAAAATATTGAAAATTACGTCATAAAAACTATAGTTACACATGAATTTTTAAAGAGAAAGAAAATTTTTAAATAATAGATACATTCTCATGCGTTAAAAGTCGCAAACTTAGGAAATTTACGTCATATTCAAAAAGGCCAAGTAATTGACAGTTGGCAAAACAGTTTGAAATAAAAAATATATTTGCGCGAGACATTTATTTCACATTTTGAGATAATTATTTCAACTATTATCGTGAATTCTAATACAGCGCAAATAATATTTCCTTTCTAACAACAAAAGTTTTTTCATATTTATGTTAAAAAGAGAAAGAAAACTTTGGTGAAAATTACTTCAGATATAAAACGATACATTTCAAATGTGTTATTTAAAAGAATTTTCTTATAGAGCTGTTAAAAAACCGAGAGACAAAGACTCTGTTTACTTAATTCATTTTACATTAGCTTATTTTCAAATTTTTAACTATTTTTGTTAATCAAAGACGAAAATAGCCATTGTATCCTTTAACAAACGCTGATTTCGCCTTAAAAATCTCCAATCAAAGGAATATGAATGAAAACCCGTTTACAGGGAGATCGCCACTTTTTTTAAAAATTATAATTAAATCTTTTTAAAGCCGATGAAATTATCCTACTTTTAGAATCTGGGGAGTCGGAAAGGGGGTTGGCGAGCGTAGCTCGTAGGGGGCAGAGCCCCCTAGTAAGTTAAAAGAAAGCATGTGATAATAATAAAAGAGCATAAAAAAGCAAAGTTTTGTGTCCAGCACCACATTAAAAGCCTTTACAAAAAAAAAATTCCACGCTGTACCGCTTTTATGACATATTTCTTTCTTTTCTTTCCTCTCGAAAATCCAAAAAATACGGAAACGTCACATTCAGAGATGTCTCAGTAAATCCAAAATGACAACTGATCAAATATTTATTACTGAAACATCTCTCGAACATCTTTTAGAGTCTTACTAAAAGAAGTTACTAAAGAAAAAGTAGCGAGGTATTATCCCTATCGATGGGCTACTTTTTAAGATTTCATATTGCGTCCACTTGTAAAATAAATAATACGTGGAAGCTCTGCAAAAGTAAAGTCAGGAGGAAATCGAACGACGGTTATAAAAAAAAAGAAAAAAGAAAGGTCGGGAAATATACAGTGGCTCCCAAAAGTTTCATACACTTTAGAAATTTATAGTGATAAATTTAAAAAATCAAAAAACCCGACTGCGTAAAAAGCGATCTAATTAATTATTTCTCATCAATGTGAAATTATTTTTTTATATTACTTACCTATTTTTTTTTTTTTACTTGTATTGATGACTTTTAAATTGTGTTTAAATGTTAGTTCCTATCTATAAACACTGTTTTGATGAGGCCTATAGATGTCTATAATGATTAGAGTTGCAGTAAAGGTAGAGATCCTACCTACCCAACTTCCAGGTTGTGTCGTATTTAAACAGAGCTTCTGACTGTAAAATAGTCAATGAAATAGTCGCCTTCATTTTGAAAGCCTATCCAATGATATGCCACTCAACATGGTGGGTAAAAAAAAAAAAAAAAAAAAAAAAAAAAAAAAAAAAAAAAATTCGTGTCTATCACCATTTTGTATTTTACGGCCGCCATTTTGAATTTATAAAAAAAAACTAGCCTATAACCATCAGACAGTTAAGGCGACTCGATAGAGACCTTATTCATTAAAATCCATCCGGTCGTCCGGATGTTTCGAGGGTATAAATAATCCACATACCCAGATACGCGTGAAACATACAACCCTTCTTGGCAGCCGGGTAAAAAGACATTTCCCTGGAATTGAATTCGAATATAAAGTCTAATATTTTTCCACATCAACTTTATGTTATTCTAAATAATTCTCAACATTTCTTCTTATTATTGACTGATTTTCTTTTTATATAAAAATGAAAACGAAAGGAGGCAGAAAAAGAATACGCCACAAAAGTCTTCGTACACTGAAACATTTTCGGATAAATCCATAATTAAAATTATCGTCTGCCGTATTATTTTTATTTTTGCATTGTGGCTACATTTAAGAAATCGTTTGGCTTTAATTTTTGCTTGTTTTCTCCGTAATATTCTATTTATTTATTTAAAAATGGCTGGTAGTCAAAAGAAACAACTAAAAACATTCAAAAATTCATTATCTTTCATCATAGTAGTGGTAAATCAGTTCGGTATAAGGCTAAATTAGTTAATTTAACCCATCCTATGGTGCAGTATGTTATAAAATGCTTTAAAGAAGAAATTCGGATCGAAAACAAGGCAAGAAAAGGCATAGATTAAGAACCAAGATGGGACATTTCCGGCAAAATCTGTAATGACAACAGTACTAGCGTCACTACCGACAAGGGGGGAAGAATTAACAAGCCTCCGAAATTTACCTATGTTGAAGAAATATGTTTACCCTCTATGCTTTGAATATCTATTCTTTCCTAAAAGGAAGCAGGTGTCAGACGATATTCTATTCATGCTTGCTTTATTTATTTAGCTTTTTTTTTTTTTTTTTTTTTTTTTTTTTTTAACCGTGTTTGTATTGGTCACATTTAACTTACAAAATGATAATTAGAGCAATAATATAAAAGAAAAACCCTAGAAAATTCTGTTAATAACGTAAATATGTAAGTTTATGAGGTTAAATTGTAAAAAATCAAATTCAGGTATTGTGTTAATTTATTCATATCGAATAAAACTTTGTTGAGTGTCATGTCAGTACCTCTATTTATTTTTAACTATTAGATTTATATAATTCTAAAAATTTGTCGAAATGAATTTTTCCTCAACTGTAATTTTAGTATTATTTCTTATATGTTAATATTATAAATATTATTGAATTTATTGTACATTATTTACATTAAAAACAATATTTTTATTTTATCTGTAAGAAAGTAAAAATGCGTAAATTTTAAAAGATTATTGTAACGATTGTTTAAAACGTTAAACTTCATTAATTAATAAAACATCGGCTATAAAAATTTTCTTACCGAATGGGAATATTTATGAAATTTTCTGGGATTTGTAGAGTGCAATACTTCGTATATTTTTATATTACACCATTACTTTATGTAGCTTTAAACCCAATTATATCATATTTACTTCATATATAGCATTCAAGACGAAATTTTTACCCTGTTTTTCGTTGCACTTATATCGTTCACTCATCATGTAAAAAAAAATAAAAGCATATATCCGTGCATGAACATAGAATAGATATTAGATATATAAAATAGAATATCTATTCTATGTTCATGTATCGGTGGAAGATTCTATTGAAAACGTAAACATGAAACATTAAAAAAAGAAAGATCACAATAAGGTTCAATGGTGTAGATGTTCAGGTCACATAGATGTTCAATGATAAACATTTTACAAGGATGGGCAGTTTCTTCCCTATTGTCACTAAAGGCGCTACGATCGCAATCGCAATACCATTACACTCTATGGAAATGTCCCATCTTGTATGTTAATCTATGGTTACTATCACCCCTTTTGCTGCAAGTGCTCATGGGGATTAACGAACGAGAAATTATCCGGTGGCAAACAGCAGGTAGGGAAGATGCAATGCAAAGATATGCTTGCCTTCCTTCTCGCTCTTTGTAATTCTATGGTTTTTTCCCCAAACAAATGTTACTTTTTTACACTGCTCCTCTGACTTGGCTAATCAGTCGAAAAATGTGCTAACGTTTGGTTTGGCGACAAATGAAATTTTAGTTCGAAAAGAACAGTTCTTTTTGGCGAAGAGTAACAGTTCCTTCGTTTTTTCCTTAGGAACTGTTCCTGGGAACCTGTTCCATGGTTTTCTACCCATCCCTATTGCCAGCATATAAGTGGTTTTGCACCCGCTAATATGCGTGATTACAACGACTTTATTCCACTCATTTCTCCCATAGCAAATCACAATACGTATGCACACAGAGCAGTCCATTTTTTGAAATCGTAGCCAGAGTGCAGGGGCTAGCCTTGGCGGACCTGCTGAGGGTACATGAAAATAATATCAGTAATGGCGGAAATCACAACAATTGTTTAACTAAAAACACATAAAGAAAATTAATAGTTTTAGATTACAAAGTTACTTTTATGTGTAAATCCAATATGTTACATTCAAAATAAGGAAAAGGTCCAATATACCTAACATTTCATTGATAAAGCAATGTCAATAGCTCCTCCCACTGCTAAGCATATTGCAGGAGAACTTATATATTTTCCTCCATCTCCCGGAAAACTTCAATTTATTATTTTACAATATTCTTTTCTTACCACATTTTTTTATTCTTTCGTTTTTAATAATAATTGCAGAACACCTAAATTATGTCAGAGCTTCCTGTTTAAATATTTTTTTGTTAAAACGTGTAGAAAAGCCACAGATTAAGGACCAAGATGGGACATTTACGGCAAAATCTGTAATGGCAACAGTACTAGCGTCACTATCGGCAAGGGGGAAGAACTAACAAACCTCCAAAATTTACCTGTGTTGAAGAAATATGTTTATCCTCTATGATTTGGATATCTATTCGTTCCTAAAACGAAACAGGTGTCAGACGATATTCTATTAATGCTTGCTTTATTTATTTAGCTGTTTTTTTTTTTACCGTACTTGTAACTTGTATTGTTCATTTTTAACTTACAAAATGATAATTAGACTAATAATATAAAAGAAAGCCGCCAGAAAATTCTGTTAAGAATGCAAATATGCCAGTTTATAAGATTAAATTGTAAAAAATCAAATTCAGGTATTGTGTCAATTTATTCATATCGAATAAAATTTTATTGAGTGTAATGTCAATGTCAGTACCTCTATTTATTTTTAACTTTTAGATTTATACAATTCTAAAAATTTGTCGAAAGGAATTTTTCCCTATCTGTAATATTATTATTATTATTTCTTATATGTTAATATTATAAACATTATTGAATTGATTTGTACGTTATTTACATTGAAAACAATATTTTTATTTTATCTGTAAGGAAGTAAAAATGCATAAATTTTAAAAGATTATTGTAACGATTGTTTGATACGTTGAACTTCATAAATTTATAAAACACGGGCTATAAAAATTTTCCTGTCAAAGGGGAATAATAATAAAATTTTCTGGGATTTGTAGAGTTCAACATTTCGTATATTTTTATATTACACCATTGCTTTTGATATATGGCATTCAAGACGAAATTTTTACCTAGTATTCGTTGCACTTAAAACCGTTCACTAATCATGTAAAAAAAAAAAAAAAGACATATATCCGTGCATGAACATAGAATAGATATTAGATATATAAAATAGAATGTCTATTCTATGTTCATGTATCGGTGTAAGATTCTATCGAAAACGTAAACATGCAACATTAAAAAAAGAAAGATCACAATAAGGTAGATACTCAATAATAAGCATACTACAAGGAGGGGGAGTTTCTTCCCCATTGTCACTAAGGGCGCTACGATCGCAATCGCATTACCACTACGCTCTATGGGAATGTCCGATCTTGGATGTTAATCTATGAGAAAAGGTCGCCTATCAAAGTCATAGATTAACATCCAAGATAGGACACTCCCATAGAGCGTAATGGTAATGCGATTGCGATTGTAGCGCCTTTAGTGACAATGGGGAAGAAACTTCCCATCCTTGTAGTGTGCTTATTATTGAGTATCTACCTTATTGTGATCTTTCTTTTTTTAATGTTGCATGTTTATGTTTTCAAAAGAATCTTACACCGATACATGAACATAGAACAGATATTCTATTTTATATATCTAATATCTATTCTATGTTCATCAGTGGCGCACCCAGGATTACGCTTTGGAGGGGGCTAGCATATTTGAGAGGCCAGATCTGGGCCAGCCCCCTGCCGAGCTAGGTCCAATTTTCTTTCATTTGACTTGATGTAACGAGTCGTGTCGATTAGGGACTTACATTTTTTTCTTCTAACTCAGTGGTTCCCAACGTGGGCGTAGGCCCCACAGGGGGGCAATTTGACTCTTTAGGGGGGCAATTTCAGATTTGCAACTCACTCATTTACCTTTCTTCTTCTTCTTCTTCTTTTTTTTTTTTTTTTTTTTTTTTTTAAATAATGTTTTAGACTAAAAATAAAAGTAATGCATGAAACATTTAAAAATAAATAAGTTTCGTTGTTGAATTTTAAAAGAGTTCCAAATCAAAATGTTTAAAGTGACATCCATACCAGAATAATTACATGAACAAACTTTAAAAATATCCTACCTCTTTCCTTTCTTATATTTAAAAAATTTTATAATTTTTCTGGTTACTAATATATTATACAATTTTTTTCAATCATTTATCGAATGAGTTATTTTTATCAATTCACGCTGCTGTATGGAATGTGAAGAAAAAAATTTTTCTATGTGAAATTACTTAAGAGTAAGAGTATACCGAAATCTAATTGACCTTAAAAAATATTTGAAAATAACTAAATGTGATACTACCAACTTTATAAAATTTATAAATCTTTAACAGCATTAGAAAAGGAAATAGATAAATAGTAAATATCTATGATTGTACTGCAGGTCTTCTACATGGCAAATGAATATGTAACATATATAATATAAATTTGAAAATGTGGTAATACATGGCAGTTAATTAACGATAATTGAGGAGGGGAAAAGATAAATGTGTTTTAATTTGGATTTTGATGCCTACTTAAAATTCATAAACATCAGAATCTTGGACTGCTTGTTGTGTATTTTGTTGTCCACAGAAAGAAAATTTGGTGCCCAAAGCTGTTCCAACAGTTCTTAACAGGTTATTAAAATGAATTATACGAAAATGTTTCAACATTATCAATTTTAATGCTAAGTGTGAGGTCTCTTTAAGCACTTTGGAAAGGTAAAAATGCAGATCATATGCAACACTTTTGTTAAACATCGAATTAAGTTGGAAAGGCAAACTATTTTGGCATAAAAGTAAAGATTTATAGCCCCATTGCATTTATAAAATAATGTTAGAAACATATTTGGGACACAAAATTCACTTCTATGATAAGTTAAGAATGCAAAATGAATAGTTATCGTTAAAACTCTTAGGCTTCCTTCAGGTAAATCGAGTTCACTTTTAAAATAATAAGATATATAAATTTCAGAATATGTGTGTGAGGAGGTGGGGGTAGGGGGGACATCATGATTTTACAGATGTTTCGGTGGGGCGTGGACAATAAAAGGTTGGGAACCACTGTTCTAACTTGAGCAGAGCCGTAACCAGCCAGAGGAAGCTTTGAGAATTTTTAGTGGGGCTAGTTCTGAATGCTTTTAACATGTTTGATAATGAAATACTGTACCTAAAATGTACCTTAGTTTTTGCGATTTTTGGCGTGTTTCTGTATTTGTATAATTTTAAATTGTGTTTGCAATCAAACAATTTAAACTTTTATTATTAAAATATGTATTATGAAGGTTAGAAGAGGGCGCGAAAGGTTGCACGGGGGCTGAGACAACAAGGAAGACAGCAACAATATTAGCATTAAAATCAATATAATTTATTTACTCTTGCATGTAATAAATTAAATCATGCATGAAAATGTTTAATTTAGAATTCATTGCATCATAAAATACCGATATTCCATTTTAAGAAAACTTATTCATACACTATAAAAATAAAAACTACTCAGAAACGTTTATGAAAATTAATGGGAACTTTGCTTTTATAAATGCTTCTTTCAATCTAGAAAAAATATAGGTTTCTGAGGTTTCTACAGGTATAAGAAACAATCCTCTACAATGCTTCTCATAAAATGCGATTTCATCGGTAAAAAATATACAGTCTAATTTTCCTCTAGTCTACCTATAATGTCTATTCTTTTTCTCACGGTGACATATTTAAAAAACCTAATTTTTTAAATTAGAAAATATTAAGCATGCTATATTTCGAATTTCATAAGAAAATTTATAAAAAAGAAAAAATTGTGGGACAAAATCAATATTTTTTTTAATTCTGTTTTTTAAAGACCTGTCAAAATAATAATGATATTATTTCATAATTTTTAGAAAACATTCAATAACTAGTCTAATCTAGGGGTCTGGGAGGGGCTTCAGCCCCCTTAGCTCCCCCCGTGGGTGCGCCAATGATGTTCAGGCATATGCTTTGTATGTATATGTTTTTTTTTCTTCTTCTTCTTTTTTTTTTCTTTACATGATGAGTGAACGGTTTAAGTGCAACGAAAAACAAGGTAAAAATTTCGTCTTGAATGCTATATATCAAAAGCAATGACGTAATATAAAAATATACGAAATATTGCACTCTACAAGTCCCAGAAAATTTCATAATTATTCCCCTTTTTGGTAGGAAAAATTTTATAGCCCATGTTTTATTAATTTATGAAGCTTAACGTATTAAACAATCGTTGCAATAATCTTTTAAAAATTACACATTTTCACTTCCTTACAGATAAAATAAAAATATTGTTTTTAATGTAAATAACGTACAATCAATTCAACAATATTTATAATATTAACATATAAGAAATAATAATAATAACATTACAGATAGGGAAAAATTCCTTTCGTCAAATTTTTAGAATTGTTTAAATCTAAAAGTTAAAAATAAATAGAGGTACTGACATTACACTCAATAAAATTTTATTCGATATGAATAAATTGACACAATACCTGAATTTGATTTTTTACAAATTAATCTTATAAACTTACATATTTGCATTCTTAACAGAATTTCTAGGGTTTGGGTTTATATTATTACTCTAATTATCATTTTGTAAGTTAAAGGTGAATGATACAGGTACGATAACAAAAAAAACAAGTTGGAAATTGCTCGTCAAACGTGGCAAATGAGGTGCGTTCGTACTATAACAAGTTTTGTAATTATTTTTTGCACCCCATATTGTACTGAATGTATAATTTTTTGCACCTCATAAAGTACATAGTCTTTAACATCATTAAAATGCACTCCCAATATTTTTTTTTCCCATTCCCCGAACACTTTGACTGTCCCTGTAATTAAACTATACATCCGATTTTCCTAAAATTTGAAATGGTTCGACAAAATTTTGCAACAATTATATCTTTAAAATTTCAGACCATTCGGAAGGCTGTAACATCATTAAAATGCACTTGCAATAATTTTTTCCATTGGACGTAATATAAAGAAAAACTTTTGACTGTCCCTGTAATTAAACTATACATCCGATTTTCCTAAAATTTGAAATGGCTCGACAAAATTTTGCAACAATTATATCTTTAAAATTTCAGACCATTCGGAAGGCTGTAACATCATTAAAATGCACTTGCAATAATTTTTCCCATTGGCCGTAATGTAAAGAAAAACTTTTGACTGTCCCTGTAATTAAACTATACATCCGATTTTCCTAAAATTTGAAATGGCTCGACAAAATTTTGCAACAATTATATCTTTAAAATTTCAGACCATTCGGAAGGCTGTAACATCATTAAAATGCACTTGCAATAATTTTTTCCATTGGCCGTAATGTAAAGAAAAACTTTTGACTGTCCCTGTAATTAAACTATACATCCGATTTTCATAAAATTTGAAATGGCTCGACAAAATTTTACAACAATCTTATATTTCAAATTTCAAACCATTCGGTTGGGTAGTTTTTGCTCTGTTATATGCGGACAGACAGACGGACGGACAGACGGACGGACTGAACGACGACTATAGGTGCTACGTATTTATATAATTACGAACGCACCTAAAAAAGCAGCTAAATAAATAAAGCATAAATGCATCGTCTGCCTCTCTCGCTGTCTCTGCTTCGCTTTAGGAATGAATAGATGTTCAAAACATAGAGCGTAAACATATTTCTTCAACATAGGTAAATTTCGGAGGCTTGTTAATCCTTCCCCATTGCCGGTAGTGACGCTAGTGCTGTTGCCATTACAGATTTTGCCGTAAATGTCCCATCTTGGTCCTTAATCTATGATCAAAGTTAACACAACGTGATCAGAGATTTATAACTAGGAATATTGTAAAAAATCCACGTTTAAGTGCTATATAAGTTGCTACAGAATTTAATGAAAAATGTTCTACTTCAATTTCACCTGAAAGTATTCGACGAGTGCTGATATCAGCTGGATGAAATGGCCGTTCAGCTCGTAAAAACTTTTTTGTTAATAAAAAAAAAACAGAAAGCTCAGGCTTTCCTTCGCAAAACCAATGATAAATAAACCTGAATCGTATTGAAATAATGTCTTATTTGCAGATGAAAGTAAATTTAACATTTTTGGTTCCGATGGGAGTATAATTGTATGGAGAAGAAAAAATGAAGAACTTAGTTGGAAGAGTTAAGCATGGCGGTGGAGGTGTCCTTGTGTGGGGGTGCATGGTAGCATCAGGACTAGGTAATTTAGCATTTATTGATGGCATAATGAATCATGAACTTTATTTAAATGCTTTAAAATACAATTTTAAATTATCAGCCCAAAATTTGGGTATTGGAAACAACTTTTTTTTTTTTTAATCAAGATAACGATTCTAAGCACACGACTCTCAAAGTTCGCCTCGTGTGTCTCTATAATGTCCATAAATTCTGAAAACACCACCTCAACCACCTGATTTAAACCCAATACAGCATATTTTGAAAGAAATGGAGGTTAAAGTGCGAAGGTAGGACATTAAAACGAAAAGCGATCTAAAAACAGTAATGATCGATGAATGGATGAACATTGATGCAGAAATTACAAAAAAAAAACTAGTGAAATCTATTCCTAGACCTTTAAAAACTGTTGTTTATACTAAGACCAATGTCAGACGGGCGTCTTTTTTGCTGCTTTTTTGCTTGCGTATTATCCATTCACAATGCTATAGCATTGTGATATGCTATCGTCTGACATTGGTCTAAAGCAGTGGTTCCCAACCATTTATTGGTCACGTCCCACCAAAGCATCAGTAAAGTCACGATGTCCTCCACTAGACTATGTAACATATGTTTATTATTATTTAAAAGGTGAACTCAATTCATACGGTGGAAGGGTAACCTAGCCTTAACAATAACTATCCATTTCACATTTTTTATCAAGGGAATTACAAATGTGTTTTTAAAATAATTCTGTAAATACAATCAAATTAAAGTGTTTTGTTATTTTCCAACTTACCTTAATGTTAAATAAAATTGTTATACGGCCTGCATATTTATCTTCATAAAATGCTTTGAAGAGACTCTCAGATTTAATATTAAAATTTATAACATTGACGCATTTTATAATTCGTTTTTGTAACTTATTAAGTGTTGGTGGAAAAGCTTTGGACATTAAATTTTCTTTTTATGGATAACACAATACCCAAGAAGCATTTCAAGATTATTGTTTTTAACAATTTTAAAGAAAAATTATTCCGCATTTTCTCTGATGTCCCTTTTCCGATATTGTTAGTTAGTTATTTGCCATTTATTATCTGATTTATAAAATTTAAAATGTATCAGGATGTAAATTTATTTACTATCTAGGATTTCTGCACTAGAGCTATAGATATTTTCTACCTACCCATTTTCTTTTCAATGTTACTTAAGATTCATATATTTTATGAACTTGGCTTGTTTAGATATTTCAAATATTTTTTAGTTTAAATCTGTAAAAAGCAGTCAGATTTATGTATACTTTTAAGAGGTTTCATGTGTAAAAGTTTCTTCGTGTGACATATAATAGCAGAGCGAATAGAAATAGAAAGTTCACTCAATATATAATCAAAAGTGCTACGAAAAATATAAATACTGCAGTAACCAGAATATTTATAGAGAATTTTAATTAAAAAATGCAGATGTCAAAGATTGCTTAGTTCAGTGGTTCCTAACGTGGGGCGTACGCCCCACCGGGGGGCAATTTGACATTTTAGGGGGGAAATTCCAAATTTGTCACTCACCTGTTCGCTGTCTGGTTGTTTTGGAAAAGTTATGTTGTAGATTAAAAATAAAAAATTACATGCAAATTTAAAAACACAAACTAAAAAATATAATTTTTCTTTTAAATTAATAAAAGTTTCAAAATAGGAAAAACCAGAATAATTTTATAAAAAGCTATTAATGAAATTTTAACAACTCCTCCCCTTCCTCACCTTTTTTTTTTTAATTATATATTTTTCATTATTAAAAATTTCTATAGTTTTTCCGGTTATTAAGGTTGTTATTAAATTTTTCGCAACACTTTCAATAATTTATTAAATTATTCTTATTTTTGTTCACTCTGCGATACGTCACATGAAAGGACTTTTGCATGACAAACTAGTTAAGTGTATATCTAAATCTAACCGGACTCCTTTGAACATATTTAACCTAAAAAATAATTTGAACTATCTAAACCAGGTACTACAAACTTTATAAAGTTTATAGATCTTAGCAATAGAAAAGCAAATAGATAAATAGTAAATATCTATGGCTCTAGTGTAGGCCTCTTACATAGTAATAAATATACATCATCAATCACATATACTATTTAAATTTTAAAATCATATAATTCACTTTTTAGTTAATAAAAAAGATAACAGAGTGCGGTGGAGAAGGGGGGGGGGGTCGTGATTTTACAGATGCTTCGGTGGGGCATGGCCAATAAAAGGTTGGGAAACACTGGTTTAGTTATATTCTAAAATTTCGTCTACATTATTCTCGTGTCAGTCTTTTTTAACTTATGATTAGGAACTCTTAAAATTAAACATAATAAATTACTTTTTAAATTTTGTTTGTATTCCATTTATTTCTAGCTTCCAACATTAATACAGAAAGACGAAAGAAACTGATAGCGAGTGGTTGAGTTAAAAATTTGGAATTGCCCCCCTGTGGGTTGCCCGCACGTTGGGAACCATTGGTCTAAAAGATATCATACTAACTATTAATTTAACGAAATATTACAGTGTAGTGAAGCATATCAGAAGAAGGTATGCGCTGGACATTATGATGCAAAAATATTTTTTAATTAAAACTTTTAAAATTCAATTATTTACAAAGCAAGGAAAAAACATCTTGGCGTCGACAACATTCGAATGTTACACAAACTCTCTCTCGATCTCCAAAACCTCAATAAGAGTTGTTTTGGTTCGTCTCAGAAATCGTCTGCCAATTAAAACGATCAGATAAATGAAAATAAATATTGTCTGTAGCTTTGCCACAACAGTATTTACTAATATGTAAAGATTTTTTTTAAGTGTACGAAGACTTTTGTGAAGTAACATTTTTGTTACTTTTTGATTATCGATTTTTTTAAAATAACGTTTTACGATGTTTTTAAAATATTTTACGTAGTTTTGTTAAGAATAAGTTGTAGTTCTTACTATTAAATACTCTTTCTGAAATATTAATTTTAATTAATGGATAGAACACAATTTTATTGAAATTCGTTAGTGTACGAACACTTTTGGGAGTCACTGTATCTCTCTATTCTAAAAAAAACTTTGCTGACTCGTCCTACAGGCATAGGTAGATTTTGAAGTTAAGTACTAATTTTACCAACAAAAACTAAATCAAGATTAGAGATAAACCAGTTTAACAATTTTATTTGTCCGCTTTTGACGAGTTTTAAATTTCATATTTCTGTAAGAATCGGTTTTATCTGAATCATGTTAATACGATAATTTTTTCATCCCTTCAGAATATTTTTAGTAATATTACCCATTAGTAGAGTTCATCTTATGAAAAACTTGTTACTGCAAAAGTTATAGATGATATTAAGAAGATTTATATAATAAGTTTAAAATGTGTAGTGATTGTTTCATTAAATGAACCGCACACTATATTTTAAATGCTGCCGTTCTTTTTATTGAGATTCAGACACGTTTAATAATGCAACCCTATATACAGCATCTCTGAGGGTTGTCAAAAAATATGATTTCGCCAGTGATACTTTTTTATCGCCTTAGTGGCGTATTAACGATGATGTGATTTTTTTTCTTCTTGTACTTTTTCTCCCCCCATCCCTTTTTTTAACTTTTTTTTCTTTTGCTTTAAGAGTTGGTCCTATCAAAAGCTTGTCAATATAACAGTTGTAGAGTTGTAGACAATATTAAGAAGATTCATAATAAATTTAAGTGGATTTTATATCCTGTGAATTGACGAAGTTATGAATTTTTTTCTTCTTAAAACCCTACTTGTTTCATCACTGGAGAGTATTTCTAATGATATCAAAACTCTGTCAGGCATGAATTTTGGGCTCTTTTCCTAGAAGTAATAATAACTTTAAACGAATTCGATATGTATCGTAATCAAGAAGTTATTGGGGTTTTATTGGGGTTTTTCTGTTTTCACAAAAACCCTTCCCAGTTCCAACCCCTTCGTACGATTTTGCCCATTAACGAACTTGACCGAGATTTTCTGCTCCTTGATTATGTATCAGTTTGGACAAGGCTGCGGAGTCGATGGGAGAAATGGAGGACTCCGACTCCGACTCTGACCCTGGGAATTTTAACAGATCCGACTCCGACTCCTTTGATCTAAAATGGGCCGACTCCGACTCTGACTCTGGGAATTTTAACAGATCCGACTCCGACTCCTTTGATCTAAAATGGGCCGACTCCGACTCTGACTCTGGGAATTTTAACAGATCCGACTCCGACTCTTTTGATCTAAAATGGGCCGACTCCGACAACGCAGACCTGCTTGTAAAATGGACGACTCCGACTCCAGGAATTTAAACAGATCCGACTCCGACTCCGACTCTGACTCTGGAAATTTTAACAGATCCGACTCCGACTCTTTTGATCTAAAATGGGCCAACTCCGACTCCGACAACGCAGACCTGCTTGTAAAATGGACGACTCCGACTCCGGGAATTTTAACAGATCCGACTCCGATTCCGATTCCGACTCTTTCGCTCAAAAATGAGGCGGACTCCGACTCCGCAACTCAGAGTTTGGAAGAGATTTGTGTAGAATTGTGGAAGTTATCGTGTACATAAAAAAAGGATATATATATATACAGTCGAACCTCGTTAAGACGAAGTCGAAGGGCAGCAAAACTCTTTTCGTATTAACCGAAATTCGTATTAATCGATAAAACAGCAAAATGCATTTAGGATGATTTTAAAAAGCACTAAATACATTTTAATAACGCACTAAAACAAAGATATAAAAGAATGTAAATGATATCTGCTGAGAAATATTTTATATTCATTTTATGTTAATTATTATTTTTGGCTAAAAGGTACATTTCTAACATCACCATACAAACACAAAACTCATACTCACACAGATACACATATGACGATAGTAATACTCTCATAATAATAATAATAATGTGTAATATTCTTATAAAAAATAAATGGGTAAGGAGAAATAAAATGTAAAAATATATTTTCTTCTTTAAGTTAGAATTAAAAAAATCTTTTATTGACTTCAGTTTCAATTTTTGCATTCTACATTTGTTTATAAAAGCATACACGAAACAGAAACCACTGAGCAGTTTTAAAGCCTCTATCGCTTCATTGACGAACACTGAAGTGATTTCGACCTCTGCATCAGCCTCCATTTTATTCAGCTTTTCCTCTTCATTTTCCTTTTCAATTAAATCGGCCAGAATATCTTCATCTGGCGTGCATAGCTGCCAACTTTTACACTTTTTTCCTACCACTATTTTTGATCAGAAAAATTTGCCTTCTTTTATCCCATGTTTTCGATGATTAAATGAGACAAATTTCTCTGTCGAAAAATAGTGGTAGGAATAAAGCGTAAAACTTGGCAGCTATGGGCGTGGATTGTAAAGTCATAACATTTTCATCAATTCGAACGTAATCCTCAAACGATGTGGGGAGAAATTATTCCTCTTTTTCAGCTTCTTCTATTACATCGTCCATTTTGTGTTTCATCTTTTTGTGCAATATCTTCCTCTGAAAAACCACCGTACCTGAAACTGTTTTTTTTTTTTATAACAGTGGGAGTAACAGAGTTCCACGCGCTTCTTAGGAAACACTTCGATAGAAATGGTGTCTGTTTGTCAAAGTACTCGATAAGTTATTTGATTACTTCTATAGTGAGTTTTTAAACATTGAATAGTACCTTGGTCGCATGGCTAAAGCTTTGCTGTAGTATTTCGAGGGAGGGAAGTGCATTTTATTGGTTTTAGCCCTTTTACATCTTTGTGGGCTGTACAATTGTCCAACAAAAGGCATTTCTTTCTCTTTTGATTGGTAAGTCTTGAGTCTAAATCAAATAACCATTTTGCAAAAATTTCCTTATTTATCCAAGCATTTTTAGTGAATGTGTACTGAACATGTAGTGTCTTTACACGCTTAAAGAAACGTAGTTTTATGAATTTTCCGATAGCATAGATAGGTAATTTTTCATTACTATCCATATTGCAGGCTACCAATACTATAACTCTTTATTATATTTTGCACCGGAACACTTCTCTGCTTTAAAAGTTAATGCAGATGAAGGCTGTGCTTTATAAAAATAAAAAAGAAAAGTGCCCAGCTAAACTGATGGCATTGAGCTCAGAGACTATTCACACTAATTGTATATTATACTCTTATTTTAAAGAATAATGCCACTCAAAAAATAAGTGAAGGGGAATTAGCCCCCGTTTCCCCCTTTATACTTAACCAGTAAACCTCCAAATATAATCAGGGAAGCTCCTTATCATAATAAACCGGTATACCAAATTTGAAGCAAATCGAATAATCTTGCAAAAAAAAAACATTTATCTAAATTAAAGGGGTGGACTAACCCCCCTTTATCCTTAACCAATTAATCGCCAAAACGAATCAGGGAAGCTCCTTAACATAATAAACCGGTATACAACCTTCGGAGCAAATCGAATCATTCTGCATGAAAAACCCATTTATCTAAATTAAGAGGGGCCGGCTAACCTCCCTTTTCCCCCTTTACCCTTAACCAATGAACCCCAAAACTAATCAGGGAAGTTCCTTAACATAATAAACCGGTATGCAAAATTCGGAGCAAATCGAATCATTCTGCATGAAAAACACATTTATCTGAATTAAGGGGGGTGGACTAACCCTGTTTTCCCCCCTTTATCCTTAACCAATGAACCCCCAAAACTAATCAGGGAAGTTCCTTAACATAATAAACCGGTATACCTAATTCGGAGCAAATCGAATCATTCTGCATGAAAAACACATTTATCTAAATTAAGAGGGTGGACTAACCCCGTTTTTCCTCCTTTATCCTTAACCAATGAACCCCCAAAACTAATCAGGGAAGTTCCTTAACATAATAAACCGGTATACCAAATTCAGAGCAAATCGAATCATTCTGCATGAAAAACACATTTATCTGAATTAAGGGGGGTGGACTAACCCCGTTTTTTTCCCTTTATCCTTAACCAATGAACTCCCAAAACTAATCAGGGAAGTTCCTTAACATAATAAACCAGTATACCAAATTCGGAGCAAATCGAATCATTCTGCATGAAAAACCCATTTATCTGAATTAAGGGGGGGGGGGGTGGACTAACCCCGTTTTCCCCCCTTTATCCTTAACCAATGAACCCCCAAAACTAATCAGGGAAGTTCCTTAACATAATAAACCGCTATACCAAATTCGGAGCAAATCGAATCATTCTGCATGAAAAACACATTTATCTGAATTAAGGGGGGTGGACTAACCCCGTTTTTCCCCCTTTATCCTTAACCAATGAACTCCCAAAACTAATCAGGGAAGTTCCTTAACATAATAAACCGGTATATCAAATTCGGAGCAAATCGAATCATTCTGCATGAAAAACCCATTTATCTGAATTAAGGGGGTGGGGTGTGGACTAACCCCGTTTTTCTCCCTTTATCCTTAACCAATGAACTCCAAAAACTAATCAGGGAAGCGCCTTATCACAGTGAACCTAGGAAAAAATTTTGAAGCAAATCGGATGTTTCTATCAAGAGTTATCGCCTTACGTACATACGTACGTACATACATACATACAGAACGGGCGGGCACATTAGCTCTCAGGCTTTGATAGCCTGTGAGCTAAAAAACGCAGTTCATCTGCATTGAATATATCGCGGGAGGCATAATCTCTTTTAATAGCCGGCCATTATTTAGAGAAAACAAATCTACACTACCATGATAAACTGCAGACTCTACACCACACATTCTTTTGGAGACAATATCATGACTTTCTTTAAACCTTAATAGCCATCCATTTGAGCATATAAAATCATCGATACCAAGAGCTTCTGCAAAATCCTTGCTTTTTCATGTAAAACAGCACCAGTTAAAATGATATTCTGGCTCCTAGCTTCTCTTATCATCTTAATAAAGTAACTTCAATTTCTTCATTCTTAGCAGTTCTCATTCGTTTTCTTACAGGCTCGAACTGATTGATAGCACATGCCGTTTCAATTTGTTCTGAATTCATAATAACTGTCGAAAGAGTAGCTGATATTTCGTACTTTGCTGCAATCTCCGATTTTCTTAAAATCCCATCACTAACATCACATAAAATCTTCTGCGTAGTTTCCAAACTAAGAGCTTTTTTTTTCCACTCATTTTCACAACTAGTCCTCCAATCTCCGATTTTCTTAAAATCCCATCACTAACATCACATAAAATCTTCTGCGTAGTTTCCAAACTAAGAGCTTTTTTTTCCACTCATTTTCACAACTAGTCCTCCAATACAACTAGAATTTAATCAATAAAATATTTCTAGCAAAGAACTTTCCCATCAAGTTATTAACCGCGTGCTAGCAACAAAATGAATCTCTCACAAAAGAATTTCAACATCAGCAGAGAAAGAATGCAACTCTTTTCTCTTCCCCCACGGTCACCACTACAACCACCTCTCTTCAATCACCTCATTTCCAAGTATAAGTCCGCATATCCTCTCTCGTCCAGTTCAGGAAAAGCGATAAACTTGTTTCAACGTGGAAGGTCGCCGCAAATGTCGCAACGAGGAAATTTGTTTTATTAGGTGCAATAATTACTTCGTCTTAAACGGGAAAAGTTTGTCTTCATGTTCGTATTAAACGATGCAATTATTATAGTTTTCCAATATAACGTAATGGGGAAACTATTTTCTTCGTCTTAAGCGAAATTTCGTGTTAAGCGTTTTCGTCTTAACGAGGTTCGATTGTATATATATATATATATATATAGAGAGAGAGAGAGAGAAAGTTTTGAACTAGGGTGGTTAAACTTTTTCAGAAATACCAACATAGGGGGAAATGCAATAAGAAATATCCCTTACGAAATCTACCTAAAAAAAGTACCTAACGCTGTCACCGCCGTAAATGAATTTTTTGTGAGAGGATATTTCTTGGTTTATATTAAGGAAACATAAAAATATGGAAATAAATGTTACATGAAAATATGGACATGGAAATGTGTAGTTTTATATAGAAAAATTCAATAAATACGGTTAAGCAGACAGCTTTAATATCGAAGAATCATTTTAAGCGCTTTTTAAAGTTTGTGAAAGTAGTTCAATTAAATAAGTTTTGTAGGATCAAAAGCTATTTATAGGAATTTAACCATATTTTGCTAGCATATACGTGACTAGTTTACGGCGCGCAGTGTGCAGTCATTTTTTTTATTTGACTAATTTGTTGAAGGGTTTTTTTGTGCAAATTTTGATTATATTAACAGAAATTTAATTAATACTCTAAAATTTCCCATTTTAATCCTCCGTTACCAATTTAAAAAAAAAAAGCTCAAATAATAAAACTTAAAAACGAGTTAAATGGAAAAATCTATTCAAACGTGAATACAATTTAACCTTTTTTTTCAGAAAACCGTAATAAATTATTCTACTAATTTTTAAATCAATCTGTAAAGGCTTTTTGTTATATAGTCTGACCAAAGCTGCAGTTCTCTTGCTCTAATTGATATCTGCTTAAAAATAGTAAAATAATTTATCCATCAAGATTTTATTTCTCATCCATTATCCCAGAATCAATAGAAATCTTTTTACGCTGCGAGACTATATGCAATGGTTCGGCCTTCATGGAGTTACCTGGAATTTGGAAAAAAAAATTATTTGCTTAATAAGAAGCAATAGCATAAAATAATTCACGTTTACGAATGTCCATTTTTATTACGGCATTTTATTTCATTATAACATGACGTCTGGTGATTTTTGTTTACCAGCTTCCTTTTAACAAAATTTTTCGGGATTAATTTTTATCAATGCAGGTCTTGATAAAGACGCCGTTTGAGCGATGAAACATGTAGTTCAGAATAAAGGTGTTCATATGCCTTTTAAAATGCACTTTTATCACGTTCAGCATGTACTTTTAAGCTAAAAAGTATTAGTTGTAATGTAAAATTAGTATTAATGTAAAAAGTATTAATTTATACACTTTTAAGGGGGCAGATCACGTTGAGAAGCCAGAAAATGAGCTGTACGAAAGATTCTATAGTTTCTTAACCAATGAATGAAACGCAACAATTTTTTTTTCTTTACTTTCACACATTCTTGTGGCTTTGATAAAATATTCAAATACGCATATATTTAGTAATATTAATTAATTAATCATAAAGACAAAAGTGACTTTTGAAAAATATGAATATTGAAATCTGCATTTTGCGCGAACGATTTTGCAAATTCTACTGCAGATACATGTTTAATGGTTCATATTTTGTTACTCAGAATATTATATTTTACACTGAATTTAAATTTGAAAGTATATTCAAATTCTTTAGCATAATTGAAGAGCTAAGTGGAAGAAGATGTTATGTAACAAAAATTACATTTGAAGAAATTTGATGTGAAAGTTTTTGTTCTCAATTTTAATGATTTATTTTCTGTTTGATACCATGTGTTTAAAATATTAACAGGTGTGGTACTAAACTCTATCAAAAAAAACTTATTCATATTTAATTTTTAAATATTAAAAAATATTAATATTATTTGGATTATTAAATATTAAAATATTAAATAATAATGAATAATGAATAATGTCTTAATGCTTCAAGGCTAAATAGAACTTTGGTATTTTAACTTTAATATGTGATAGAATACCTGATAACTCCTTCGTCCAAAAGATAAAATCATTTTAAAGAAAATGTAGCATAACATGTTCTTCCACTCAGCTCTTCAATTAATGACTTTTCTAATCATATTCACTAAATTTCACAAAATAAAATTATATTTCTTTTTTTCAATCATCAATTTCTGTCACAAAAATCAGACTAAATTGAGGTTTGCCATAAACTAACACATGTAAACTAAGAATACACATAATTTCAAAGTTCTAAGAGAATTAGTTTTTAAATGAGAGTACACGCAATATCAAAAAAATCAATTTTTCGAAAACCGACTTCAAAGTTGGCTTATAACATTGCAGCAAATGCTTTTATGCAAGATATTTTTAGACCTAATTTCTGTTCTAATTGATATCTTTGTAAAATTCTTTTTGCAGTAGATTTGTATCTTTTGAAGGTATCCATTCTGAAATATGTAAAAAATCATTTTTTTTAACCGTCAACGTGAACTGCCCCTTAAGCCATTGCCAGAGAACACCAAGCTTCTTCAAGAAGCATAGGGTGATGTAGTTCGCAATGCCAGAGTGACCAAACCACTTGACCTTGATACACTTTTGCACTGACAGCTTGATATACAAGATACGTTGGATTATCTATTAAACTGGTTCTATCACTTGAATAATTTTGAAATTAATAAAATTCTATTAGAATTGATTATGTAGTAAATAGATATTAGGTTGTAACGAAAGTTTTCCGCCAAATCACCATTACATAATACTAATTATAATATATATAATTAACTGTAATTTTATATATAACCACCATTCCGGCAAATCTTCACAGTGTCATATGATACAACACTAGTACCTAAAGCTGTACACTTTATTCGGTGACATTCTGTAGCTGACTTTTTGCAACAGAACTGGAAGTAAATGATGATTCTAATCTGGTAGCATGATAGTTCCACTTCAGACACCTTTTACTTAATGATAACGATATTTTTTACAAATTTCATAACACTGTGTTGTAAAGCTAGTCTCTTTCTTTCAAATGCCAAAAATCACTTGACAAAATATGAGCAAACACGTCAACGCGAACTGTTTGCACAGACCCTATTAGCTGTGGCGGGAAACTTTCGTTACAACCTGATATTATATCATGGTATACAATGCTTTGAGACTTCAAACTTATGTTTCACAAAAATGTGGGTTAATCCACCCTGATTAAGCTCTGATATTAGTTTCTGACAAGGAAGGTCTCCTTACTGGGCATACTCAGAATATTTTGAAAAAAATCCCAATTAAACTACTTATGTATGTAATAAAGGATCAGTCGAATTTAGCGGCGGAATTACAGTAGA
Organism: Maratus speciosus; assembly: GCA_963932465.1. NCBI lineage: Eukaryota > Metazoa > Arthropoda > Arachnida > Araneae > Salticidae > Maratus > Maratus speciosus. The sequence continues at coordinate 119,073,700 of OZ010795.1, forward strand.
AAGTCTGTAAAAAAATAAAATATTTTCGAGTATTTGGCGCGAAAAAAAGGAAACGTCACGCGATTTGGCGAGCAGTATTTTTCCTCGCCAAAAGCAAACGATTTTAATGCACCTGAAAATTATTTGTTAATTGATTTTTAGAACGCGTGTAAAAGTATTTAATGAATTTAAACATAAACAATGAGAGAATTTAATAAACAAAATTTTTCGTACTACATATTTAAATAGCTTGTTATTTAATTTTATTACATTAAAAACAATTTCATATATAAAAAATACTTTCATATATTTAAGCGCATTCCAAAATAAAGGCAAGATTCATTTAGCAGTTATTCGCTTCAATATAAAAAAATTCGTCCTTTCCATAGCAACAAAATGGAATCGACAGTGCTCAATTGGACTTAATTTTGAGATACTGAAACAATTATAATTTATTTTAATTTTGTTTTAATTCCTAAAATTTTATATTTAACTTTCATTATATATATATATATATGACAAAACTATAGTTAAATCAAACTAAAATTGACAAAACTAAAGTTATTTACATTGAGTTTATTTAAACAAATTCAATATGAATCATTTTTATCTTAAAGAGTATTCGACATAAAAAAGTATTTTTCGAAATTTCATTTCATCGCCAACCGATGATAAATCGCCAAATAAACGAAATTTTCATTATTTTTTTACTAACGTTCTATCGATGTTCCGCCAATTTTTTTATAAACATATATATCCACATGAGAAGAACACTCTGTAATTTTTTCAGATTTTTCTGAATATGCCCGTATGGAGACTTTCCTTGAGGTTTCTAAAGTTGTTTTTTTATACAGTGTACCGGATTAGTTAATTGCAGTCTACCACTCTTTAAAATTTGTACGATTAAGACTGCTCTTGACCCAGCTTTCGAATTTCCTCTGTAATGTTAAGTCTATGGGCGTTTGATGTATTCTTTTATTTAAAATATCTCTTCAGGAATCTTTTTTTCTCAGTAGTCAAAATATTTCTAAAATCTATGCTTTATTTTATATGAAGTTTTAAAAGTTTACTCGCAGTTTGTCCGCTTTATTAACACTTCATGTAAGATTAAGCATAGATTTTAGAAATATTTTAACTACTGAGAAAAAAAGAGAAGAGGACACAGAAAAAAGAAGTTAAAAATGTCAATTTCACGAGGAGATATTTTAAATATAAGAATATACACTGTAAAAAAAAAATCTGTAACTTTTACAGAAAAAAATTGTATTTTTTACAGGAAAAACTTTTTAAAGAAAAACAGGTTTTTTTTTTCAGTTTTTTTCTGTAAAACAAAAGTGGATTTTGTGCTTTTTACAGAAAAAAATCTATTTTTTTTACAGAAAAAAACTGTTTTAATGAAACATTACTGATATTTTCTGTAAATTAAATGGTTTTTCACTGGCGCCAAAATTGACAGTTCTTTTCTGTCAATTTGAGAGGTTTTTTTTTTTTTTTTCAGTGTATCAAACACCCATAGACTTAACTTTACCGAGGGAAATTCGGAAACAGAGTGACGAGCAGCCTTGAGAACCTAAACTAGTCATAGAAAGAAATGCTGAAGCTAATGTTAATCCTATTGGACGATTGTTTACATATTTCTCGCTCGCATTTTAGTTTTTTTTTTTTTTTTTTTTTTTTTTTTTTACCCGACTGCCAAGAAGGGTTATGTGTTTCACGCGTATCTGGGTATGTGGATTTCTTTATACCCTCGAAACATCCCAATGGCTGGATGGATTTGAATGAATGAGGTCTCTGCCAATTCATCTTAATCGTCCGATAGTTATAGGCTAGGTTTTGTTTTTATAAATACAAAAGGGCGGTAGAGGCGAAAAAAAATTACGCACTCTATTGAGTGTCATATCATTGGATAGGTCTTTTAAAATGAAGACTATGTTTCATTGACTATTTTACAGTCAGAAGCTCCGTTTAAATATGACACAACCTGGAAGTTGGGTAGGTAGGATCTCTAGCTTTACTACAACTCTAACCTTCATCGACATCTATAGGCCTCATCAAAAAGTGTTTATAGACAGGAACTAGCAATTAAACACAACTTAAAAGTCATCAATACAAGTAAATAAAAAAAATAGGTAAGTAATATTAAAAATAGTTTCACATTGATGAGAAATAATTAATTAGTTTGCTTTTTACGCAGCCGGGTTTTTTTATGTTTAAATTTAATTTACGATTTTTTTTTCATAGGATACTTGAAGTTGACAACTTTTATTATGCGTTTGTACTTTTCCTATTTTGATTACCGTTTTTAACACTTTCAAACAAAGCTGAAAAGTGTTTATGAATTCAGTTTGTCTGATTGTGTGTCCGTCCGTGCTATAACTCGCGTAAATAAAGTCCCATTGCCATGTAATTGATAGATGTTATTTGTTATCACTATGGCATGTTCGGTATTGAAGATGAAGTGTATAGCATTTATACGGTTCATTTATAGAAACACTCAAAAGAATTCCGTTACATTACTGTCTATAGGGGAAAATCGTTTGCAGTGTATTTTAATGATATTACATTATTTTAAACATACTGAAATTTATCATTGAGATGAACTACGCGTAGCTTACTGTAGAACGTAGTACGTAGTACGCATAAAATATAACGTTTATTTACAGGGTCACACAAAAGAATTTGGCTACAGTAGAAGAAATTGAACAATTGCGGCGTATATGAACTATAATCGCTGGAAGTGCGTTTTCAGTTGTGTTACGCGTTTTTAAATTGAACTATTTTTAACACTTTCCAACAACGTTGAAAACTGCTTATGACTTCGCTTTGCTTGGTCGTCTGGCCGTCTGTCCGCGCTCTAACTCTCGTAAATATACTCGGATTGCCCTGAAATTTTTGGGTGTTATTGACGTTTACCATAGCACGATCCCTATTTCAAATGAAGTTTCTAGCATGTTTAGTTCATTTACAAGGACAGTCAAAAGTATTCCGTTACATTACGGTCAATGGGAAAAAATCGTTTCAAATGACTTTGAATGATGTTACACGCATTCAAACATAAATAAATTGATATGCATTAATGAAGAGCGCTAAAATATGCGGAGCAAAGAATAATTATTCATTTAGAAGGCCACACAAAGGAATTCCGTAACATAAAGATATAGGGGGAGGGGGGGAATTGTTTGCGACGTATTTTAATTATGTTAAACTATTTCATACGTAATGAAATTGATATACGTCGCTAAGCTTTCCTATAACTTATTTCATATGTAATACAAAGTGCATAGCATTTACAGGGACACATAAAAGATTTCAGATACTATACTGCATCCGAAGTACTGTACAATGTACATTAGCGATTTAATTATCATATTCACTTTTATGTTTCACTATATTTATGCGTGCTATAATTCATATACAGGGCTACACAAAAGAATTCGTAAGAGTTACTGGGTATGAGCGCAAATTGCTTAAAGGTGGTTTTTAAATGAGTTATGCATTTTTACGCTGAACGGCATTAAGTTTACTAATAAATGTTTGTAGAATATAGGTATAATGATATACAGGGTAACGAGAAGAGTTGAATACGTGGCCTCCATGGATGATATTTACTGGAAATGTGATTTCAATAGTTTTGGTTTGAATTAAGTTTTAGCTAAATAGTGGCGTGTAATAAAGGTATTAGGTAAACTACAGGGCTGTACAAAAGTATTCAAGTATGTTTCCATATATTACTATAAATTGCTGAAAGAGTAATTTTAACCTGTTATGCGTTTTCTTGCTAAACTAAATTTTCCCATTGTATAGTATATATGTCAACCTACAGATCAAATACAAGGCTGTTCAAAAGAATTGGAAAACATATTTCGCTATTGACGATAACTGTTGAAATCGGTTTTTTAAATGTTTTATGCGTTTTCTAAAGTGTTTACTTAGTTATCTTATTTACCTTATTTCCCTAAGTAACGAAGTTTTGTTAAAGCATTCAGAAAGTGTTGGAAAGTGTTTCATAAACTATGCTTAACGCATGATTTTTCTTTCTTGTTTAAAATAGTACTTGGTGTGGATAAATTCTATAGTACCTATACAGAACTGCACAAAATTTCTCAAGTACAGTCGTGGAAAAAAAAAAGTAAACACCCCCCACTAACTCCTCAACAAATTATCGTAGAAGAAAGTTACTGGTACCGGACGATTGGAAATAAAGTCTACTTTTAAATGATGTATATAAAATTTGCTTAGGGGGCCATCTACATATTAAAACGAATCCACACTTCATTTTTTTCAATGACAATACCCAATTTTAACAAGATATTTCAAATCTTTGGTTCAAATTATGCCCAGACACCGAATTTCAAGTCATTTGAATGATAAGTTTTTGAATTATAAACATTCAAAATTGAGCGCTTCTAATGTTAAATTACGTTTTCATATTTTTATTTAATATCTCCAGAAATTATGCTCCTAATGTGCTAATTTTTTTTGTTGCAATAATACTAATATACCCAAACATAAATACGCTGAATTTGCAATTTTTATAATTTTATAATATGAATTATGAATTATGAAATTAATATTCGAAAAAATATGAATTGCAACCTACGATTTTTTTGATGGATTTATATTTATTAAGTCCTGCTTTATGGAAATTCAAAATTTCACATTTTTCTTCCAAGTAGTTTTCAAATTATGCTTAAAAAACGGCAAAATGATGGTTTAAGTGGCCGTCTATAATAGAAGTGAGTAGATATTTTGAAATTTCTTCTGCTGTCCTATAATCTAGCAGGCTTCATTGACTTCTTAAGGTGCCATCAAGATGGGGGCTCTCTCGGTTAACAATTGATTTCCGAACTTCAATTTGGATACAGCCCTTAAAATACACTCGTTTTAAAATAATTAATTTCTCAGAAACTTATGGTACGAATTGCATAAAATATTTGTTTTTAGGCTAATTGAAGGGTGCAGAGTTCATTTTTGCTGTCAGAATTGTGTACTGCTATTGGAAAAAAACAAAGTGATGGTTCGTTTTAATATGTAGATGACCCCTAAGCAAATTTTATCTATGTCATTTAAAAGTAGACTTTATTTCCAATCGTTCGATACCAGTAATTTTCTTCTACGATAATTTGTTGAGGAGTTAGTGTGGGGTGTTTACATTTTTTTTTTCCACGACTGTACATTTCCGTTTATTCACGGAAATTACTGAATGGAAATTTTCAACTGTGCCATTCGTTTCATTGAACTAACTTTTAGAATACTATGTAATATACATACAAATCCATAGATCGTATACAGGACTGCACAAAAAAAACCCGGATATTTTTCCGACTATTGATTGTAATAACAGAAATTGGGTTTTATAACGCCTTATGAGTTTTTCAAATTGTTTATTTATAGATCATCTTTCATGTTAATGAACGGCGAATCTTTGTTGCAGTATCCTGAATGTGTTAGAAAGTGTTACATAATCTATGTTGGACGCATGATTTTTCATTCATGTTTTATATGAAAATAGTTTAGGTTTCGGTACCGGTTCTGAAAACAAAACTATCCCCATATAGAAGAACTATGACCCAAATCGAAAAAGTGCAAAGGCACAATAAAACATATTGAGCAAACTTTCTTTTGCACGTGAAAATCTTACAAATTAAAATTAACTCTTTGGCAGAAATTTTTATTCATTTTCTTTCATTTTCATTAGTTATTATCCACCTGAAACTTACGTATTATCCAAGCATTTCATTGGCTGTTCGGGAAAAGGCATTTCCATCGTCAGATTTCCAAGAAATCTGACTATCAATTTTAAATGAAATTTCATTCTTAAACTTTTAAACATCCGACAATATAACTTTTTACACCGTCGGATAGAGAAAAAAATGTACTTTTAAATGCAATTTGTTTGAAAGCTGTATCTCAATTTGTTTCTGAGTTATTAATTTTTTTTTAGTTTTATTACTTTTTTGTCATAGTGGCAACAGAAGGTATCCATCTTTGTTAAAAGTAAAGGGAAATACAGATTACTGTATAGACCAATCAGAAAACGAATAAAATGCGGATTAAACCAATAAAAACCTTCAGATATGCTTTTGATTTCCTACCCTGACGAGAACAATAACCATTTTTCCAAATGGTTAAAAAAAAATCATTTAAAAATATTGAAATGCGAGCGAGAAATCTGTAAACACTCCTCCCATAGAATTAACATTAGCGTTCGAGTTTCTTCGAGCGACTGTGTAGGCTCTAAATTCTAAACCTTCCTGAATACGTCAGGGTTTCAAAATCGTTAAAATAGAAAAGCGAAAATTACATTTAACCCATTCATGCGTAACGTCCTATATTTAGGGCGTTTCGAATTTTAATAAATTTGTATTTTTTTTCCTCTATAACAGAAAAACGGCATGAAATAATAGTGTATAAATATCTTTATCTGCTACAGAGAGATGACACCACAAGTAGATATTTATTTTCTTCAATAAAGACTTTTTTCGATGTTCATAGATTTTTCATTGTTCAAGATGGTGAAATGAAAACAGAAAGTTTCTTTGTATTTCTTCTGCCATAGATCCAAACAAATGAGTTATAATCTTAGCTTATAGACTTCTTTGAAAACATATTTTTTAAATTGTCAAGTTATGTGTTCTAGCCCATTTTTACCCGACTGCCAAGAAGGATTATGTGTTTCACGCGTATATGGGTATGTGGATTTCTTTATACCCTCGGAACATCCCAACGGCTGGATGGATTTTAATGAATGAAGTCTGTATCAATTCGTCTTAACCGCCCGATGGTTATAGGCTTGGTTTTGTTTTTATAAATTCAAAATGGCGGCCGTAAAATACAAAATGGCGGTAGAGACGAAAAAATAATTTTACGCACCCGATTGAGTTGCATATCATTGGATAGGTCTTTCAAAATGAAGACGATGTTTCATTAACTATTTTACAGTCAGAAGCTACGTTTAAATATTACACAACCTGGAATATGTGTAGGTAGGATTTCTAGCTTTTCTGCAACTCTAACCTTTACAGACATCTATAGGCCTCATCAAAACAGTGTTTATAGATAGGAACTAACGATTAAACACAACTTAAAAATCATCAATACAAGTAAATAAAAAAATAGGTAAGTAATATAAAAAAATAGTTTCACATTGATGAGAAATAATTAATTAGCTCGCTTTTACGCAGTCGTTTTTTTTTTTTTTTAATTTAATTTTTATTTTTGCATGTTCTTAACGTTTCAAATATAGGGCGTTAGGCAAGAATGGTTACATATTTTTATAAGCCATTTAAGGGACAGTTACATCAGTTATATACAGTAAAATCCTTTTCAAGATGATTAAAAAATAAATTATTTTTAACCTTCAAATACGATTATTCCCAATTTATTAATAATATTAATTATATTATTATTACTTTCTGTAAATAAATAAATATATATTTTTTTAGTAGTAGATAAAAATAGTAATTATAGCATATAACAAACATTTAAAAAAAACTTATTTTATACAAATTGAGACAAAACATATAATTTGAGTCTAATTTTCCAACTGGGTGAAGAATGTCCGGGCAAGATTCGAACCAGGGAACTCTTGGCTAAAGCTGTCAATGCTCTCTGCCAACTCAGCTTTCCCCGACGAATTTTGGAGGCCCTAATTCACACAGCTAACGTTATTGATTATAGCATATGGTCTAATATATGAATTAGCTCAACAGAATAAGGCCATACCAGTGACCGAGAGGTTCTGCTCCCGAAGCTGGTAGACGGTAGGTGCTGGGTTCGAACCCAATCGCTCTCGTCGGCCTAATCGTTCGAAGTCTTCCGTGGTTTTCTTCGAATCTTGGGTATCCTTGCGTAAATACGGGTTAGGTTCCCTTAGAAAGACCCCTACGGAGGGCACTACCACCTGGGCCTATATCCCTCGTGTAGATAATCGGCTGTCATAAAAACAACAGAATAAATCGCAGGTAATGCAACTCCAGTAAACGCTGGATACGTAATTAAACTAGATTAATTTTAACGTAATTATGCGTTATTACAATTGCGTTAAAATTAATCTGCTGTAAAACATACAATTATTAGTATTATACTATTATACATATTATTCATATTCCCGTATTTATAGACAGGGAGCCGGCAGCATAGACAATCGCCTCATCGAGTTTACGGATGAAATTCTAGGATTAGTTAAATCTTGATTCGCATATTAAAACGCAATCGGTCTGCCAAGTCATATCTTGATGGAAAACACCTGAAAACCCGATTTTAGCGGTTGACTCGTAGGGTTTACCATTGTGTTTTCCTGCTCCCAGTCCTCCATGGTTTCATACCTTTGGGTGCAGGAAAACACAATGGTAAATCTACGAGTCAGCCGCTAAAATCGGATTTTCCGGTGTTTTCCATCAAGATAGGACTTGGCAGACCGATTGTGTTTTAATATGCGAATCAAGATTTAACTAATCCTAGAATTTCATCCGTGAACTCGATGAAGTGATTGTCTGTGATGCCGGCTCCCTGTCTATTAGGATATGTTTATATTTTATCAAATAAATAATAAAAAAAACAATTAGCGTAATTTTTGTTTCGTATTTTCCCAATTCATTTTGTAGCATTTTATGGTGATTCTACAAGCAAATTTGAGAAAACAGAAAGTCAGGATAAATGGTTTATCAGACCTTTGAAAACTAATTAATCACCCGTTAAAAATGTCTTTAAAGTATTCGAAAAATGCCATTATTTTATTTCCTCTCTGAATATTTAACATTGTTTCTTAATTAATTAGATTTCCTCCAGGTAATAAATATCCTGTATCAGAAAATCCAAGCGAACAATTTCAAGCTTACTTTTTTCTATCATTAGTTAAGGATTTCAGATTAATTATCTGTTAAGTTCGTCTACACATCCATCTTCAGCTCCTAAATCTGTCAGAGTGAGTTTAAAAAAGAAGTGTGTTTCTACGTTAATTTCTTCTCTAATCGAAATTTTAAATTATAAATTTCATTCTGAAATTCACTTGACTGTTTTGCATTAAAATCTCTTATTACACATTTTGTTATTTTTTTTTTAGCCCCCGATATGGTATTTCTTTCTCCCAGCAAATAAAGTGTCGTCTCCAAAAAATAACTTTCCGTTGTATAAGTCAGCCGTAAAACAATGCAGATGTATCACTGTACTGTTAAATACTCTACTGCAATTTTTTTAACTTCTAAGCATCGCGCCTTTTCGCTTTTTATACCGTCATATTGGGGGGAGGGGGGGGGGACTTTTAAATGCAATCTGTTTGAAATCTGCATCTCAATTTATTTTTGCGATATTAATTTATTTTTGTAGTTTTTAGAGTCGTTTGTTTAATTTTGGCAACTCAAGTGCTCCATTTCTGTAGAAAGTAAATGAAAAATAGTTTGAAAATAGCAATTATATCTTTTTGTTGCCCTTTTCCCATACAAACTGAAAAAAAAATATATTCAAAATACGTGTTATTTTTAAAAAATATAAATGAATGATTTTTGATAAAACATGAAGCTATTATAAACTAAATTTAATTTTAAGTACATATCTATATTAATATTTCAAATAAATCACGGCATATGAATCATTAGATACCTGATTTTTTTTTTTTTTTTTTTTTTTTTGTCGAGTTTCTTGAATGACGTTATCTCTTTTTTTGGATTTGTGTATTATTCATTTATAGTGGCGTCCTATGCGTACTTTACTGTAGATGTTGTTTAATACTGGATCGCAAATGGGGAATTTTTCTGCGGATGACGTTATTTTATATAAAATAAAAGCGTATGTTTTAAGTCTTAAAACTGAAATGTGTTTTGTATTATCTATATTTATATACCCATATATATATATTTTTTCATCGGGGGCGACACTAAATTCTGAAGAAGCGGAATTCCTCTTCGCACAAATTTTAAACAGGCCGTTCTACTTATTAAATATCAATTAATAGATACATAAGTCCGCAGGTTTAACACTCAAAAGAGTTAAGGCATAGGACTAAAGATATAGGTCAAGCCCGATCCATTAGCCACTTGCTCCGGACTAGAGGCAGAGTCCGAGCCAAATAAAAACACAGTCATTATCTTTGAATTCGGAACATCAAGACTAAACTACATTCTAAGTATCAAGGTAGGCATCTGTGCTGTCGTCTCTTCCACGACTTCTCCTAACTTCAGACTATATTCATACTCTTTTCATCTCTCTATATTTTTCTTCGTAAAAGAATGGGGGGGGGGGGCGACCCTCGGACCCTATGTTAATTCTTCAACCACTGCGCGTCCATTTTCGCTTCTTCATTATCGCAATGCTCTCTGATTCGAGAGGAGCTCCTCACCTCGATATAGCGTCTGCTCTTCCTCTGACGTGGGGCTTATTTCCCGCTCGTAGCCCCTGATCCTTTCTTGGTGAGATCTCCACCTGCTTACCATAAATTCAGTCATAAATTCCGTCTGACGTAAAGTGTCCATCTTATTGTGTTATGTACGCCATCCGGACTGGACATCTGGAATCATAAAGATTTCTAGAATTCGATAAATATCTCCCCTATACCACCATGCCTCTCGAATTGTTTACAAAAACAGATACCTTCTTTCTACATACTTATATTACAATATATACCTGTTAAATACACCTTTTTAATCAAAACCATAATAATAATAATAATAATAATAATAATAATAATGATACTAGTAATAATAACAAGAAGAAGAATATAAAAACAATATTATAGTATAAAATACCATTAGAACCTGCTGTATTATTATACGACGATAAACTTATAGCACTTCACTTTCTGATGATACGAAACAAAAATAACCCTGAAGTCGCTATCGTAGCTCCCCCTTCTGGGGAAATATCCCCAGCTTCAAGTGAGACTTTACGGCTAGAGTCAAAAACATGTCATATGAAATTTGGTTCAATTCTATGCATAACCTCATACACTTTTGATGATACAAAAATTAAAAAGGCACAAGAGTCACTATCACAGAGCCCCCTTCCGGTCGAATATCCACAAATTCAGCTAGAACCTGCTGGCCATAGCCAAAAGCATAAATATGAAATTTGCTTCTATTCTATGCATAACTTCACACACTTTTTCATGATGCAATAATGGAAATGTCGCAAAAATTGCTATCACAGAACCCCTTCAATTGGAACATTCTAAATTTTAACTGGGACCTGCTGGCCATAGCCAAAAACATATATATGAAATTTGGTTCAATTCTATGCATAACCTCATACACTTTTGATGAGACAAAAATTAAAAATGCACAAGAATCCCTATCACAGAGCTACCTTCCGGAGGAATATCAAAAAAGTCAACTAGGAATTGCTGGCCTTTTGGTTTTGAAATTTGATTTCGGCATGATTAAAATTCGGCGAATTTACAAGCTGTTTGTGAGCAATAATCCACGAAATTGATCAAATGAATGTTAAGAAATTACTTATAATATGACGTGGAATCGTTTGGTCAAAACCTCGTACGCTCCTTATGGAAGCAGAAATAGTTACGTTTTCAAAGAATCGACGAGCTGTATTGTAAACATTTGTGCTTCTAAATCCGAGCTTTGATTTATCGGCGAGAAGTCCTAATTGTAAACGAAATCTTTTTTTGTAAATTTTGTTTTGCAAATTTAATTTTTTTTTCTCGTCAGGGGTGCACACTTGCCATTCCTTTATATCCCGTATGTATGCCAAATGCAAGGTACATTCAAAAGATCTTTTACAGGCATGTGACGTGGACATCCCGAATTTTAAATGATTTTCATTCACTTTTAGTTTGAAAATAGTTTGACCGATATAGGTATTAGTTGCCTGATATAGGTACCAACGTTGAGTTGACAAATTACTAGTAATGACATTAAAAATTTTACAATCAATCATTGTTAAAGCTAGTTTGTAATTAACGCCCACTTATTTTCTATCAATGATTGTTTTAAAAGGAATAAGTTTACTCTCCTTATCTGTAATATAATCCATTTCACTAACAGTAGCTGCCGTATTTTCGTGCAAAAAATGGATTCTGATGGGCCTAAAAAATCGAGGAGATGAAAATCTCGAATTTTTCCAGATAACGATTTCTGAATATTTCGCAACACTTAAATTCTAGTGGCACTAGAGAAGGGAAAAAGCTATTTGAACCTAATTTCTACCATCCTCAACTCTAAATTTTTCTTTAAAGTACTTTGACCAGATGTACTATCACATCCCCACTTGAAAATCAAATTTAGATTGTTAATGTTCTCGGAAGTCAGATTCTTAATAATTTCCGCATTAATAAAATACTTTCACCAGTATGATCTAGCAAAGATTGCAATTGACAAGATAATTCTTCTAATTACGATAGAATACACAAAATGATTGTCTATAAAGATAAGAAAATGTATTTCTGTTGTATCGATGACAGAGAAGTCTTTTCTGTTTTTTTGTTACTAATCTTGCTTATCAAATTCCCTTATGCTTATGATTATAACACTTATTTATAATATAATACATAATATTCTATCACAAAACTGAATAATCTAAAACTTTCAAAAATGCTTGCCAGCTAAATTACTGTGAAAAATAATAAATGTCATAGCTTTTGAAGCGACTAAAAAAGTGATAGTTTTACTTGTGGTTGCAAAAACCTGCACGAAATGCAGAATGGCAGTTTATGGCAGCTGGTTTTTTCATGATTCATTAGATAATAGTTCAGGCTATTGTTTCCATTATATGTCGTTGCGGAACACCGTGGAACTTATAAACTTTTTGATGTTTGAAAGCAAAAAAGTAAAATTTTTTTTTAATTTTTTTATCAAAAATAATCACGAAATTATTAATTTTTATGTACTTAATATAATTTTTGTAACATGCGCAAAAAAAGTACACACTTTCATCGTGTGAAGCCATTTTAAAGCATTAAAATCGGATGATATGGAAAAATGTAGCTCGTGTTTAAAAGAACCATAGTTTTGCTCTTTTTGTTCACCTCATATGATAATCCTCCAAGCGTCACATTTGAAATGGTACAGATTGGCAACGCAAAACGAAAACCTTTTTATAAATATAGATTCTGACCCTCCAACCATCATTCTAGCCATACGCATAGTCAAAATTTCCTAAATAGTAACTTTATTTTTCGACTTTTGGCCAGCTTTTTGGGATTTTGCCCCACTGTGCAACGGTTCGGAATTCCCATCACACTCTCCGCTCATGCGTGTACTACTTTGTAGTGATAGTGCGAGCATCGCATCTCCATTTCCATTCATAGCAGCGGAGAAGTGTCGTAAATCTGAAATTGAAAAGGGAAGTCGTTCCGTTCCTTCTACACAGCTTAGTGGAATCCAAGTTGTTTCGTATTTTTATACATTTTCATTTTAAACTGTAATATATCGAAACCGTTAATGTTTTTCAAGTTTATCTTAGTTCACTATATATACATACACGTATATCCTACCCATCTGTCTATCTATTTGCAGTGAAACCTCCCTATGCGACCACCTCCCTGAACGGCCATTTTTCATGAAACCCATAGGTTCAATACTAATTTTACCTCCATTCAGAGACCATCCCAGATGAACTCCCTCCATGAGCGACCCATTTCTTTGAAGAAAATGGAACAAATTCCGTTTTTTCCTGTCGCTTAAAAAAGGTTTTATTCGAAAAATAATTCCGGAGAGCGCATTATTCGTCAAACTTCAAAACTAAGTTTAGATTTTTTTTTTCCGGTAACATTTAAGTGTTAACCCCTTTGTGCCTTTTTAGGCAATGAATTTAACTCTGATGACAAATTAAAAATGACGGTCCATAAACTTCCCTGCCCTTTTCTGTCAGGTAACTCTCAAAGAAATAGATAAATTAATGAAATCTCCGTTATTTGTTCCCGTCCAAAAAATTGCATTGATCTACTGAACTTCGAAAGGACTTGGAAATAAAAGTTATAAAAGATAAAACCGTAAAATCAAAGCAAACGTCAATGTATTCATTTTTATAAGTCTGCAGAAATTAATTTATGTAATTAACTTTTGTTTTGATACTTAAATTTTCATATTTCTCCCTAATGTAAAAAATAAATTTTAGTAACATTAATTGTTACCTTTTTCCAACAATTAAAATCTAGATTTAAACATGACCTCCATTAATAGACCACTCTCGGAGCGACCTATTTCTATTGGAACGGAACGTGGTCGCTTTAGGGAGGTTTTACTGTATATAGTAAATGACAAGCGCGTCCGTACGTAATTTTCGTAATGTCCTGACGTCATTTTGACGGTGGCAACACCAGACGGTTAAATTGTTTTTTTACTGAAATTTTTAACTTCTATACATCGTACATTTTAATTTTTTACGCTGTTAAATAGGAGGGAAAATGTACTTTCAAATGCAATTTGTTTGAAAACTCTATCGCAATTTAGCCAAGCTTTATTACAGTCAAACCTCTATTTAACGAAGTCGCTAAATCCCGAAAAAATGTTCGTTATATGGAAAATTCGTTAAGTAGAGAATCACCTTTTAAAATACTTTAAACTACATAAAATATATTTTAAGTCCATAAACACTAAATATAATTTTAAAAAGTAATTGATCACACTTTTTTTATAATATATATATCTATTTGTTTTATTTATTTTACCCATCAAAAAGAAATCTGGAAGGGAAATAAGAATGAAACAAAACATTGCCTGGAAATAAATTGTATTTTCAGTTTAAAAAATAATTTTACATAAAAATAAAAGTTTTTTAATATGGTTGATAAGCTGTTTGGAAGAACACCAAACTTTAAAGCAATATTCTTTTTCTTCACGCCTTTATCCACTCCATCAAGAATCTTTTTTTATTTGATGCTCAGGCACTTTCGGTCTGACATTTTCGAGCTACAAGAACCGAAATTACCAGCACGACTGATCAACAATCTAGAAAACAGGAGACTCTAGTTTAGGAACACGGTGCCATTGAGGATTAAAGGGGGATATTGAAAGTTTGCACTTCTTGGAGAAAAGCAAAGAATCACACTGGTGAGTTAGGTGTCTGGTAAGATCGGTTCCTGGTCATTGATCATCATAAAATGTGTTAAAAGAAAGAATAAGTTTAAAAATGCACAGTAATATTTTGAGAAATAGGGAGAAAAAAAATTTAGATCCCACGAAAAAGTTCGTTAAATAGAGAATGCACTTCGCTATTTGGAGGTTATTTTACGAAGAAATTCGCAAAATGTTCTTTGTTCCAGGGAAAAGTTCGCAAAATAGAGAAATTCGCAAAATAGAGGTTCGTTAAATAGAGGTCCGACTGTATTTTGAAAATAATTTTCGAGAATATATTTGTTTTATATCCATTTCTATCGCATGCAAACGATATG
The DNA here is from genome assembly GCA_963932465.1 of Maratus speciosus. NCBI lineage: Eukaryota > Metazoa > Arthropoda > Arachnida > Araneae > Salticidae > Maratus > Maratus speciosus. Next base: position 119,089,019 of record OZ010795.1, read on the forward strand.
TTGGAGAATATGCAAAGATGGAATTTTGTATTCTATTTTTTCATCCATTTCCTCATATGCTAGAAATGTATAAATTATGTACAATCGTGGGGGAAAAAAAGTAAACACCCCTACTAACTCCTCAACAAATTATCGTAGAAGAAAATTACTGTTACTGAACGATTGGAAATAAAGTCTACTTTTAAATGATGTATATGACATTTGCTTAGGGGGCCACCTGCATATTAAAACGAGCCATAACTTTGTTTTTTTCAATAGCAGTACACAATTCTGACAACATAAATGAACTCTATACCCTTCAATTAGCCTAAAAACGAATTTTTATGCAATTCGTACCATAAGTTTCCCAGAAATTAATTATTTTAAAACGAGCGTATTTTAAGGGCTGTATCCAAATTGAAATTCCGTACTCGATTGTTAACCGAGAGAGGCCCTTTCTTGATCAAGGCACCTTAAGCGCCACTCAAGGAGTCGATGAAGCGGATTAGATTACAGTACAGCATAAGAAATTTCAAAATATCTACTCACTTCTATCATAGAGGGCCCCTTAAACCATCATTTTGCCGTTTTTTAAGCATAATTTGAAAACTACTTGGAAGAAAAATGTGAAATTTTGGTTTTCCATAAAGCAGAACTTAATAAATCCATCAAAAAATTGTAGGTTGCAATTCGTAATTTTTTCGAATATTAATTTCATAATTTATAATTCATATCATAAAATTATAAAAATTGCAAATTCATCGTATTTATGTTTGGATATATTAGTATTATTGCTACAAAAAAATTAGCTCATTAGGAGCATAATTTCAGGAGATATAAATAAAAATATGATAAAGTAATTTAACATTAGAAGCACTAAATTTTGAATGTTTATAATTCAAAAACTTATCATTCAAATGACTTGAAATTTGTGGTCTAGGCATAGTTTGAACCGAAGATTTGAAATGTTAAAATTGCGTATTGCCATTGAAAAAAATTAACTTTGGATTGGTTTTAATATATAGATGACCCCCTAAGCAAATTTTATATACATCATTTAAAAGTAAACTTTATTTCCAATCGTTCGGTAACAGTAATTTTCTTCTACGATAATTTATTGAGGAGTTACTAGGGGGTGTTTACTTTTTTTTTTTTTCCACGACTGTACACTGGTGTGTTTCCGATGACAACAGAACGTTTTAATATTTCTTTTAACTTAACTATAAATTAATAAATTAATTATTATTCATGGTTACAACTGTAGACGAGTTGCAACAACAATGGAGTTTATAATGTTCCAAAACACCCTCGTTAAAATTGGCCAACTGGTTGTGAAATTGCAACAACGAAATATTTTAAACACTAAAAAGTAGAAAATAACATAAATATAAAAAATAAAGAACGTAATATACATATTTTTTTTAAGATTATATACAGTACAGCCCCGATTATCCGCGAAATTGGGTGGCAAGGACACCGCGGATAACAAAAATCGCGTATAACCCGAAAAAGACTGAAAATGGGGTGCAAGCACGAAAAAAAGAAAATTCAACATAAAAACTATGTTTTAGTGTACAAAAAACATAATAAAGCGTTTAAAATACATACATATGCACAGTACAGCAGAAACCTTTGATTTATGTCTAAATCACAAAAATAAAGAACGGTAAACAAGAAACAATGTCATACATACTGTACAAAATGTATTGTGTTACACTCTCAAAAAAACTTTCTTCAATTCACGGAAATTCTACTGGCAGCAGTGCTGCCGGCATATTTCCGTGAATTTACGAATATCCGTTTCTTTTGCCTTCCGTTACAGGAGGTAAAATATCCGTCAATTGAAGAAAGTTGGGAAAAAAGCAAAAGCGGACGTCGTTGGATTCGAACCAGCCATCCCAAAGCTATGAGATGAACGCGCTAGCACTAAGCTATGTTGTACAGCAGCGAAACGCTTTGAAGTAAATATGTTTGCTTCACATGGGTATGACTTGATTAACTTCTTTAAAGTTTTTAATTTTAAAGTTCATTTCGGGAAGATTTCCTCTTTAATGAGATTGTGGTTGGGATTTTTATACTTGAGTATTAATATTGTATAAAAATATGAATTTTAAATGGAACAGATGTGTTATCATCCCGGGGTCCGCCATCTTGGATTTTTTTCTTGGCTTGAATTAAAAATTATTTTTTTATTAATAGTTATAATCATTATATTCCATTTTTTTTTCAATATCATATTAACCTTTCAACAATATTTAACCATTGGCGACATTACTACTTGGCGAAAAAGGAGTTTTCATGCAAGAAAAAAATCCAAGATGGCGGACCCCGGGATAATAACACATCTAAGCCTTTTAAATAGTTTTAGGTATATTACTAGAGGTAAAATACGAATATTATATTTTATTCTATAATATTTTTTTAAAAGTAATATCGATTTTTTTTCCATTTAATTTTCTTAATTAAAGTATCTTTTAAATGGGTTCATTTAAAGTATATTTTAAATGCGAATATTTATTTATAAACAACTTTATAAATTCAACTTTATTAAACTATAGTCAACTTTAAAAAATAAATTGTGAGTACTTTTGAATGAATGAGAAAAGTAATTGTTATGAAATTCTAAAACTTTTTTTTAAATTAAATGAGAAATCCTAATTTATAGAATTTTTGGTTTTCCAATTCAAAAATAAATTCAGATTTACTATCAATAGACCCAATACGCATACGTGCTAGGAATGAACGGAATTTCTCCCTCTTTTTTAGACGTTCGGGGAGAATTCAGGGATAAAACATGTTTTATAGGAGTACGGAAATTATTTGTTAAAAAATGAGGAATAATTTAGTGTATATTGACGAGTTTTTCTGACAGTATACACCCTTTTAAAAAAAAATCAGTCACTTCTTTTTGCTTCTTGCTTTGGAAACACTCTTTCCATCTTAAAAAGGAAGCTATTCTTGATATGCTTCCCTGGAATATATCATAATAGTCTTATTTAACAGTTAAATATTTTAATTGTTGTGTTTACATTTTGTTAATAAAATCCTGAAAAAACATCAAGACTTTATATCTGATATTTTAAACATGGCAACCGAATCTAGAAATATCCTTCTATTTCTTTCGAATACATGAATTTTTCTGTTTATATTTATTAGTAGGGCTTATGGTATTTTCCTTTTTGTTGGCTTGAATTAAAAAAAAAAAAAAAAAAAAAATTGCTTCGCGGATAAACCGCACCGCGGATAATCGGGGCTTTGCTGTACGTTATTTCTGTTGTCGACATCTCTTTTTCTAAACCAATATGTAACGTATAACGATGAATGAGGTATCACTGGATAGGATTTTTTGCCTATACCTGACACCGCATACTGTATTTAACTAATATTTAACGTACAATGATGAATAAGGTATCATTCTATAGGATTTTTTTCCCATATCTGACATTGCATACTGAATTTTTGTTCCATTATTTAGTACCATCCTGCATATTATTTCTGATGCCAACATCATTTTTTTTATGCACATACAAAACGCATAACGATGAATGAGATATTTATACGAAAGGTTTTTGAACAGACTTTTGACATAGTACACTCCAATTTTGTTAAAACAAATTGTTCGATTAAAAAAATGCAGTTAATTATAAATTAATTAAAAATGTATCAGAAAATAAATATGAAGATTTTAATGCTAAAGCTTCGAACTGGTATGCTTTTATTACTGTTGTACACTTATTTTTCCAATTCACAAATTATCTTCTTTTATCTATTCTTTGACACAGTTTTTAGCATCAATTTATTTTAAGGGACTCTTAAAATTGGAAAAAATGGGGAAAAAAGACCATTTTCAATATTTAATATCTTAAAATGTATTTCATTTTAACACACAATTTTTATTGGGATGAGAGTTATAAGTATGTTCTTTCATTTCATATATTTAAAAAATTGCAAGATTCTGAAATTGCATTTACAAGGGACTCCAATTTGTCAGACATTTGACGAGCAAAAAATTGCCATAACAGATTACACGCAGGATTACAAATTTTGCAACTAGAATGAAAGTTTTGATGCCCACTTATACTTCAGAGTCTAATAATTACCTTGAGCCTAAATAAATTTATATTTAAAGCATTTATATATTTTTAATATAAAGTTGCATTTAGCTAATGCAAAATTTTGAAAATCTCAACAGTGTAATCACCTAAAAAGATATTTCTTTGAACAATAAAAAGGAAATTTTAGGTTCAGTTTATACAGACTAACGTGAACTATATGTTTTGGAATTTTCATGAAAAATAGTCATAAGTTTTTGAGATATCACGCGCGTTATACCCAAAAACTTCATTTGGAGAAAAATGACTTCAAAGTTTTGGAAACGTCGCTTCAGCTATTGAGCGGGTATAGTTCTAAAAGCCATAACTTCTGTTCTATCGAGAATTTCAAGGAAACAACTATATGAAAATGTTCAGAAAATATAGGAGTTTACCATCTAAAAAAAATAATAATAAAAATTCGGAAATTTTAAAGCTTTAAGAGTCCTGAGACTCCTTTATCCGAAAAAGAATCTCGAAAAGCAAAACTCCTTTGTTGTTCCTGACTTTTTTTTTTCTTTTTTTTACCTGACTTTTTTTTCTTTTCCAAAGATGTAGAGCATGACACTTTCAAAAAGAAAATAAGGCAAAGGGTTCTCCTTGCGTTTGGATTTTGTTGTCCAAACGGCTTGGAGTTTCCATCTTTTTCGTATTCACTCTCCATTCATCCGTATAATGGTAGTCGAAGCACTGCATCTCTTTTTCCATCTATAGTAACTGAAAAATGTCTTAAATCTGAAATTTTAAAGCACTTCCTTCAACATAGCTTAGTAAAATAGGAGTTGTTTCTTTTTATACAGGGTGTCTAATAAAGATTGAAATGCGCTTTAAAGAGACTAATGTTTTTTAATCTAGAAATATACAGAGTGTCCATAGGATAATATAATATAGAGTAAAAAATAATATATAAAAATAACCTTCAACTCAGTAATACACTCTCAGAAATAGAATTCTCACTTTTGACGATTTAGCAATCCTCAAGCTGTATTTCGTCGTTTTTGACGATCATTTCGTATCACCATCACGTGACTTTTAAGGAAAGGTAAACTCTCAGATATTTGACGAAAGTTTTTCCTCAATCACGGTCAGACTCAATGCATTTTAAGGAAACCGTTGCTGTACCTCCTCAAATCCTGCGATTTTAGCAAGCAGATATTTGCTTGTTTGTATTAGTCCCGTAATAATTTATTTTTAAAACAGCACTGTTTAGTGCTTTTCAGAAAATACTGAAATATAGGTAGTTATTGTTTCTTCATAAGTTATTTTTTAGCTGTTAAAATTTTTAGGAATGCTTATTTTTATTATTATTATTACTTATGTTGTTGTTCGTTATGTTTTAATTCGAAAAGAATATATTTCCTGTGTTCAAAAACATCCAAAAAGAAAATTTAATCAATAAAATTTCAAAGATCCGGGATATCTTTTTTGAAAATTTATTTAAGAAGTATATTCTGTTTTTAATCAGATTAAAAATAAACATAATTGATCCCTCTCCCTTTTATAAACAGTAAAGTGTTAAAATCTTATCCATCTATTCAACGTGATAAAATCTCACGCAATATGCACTTCACAGTTCGTTATTTGTGTGCAACAAATTAACCAGACCATATTCTAACCATTCATTGAGCAAAGAAAATTTCACTAATAAATGATTTAATCAAGCCATATTATAATTATTCATTGACCATGAAAAAAACATAATAATAAATTAGCCTTCCTTAAAACTTTCAGCACCGATAAAATTACAATCTATCTTATAAAAGTATAATCACGCGGCAGCTTTCATTAGATCAGTCTAAAAGCACATTCATATAAGTCCCAAATAGCCTGGTCGGTAGAGCAAGTGTCTCCCACCCCAAAGTCCGTTCAAATCACACCGAGGAAAACGAGATGTGATTTTTTTCTTCCCTTGGTAGAGGAGCTTCCAAACTGTTCAATAGATGGCGCCACCAGCCCTTTTTTGACGAAACTTTTGAGGAAATTTATATCGTCAAACAAGTGAAGAAAGTAATTTCATCAATTTGACGAAATGTTCGCTCGGAGCATATTCCAGGAAACCGTTTCGTCAAAAACAAAGAAAATTTCGTGAAATCTGAGTATTCATTTCTGAGTGTGTATGAATATGTAAAATATTTCATAAGATGTTTTACAGAATTAAGCGTAATTTTTCCTATACTACATATATATACATATATAGAAATATTTTCGTTGACGTGTTAAACCGTATAGATAGATTGACTAGATACTGGGGGGGGGAAATTGAAGAGCTTTAGAAATGATATATTCTGGCATTGCATCACGGCTATCCTGAAAAAATTTTGAAGAGTATGCTGCGTAATTTCGTAAAGTGCAGGGATTTAGAGGTATTGTGGATGCGAAGGGAGGAGTAACTGTAAGTTTGACTGTTTAAGGATTACGTGCATGCATGGAAGTAGGAAGTTCCAACTTCTTTGCGTGCATGTATGTTGGAGTTTCAAGTTTAGTTGATTTAGTTTTCGTTTGGTCTTGTCAGCTCATTTGATTTGTTAGTTTTTTTCATTTAATTTTCACAGGTAGTCAGGGGAGTGTTGTGCATTTAAAACTGGTTTAACCCCGCAGTGCATGTCACAAGCCATGCCACCTGTCACCATTGGTTTAATTTCTTCTGGTTTTAGTTATTGAATATTATTTAAAGCTTGCTGTTTTTAAAGTTTGTTTTTTTTTAAATTTGCTGTTTTTAAGTTGTTTTAGTTTTTGTCATTTGGTTCAGTTTATTTTTTATCTTTGGATCAGTTCTGTGGTTTTGAATTTTTGGTTTGGTTTTTGGATATATATATATGTGTGTGCGTGTTACAAATTCTATGCAGTTTTGATCTTTTCCTGTTCCATACTGAAATATTTAAAACATGATTTTAAACTGTAGTTTACATAACATCTTTGTTCTAATCATGAAAAATCAAAGGATAATACTTTTTGATTAACAAAATGCATGAGGCATCTTTTTTTTTTTTTTTTTTTTTTTTTTTGTAAGTCAGAAAAATATTTTTTTAAATATTGTTTTGAAGATTTATCATTCACGTTCCGTAATTTTTGGCGGAAGTTATATATTAGTATAGATATATTTCCAATTACAAAAATGTTGTAAATAAGGTAAAAAAAATTATTTTAAGAGTCGTTTTGATCAATAAAAACATTTTTTTTAAAGTTACGAAAATTTTTTACAGGATCCGCCGGTCCTATAAATAATATTTAGTAAAAATTGCCTATTACCCTATCAAGTAAGATAAAAAAGAAAACAAGTAATATAAAAATTTTGTTTTTAAAGTCAGTTCCTACTTAGGTCATCAAAGAAAAATTTAATGTAATCCCTTAAGCCAATATTAGTTTTTGTTGCATTAAAATACATCAATTTGGGGATTTTCTATAAGCAAGTAGGTTTGGAATAGAAGTTTATGGAAGTTTGGCGAAATATTAGTGATATCGCCAAGTTGGCGTCACTTTTGATGACTCAATTTGGTCGAAACATGAATACATTAAAATGATTCTCAGTTTTTATTACTAAAATAGGTGCTAAAAATACAATTAACAGGTTTTAAAACATTAAAACCAGTAATCAGTCTTCTCATTTTTCACCCCATTGATGATGACCAGGGCTTGGTCGAAAGCGCTCGGGAAGTTTTTACCATCTGATTATTGGTTTTAATGTTTTAAAACCTGTTAATTGTATTTTTAGCACCTATTTTAGTAATAAAAACTGTTTTAACTTAAAGTATTAAGGTGAATGTGTCGTTTCTCTTACATATAGTTTTCTATATATATTCAATTTGGTCGCTAAATTTGGCGATATATCGCCAAGTTGGCGACAAACTTGGCGGTAATTGGCGACAGAACAGGGTCCCCCCTATGGTAACCCCCCTTATGGATATGAAGATGCATATTAAATGCTTCAATAACCAATGGCCACCATTTTGTCACCCATGTAAATCTAAAATTAATTACTTAAAATTTAATGAATGAATTAACATTTAAAAAAACTGTATTAACGTGAATTGTCATCCAGTACAAGTTTTAAAAAATTTATTTCAACCTGATAGGATGAATAATAAGTATTTTATTAACGATTGAAAATTTAAACAAGATATATATATAAATAAATAAATAAATAAATATAGGGAGAGTGTGAACTAATAGTAGGAATTGAAAAAACCCATTCATCTAACACTAAAATTGACCGAGTTATAAAACTTTGAATTGCATGACTCAAGACAATTTTCTTCATCTAAACACAGATGAATTGGACCATGTTTCGAGGAATCGTACATAAAGTATTTAAAGTATTAGAAAGATAGAAAGATTTATTTCGCGTGCCCATTTCTGCATTACAGCCGAAGGGAGTCACTTCGAGTAAGATTTAAAGTAACTTTATTTTTTATTAAGTTTTAGATTAGATAATCTAATAGCTTTTTAAAATATGTATCATTTTTTAAAGAATTATCACTGTTGCTTTTTATAATTTCATTTAACAAACATTCTGTTATTTTTTAACTTATATTTTTATGCAAGTTGTACATTTTTTTCTTTAATAAGTCAGAATGAAAATAGAGTTCAAATCTATATTGTAATGTTCATTTTACTCAACTGTTATTTTTTTATAGCTGCGGAATGTATATGTCTGTATACATTTATATTTTTACATGAGGAATTTATATGTAGCTACTTTATCTGTATTTCTAGTAAATTTGTGAATGACTCTTATTTCGCAGTAAAAAAAGATGCTTCAATTTTAAGCAGCTATTACTAGGTCAGTTTTAATCGCAGAAGAATGGGACTTTTTTCTATCTTACTTTTAACTGTAATAGGATGTTTTTACTAAATATAACTTATAACACCCGTTGACCGTATAAAAATTTTAAATTCGTATTTTTTTATTTTTTTTACAGATGTCTTTATTGACTCAAATCGCTTTTAAAACCTCATTTAAAACATTTTGGTAATTGGAACTATATACGAGTATGTCTATGCCTAAGTATTTAGGAATTAGCCTTTGGACACCGTTGAGAGTGGACACCCTGTATAATAAAACTACAAAAGAAACTATGCAATTACTTCTTCTGAAGTGCTTACTATTACGAAAAGCGTACTTAAAATCTCCTACAAATCAATACTTTTCTTAGATACAGAGAATCATTTATATAAACAAAGTTTCTTTTTCTGCCACTGATTTTCGGAAATGTCTCCGAGTAGTTTTTATGGTGCATTAATAAATTTTCTTGAGCCAGAATACAAGTTTTTGGGTTGCATTACATTCTCAAGTAAACATTTTCATGTTTAACAAACAAGTTTTATAAACAAACATGATAAATTGATAGCACTGTCAGTAACATTAAAATTGATGATTTTTTGTTACTCTTGCATGCATAAATTCAATTACGGAACAGAAAATATGTAACTGAGGATTGATAATTAGGGTTGCCAGATTTATCGCAGAAAAAAAACGAAGATTTTGATTGACTCTAGTTCAGTGTTTTGTGTGTAAATGTGCTTTGGTTTATCTATCTATTGTCCCTTTTTTTTTTACCAAACTGAACTATGTTGAATGCACCAGCAATGTTTTCGGTAACAAATTTGACTGAAAAGAGATTGTTAATTAATCGATTTAATCCTTATTTTCCAACCGTTTTCTTATAACAGTATTCTATTAACATTTTTCAAATAAATTTGCAGTCATATATCCCATTATGAACGAAAAATTAATTAAATTTTAAGAACAGAAATAAATCAAAACATCCTACAATTCAATGATGATCATGAAAATTTTAGTAATGGATACCCTACAAAAATAAATGTTTGTATTTTAGCATAAATGGAGATAATAAATCAAACAAAATATTAATACTCAAGATACAGATATACTAAATTAAAAAATTTGTAATGTACATACCGGGTGTCCTAAAAAGGACTGACTGATTTTAAAATTCAATAACTTGCAAACGGTGACAGATATTTAAAAAATTCTTGCAGGAGGGCTATGTATGATGTCAAAAGTTTTTTTTACGGGGATTTTCGACTTTAGTTTGAATTACAAACAATAGATGGCGCTGCGATCAATAGACGCTAAATTCAGGCTCGTTTTTGTTACTTCGGGACCCACTCAATACATTTAATCTCCTTTTTCTGAATGGAAGAAGAGAGAGGCCAAAAAATCGAGCCTTATTTAGCGCCTATTGCTTACAGCGCCATCTATTGTTTGTAATTCGAACTAAAATCGAAAATCACTGTAAACAAACTTTTGACCTCATGCATAACCCTCCTGAAGGAATTTTTAAAATGTCTGTCACCGTTTGCAAGTTATTGAATTTTAAAATCAGTCAGTCCTTTTTAGGACACCCGGTACTTATTGTCTATAATAATTTCAAGTTCAAATTATCTAATCCTACACAAGAGTTTGTGAATGCGCAATTAATAGTACACAACTTTTCCAAGATTTTTGTCATCCTGATCGGAAGCAAGGCATTGTTACATTTGATGCGCATGTATATGTGACTTTTTTTCGGCAAAAAGTGAAATTTTGAAGCAAACTGAAAAAATAAATCTTTAAACTACCAAAAGTAAAATGGTAATAAAAAGGGAAAAAATCGTCGTACTTGACAAATTTAAACGTATACTGTACGATAAGCCTAAAAAATGCTAAAAAACGTACAATTTACGGGTAAAACGTACAAGCTGGCAAGCCTACTGATAATATCCTAAAAAGCGATATTCTGGTTTGATAAAACTGATTAATACACTTTAAAAACTACTCGGAAACGTTTCCAAAAACCATTGGCAGGAAAAAAAATTATAAATCCGTTTTTAAAACTCGAAGATATATTGATTTCTGCGGTTTCTAAAGATAAGTAATACAGTTTGTAATTGTGGGTAACTCCGAAAAGCTAAAGCCCCACCAGTGGCCGAGAGGTTCTGCTCTCGAAGCTGGTAAATGGGAAGTGCTGGGTTCGAATCCAATCGCGCCCGTCGGCCTAATCGTTCGGAGCTTTCGTGGTTTTCTTCGAACCTTGGATTTCCAAGCGTTAATACGGGTTAGGTTCCCTTAGAAAGACCCCCACGAAGGGCACTCGCCCCCTTCGGGCCTATATCCCTCGTGTTGATAATTGGCCGTCATAAACACAAACCGAAAAGCTAAATGGTTATATCATATTTTCGTAGATTAAGACACTTTTGCCTTTTTTTTTTAGAGCGTATCGCAATATGCGTAAAAAAATGGACTTTCTTTTATTTATTTATCATCCAATTAGGAAATTTGTAGTAAACGTATAGTTCAAATTAAAGACTTTCTACCTCTAAAATAAAACCAAAATTTTACATCTCTTCTTTTTACTGTTAAAGAAAAAACACTGTTAAAAAATTCTTCGAAATTGCAGAGAATCTAGTGGTAATCAATTATCTTAAGTTTTATGTAAAATTACAGATATTAAAAAAACATATGTTCTGTTAAATAACGGAGAATCTATTCGGTAAATTTACAATAGACTCTGTAAATTTATATCGATAAAAGTACACGACTCTGTAAATTTACGAGGAAAAGTCAGTAAGTAGGTCACAAACTGATATAAGAAGTCGGAATTAGTAGTATATTGTTTCCAAATATGCCAACAGGTAGTAGCATAATCCAACTATAAGATGTTAATTTTGAATTTATGAGAGAGCAGTTGTACAAGATGAGCAGGGTCGTTCAAAGGCTGTTGACGAAGAGCGAAGTTGTCGTCCAGTTGAGATTGCGACAGAAGAATCAGTGCGGAAGGTTGAAGAAATGTTTACATCTTACATGCGAACAACAATAGACAGCATAGCAACCATAAGATGTTAATTTTGAATTTAAGAGACAGCAGTTATACACGATGAGCAGGGGCATTCAAAAGTTGTTGACGAAGAACGAAGTGGTCGTCCAGTTGAGATTGCGACGGAAGAATCAGTGCGGAAGGTTGAAGAAATGATTACAGCTTACATGCGAACAACAATAGACAGAATAGCAACCATTTCCTCAACCTTCCGCACTGATTCTTCTGTTGCAATCTCAACTGGACGACCACTTCATCAACAACTTTTGATCGACCCTGCTCATCGTGTACAACTGCTGTCTCTTAAATTCGAAATTAACATTTTACAGTTGGATTATGCTGCCACCTATTGGCATATTTGGAAACAATTTACTACTGGTTTCCGACCTCTCATATCAGTTTGTGACCTACTTACTGCCTTTCCCTCGTATTTAGTTTATTTATTTTTAATGATAATACAGCCGAACCTCTATTTAACGAAGTCGCTAAATCTCAGAAAAAAGTTCGGTATATGAGAAATTCGTTAAATAGAGATACACCTTTTAAAATGCTTTAAACTACATAAAACAGATTTTAAATTCGTAAACACCAAATATTTTTACTAAAAGTAATTAATCACATTTTTTGTTTATAAATTATATCGATTTATTCTATTTATTTTACCCACCAAAATCCATCATCAATTCATTTTTTGTATGTGTTTAAATCTTTGAAATCTGCAAGGAAAACAAAACATTGTCCGGGAATACACTGTATTTTCTGTTTAAAGTAAATAGTTTTACATTAAAATTAACGAATTTTAATGACATTATCGTATTTATTATTATTATAACAAATAATTTTAAGTATACATTAGCATATGCGTCCTTAAATTTAATTTCTGAAAAACTCTGTTAATTTTGCCTGAGTTTTCTCTTTTAAAAAGTGCTTTCTCTCATAATATGTCTTGCAACTTTGCAATGCACCAAAAACCCATTTATGCGTATTTTCTTCTAACTATAATCCGCTTCGGATTCTTTCAAATGATTTTAGCATTTCATCATACGAAGTTTTGTTAATTCCTGCATCATGTTCATTTCCATCATCATCATATTCGTCTTCATCGCAATTCATTGCTTTATTGTTTGTATTTTTCACACTGTCGAAAATATCCAATTCGGATAGTGTTTCCGAGGTCTCAATTTCTGAATTAAGTGAAATACAATCATCAATTAGCACATCATGGTTAATTTCTTCTTTTTTCTCATCTCTTTCCACATTTTTTTAAGTTGCTCTAAAGGATTATCGTCTTCGTCTTCCGCACTTACCGAATTCTCACTGCTGACAAAGAAGGCGCCTGGTAAAACCAGTTCAAGGCCATTAAACATCATAAAATATGTTTAAACAAAGAATAAGTTTGAAATGTCCAGAAATATTTTGAGAAATGGGGAGAAAAAAAAATTTAAATCACAAGAAAAAGTTCGTTAAATAGAGAATACACTTCGCTATTTGGAGGTTATTTTACGAAGAAATTCGTAAAATGTTCTTAGTTCCAAGGAAAAGTTCGCAAAATAGAGAAATTCGCAAAACAGAGGTTCGTTAAATGGAGGTCCGACTGCATTTTAATATATTTTTCGAAATTAGTTAATTACGAAGAATTACAATTTGTTGAGTGAATCTGAACTGTTGTACCATTTAATTTTTACAATATTTATTTCTAGCTAGCCGTCTGGATTGGGGAAGGACACCTTCCTTACTGACTGTGCTATAGGAGATGTGGCTGCTGTCATAGATATTATCTATGGCTGCTGTATGGAAAGCGTATATTTTATAATTCAGCGGCGAAATACTTTTATTTTTAATATTACCAAGCTTCATTCACATGGTGAATGAAAAAACTGCAAAGCGATTGCCGGTAACAATCCCCGCTAACTCAGCAGTGACGAATTTTCCCTTTCTAAATATTCACCATTTTAAATTTCGAATTTTCTTTAAAATTGTTCTATTCAAGCATTTACGACTTAAAAGTAATAGTCAAATTTCGAGTTTTTATCCCTAACAATTCCATAGAAATCGTAATTTAGAATGATTTTCGCTCATTTCATCCTTTTAGGTAGCTTTCATTACAAAAAGCTACCTATTGCAGCCGTTCGGAGGAAAGCGATTTCAAATATATATATCTGACCTTTGTCACACTGTAACTCTCTTATTAATGAACCGATTTGGATTTCATTCGGTGTGTACATAGTACATACCAATGTCTCGACCGAGTTCGTTGGCCAGCTTCATCCGCCATTTTGTTTCAAAATGGCAGCCATTTAAAAAATCTTATAAAAATTTAAAATTTGAAATGTGGTACCAAAAAATTCAAAATGGAAAAATATTTTTTTCTTATGTATTTGACCTTTATACAAAGATTCCGGAGCAGTTTTTGTTTCGTCCATATCTTAAAAAGTGGCTGAGTTATAGCATTTTGAATTTCTAGCGTGGCTGACATTTTGAAACGTCCTGATTTTTGTCACGCGATAAAAGGCGTATTTATGAACCGATTTGGATGTAACTTCGTTTATACATAGTACATATTAATGTCTCGACCGAGTTCGTTGGCCAGCTTCATCTGCTATCTTGTTTAAAAATGGCGGCCATTTAAATTTTTAAGAAAAAATTAAATTTGAAATGTGGTGCCAATAAATTGAAAATTGTAAAAATATTTTTTTCTTATGTGTTTGACCTTGATAAAAAAATTCGGGGGCAGTTTTTGTTTCGTCTATATCTTAAAAAATGGCTGAGTTATAGCATTTTGAATTTCTAGCGTGGCTGACATTTTGAAACGTCCTGATTTTTGTCACGTGATAACGGGCGTATTTATGAACCGATTTGGATGTACATTGGTGTGTACATAGTGCATACAAATATCTCGACCGAGTTCGTTGTCCAGCTTCATCTGCCATCTTGTTTTAAACTGGCGGCCATTTAAAAAAATTTTTTTAATTAAATTTTAAATGAGATACCAAAAAATTGGAAAATGAAAAAGATTTTTTTCGTATGTGTTTGACCTTAATACAAAGATTCCGGAACAGTTTTTGTTTCGTCTATATCTAAAAAAATGGTTGAGTTATAGCATTTTGAATTTCTATTGTGGCTGACATTTTGAAACGACCTGATTTTTGTCACGCGATAACAGGCGTATTTATGAACCGATTTGGAGGTAACTTGGTCTGTAGATAGTGCATATCAATGTCTCGACCGAGTTCATTGGCCAGCTTCATTCGCCATCTTGTTTCAAAAGGGTTGCCATTTAAAAAAGAAAAATTTAATTTTAAAATGAGGTATTAAAAAATTGGAAAATGAAAAAGATTTTTTTTATGTGTTTGGCCTTGATACAAAGATTCCGGAGCAGTTTTTGTTTCTGAAAATTTGTTCTTTTGTTTATATCTTAAAAAATGGTTGAATTATAGCACTTTGAATTTCTAGCATGGCTAACATTTTGAAACGATCTTGTATTTGTCACGCGATAACACACGTATTCTCCCATTTCGATGTAAGAAGGCATGTGGATAGTATACATCAATATCTCGACCAGGTTCGCTGGCCAGCTTCATCAGCCGTCTTGTTTCAAAATGGCGGCCATTAAATTAAAAAAAAATCATTTAAAGTGATGTGCAAAAAAATTAGAAATTGAAAAAGGTTTCTTTCTTAAGTATTTGACCTTGATATAAGGATTCAGAAGCATTTTTTGTTTGTCTTTATCTTAAAAAAATGGCTCAGATATAACAATTTCAATATCTAATGTGGGTGACATTTTGAAAAATCTGATTTTTTGCCTGCCACAGCACTCGTATGTATCAACCGATTCCGATGTTAGTGAGCATGGGCACAGCAATTACTAAGGTCTCGACCAAGTTTACTGGTTAGCCTCATCCACCATTTGTCTTATAGAAGGCACTTTAAGAAATCGCCGAATTTGGCAGCCAAATATAAGTTACTTTAAATAAAAGCCGCTTGGATAAAGCTGACTAATTTCGCGAAATTCTCATTCATAAAGATTTAGTATTGATAAAAATTAGTATTGAATCTCCTACATTCGGTTTCCACTTAATTGAGCTTCGTGTGTTTGAATAATATAAGTTGGCTTTTTAAAAATAAGGAATATGAAAGCTACCTCTTCCTCCCGGCACTGGCCGGAAGGACTTTTTAATTTCGAATTTTCTTTAAAACTGTTCTTTGAGTTTGCGACGTAAGGAGATTCGTCACTCACTTGAAAACATCCGCTCCGTAATGTTAAACCAATGGGGAGGTTGTTTTCAAATTTCACGTTTAAATTTGAATATTTTTAAACGATTTTTTTTTTTTTTTTTTTTTTAAATATATACTTTCATGCTCATTAACAATTACATAGAAATAGTAATTTAGAATGTATTTAGAACACTTTTCGTGCATTTCACTCTTATAAATGTCCAATTTTTAAAAAACTATTCTTAAACATTAAAACATTACGAGGCTGAGCTCAATCGTTAATATGACTCTTTTTTTAGTTTTTCGATTTTGGTTGCAGATTTTTTTTAAAAAGGTACTTTCAGTTTCGAAACCGGTTTGGAAACTGAAAGTAGCTTTTTTAAAAAAATCTGCAACCAAAATCGAAAAAGTACAAAAGAGTCATATTAAAGATTAAGCTCAGCTATCCTGTGCAAAAAAGTCGTTTAAAAATATACAAATTTAAACAAGAAATTCGAAAACAACCTCCCCATTGATTTAACATTACGAAGAGGGTGTTTTCAAGTGAGTGAAGAATCCCCAAGACTAGCAAGCATGTCAACATTCAAATTTCTATCATTAACAATTACATAGAAATAATAATTTAGAATGTATTTAGAACACTTTTCGTGCATTTCACCCTTATAAATGTCCAATTTTTAAAAAACTATTCTTAAAAAGCATTTGCACCTTATAAGTAACTAGCATACCAAATATCATGTTTCTAACTCCTTCAATACCACAAAAATCTCAATTTTAGATTCTTTTTCACTCTTGGGGTAAAGGTACGGTCATAAAATTCCGGCTATGTTGAAGCAAAGACTGTCTCCATAAATTTGCCACCATTACTGTTGAAATTGGTTTTGTAGTTTCAGAGATTACCCCCCCCCCCCCCCTCACCTACATACAAACAAACAAACGTTAGATGTAAATTTCCAACTGGGCGAAAAATGTCCGGACCAGGATTCGAACCAGGGATCTCCTGGCTGAAACCGCCAGTTCTCTACCATCTGAGCTATCCCGGCGAATCTGGTGGAACTTTTTCACCCAGCTAACCTTAATGATTATAGCATCTGGTCTGAAACCTGGTTCGGCTCAACAGAATAAATCACAGGTAATGGAACTCCAGAAATCGCTGGATGCGAAATTACACTAGATTAATTTTAACACAATTATTCTTATTGGTAAATAAATCATATTAGATGTAAATTTCCAACTGGGCGAAAAATGTCCGGAATGGCGGCTTCAGCCAGGAGATCCCTGGTTCGAATCCTGATCCGGACATTTTTCACCCAGTTGGAAATTTACATCTAATATGATTTATTTACCAATTAGAATAATTGTGTTAAAATTAATCTAAACAAACGTTACTTCTTTATAATATTAGTATCGGTTAAGTATACGTATATATGTCTATATCATTTAATAATAAGTTTAATCTTATAAAAATCTTTAAAATATTTATTGGATGATTTTGACATTGTGGATTATTACGAATATGTTAACAGACTTACTTTTCTGGGGGAGGGCGCGGTGGGATGTGATCACATGCAGTAAGAACAGAAGTTGCTAGCATCCATGTTCAAGTAACAGTAAGCCAGTCGCTACCTATGGCATCATAGCCCGATTAACTATGTACTTCTAGCAATCATTATAATATATACATACATATAAATATATATATGGGACATTCTCACAATCTTTTAATTTTCATGTCCCTGAATAATAATTTTTTATTTAATACAATTTTTTGTGTTTTTTTTAATTTCATATACTTGGGAACATCCCATTGCATGATTGTACAACAATATTAACGATATAAATAAGTATTGGACGATGTTGGGGGTCCAAACACATGGAAAACTCATCTACCGTCCCGTGTCCCTGATGCTGATTTTGAAGTTTGGAGCTACCTGGATAAAATTGTTTCAATAAAAATAATTCAATTTAATTTTTTTCTGAAACTGGAACTATTGTTTTATATAAATATGTAGCTAAAAATTAACCTGCACACATTTTTAGGGTTGATATTATTTTTTGAACTCTGTCCCTAGATTTTAGATTTTTTACCATCCCTCTTCTAAAATTACACAGAAAATCACTTCAGATGCAGCGACAGAATTTTTTTTCCAGTTTTTGCTCATGCAAAAGTATGCTAGAGAAAGAATATCTAAAATTCTTTGACAGGAAATTTACTGCAGAATATAAATCAGCATTTAAATATCAATTTCAAGCACCGTGGCTTTATTGGTAGTCTTACCGTCCCCAAGGTTTATTCCTGCACTTTTCGAGGTTAATTTTATAAAAAAATTAATTTAATCCAATGTTAACAACTGTTTCGAAAAATCAATGAACACTGTGGCTATCACTTAGTCTTAACATGATTTTCCTAAAAATAGGTGGTAATTCTCCTTACCGTTCCATCCTTACCGTCTCTTTTTTTACCATTCCGTCCCTTTTTTTACCATTTCGTCCCTTTTTTTACCTTACCGTCCCTTCTTTAACACCCCTTTAAGACAATGTTATACAAAAATTCTGTATTAAAAGTACTACATTGTTATTATTTCTTATTTGAATGTCCTGTGGATACTATGCAAATTCATTGTAAATAAAAATTTAGAAGAAAATAAAAAGTTATAGTGGTAAAAAGGTAAGGAAAATTAAACTCACAAGTTTAACCTAAACCTCAGTTAAATAAAAAAATTTTCGCTGCTGACCATTTTTTCTTTATTTTGAATCATTAAGGCATTCGTCTATCAGATTAAAATGTTATTTTAGCAAGTTTAATTTCGCCCGATTTTTTTCCCCAAAAGTCAAAAGATTGTGAGAATGCCCCATATGCAGTATAACCTCAAAATTCCGGCATCGAGGAGACCGAGACAAAGCCGTATTTTTGAAAATTCCGGATTTCTGAAATAATTATCAAAAGTACTTCGGGTATTCTTAAAGGTGCCTTTAGTAATAATTTAATTCATAACCTAGCGATAATTATGTCAGAAAAAAAAGAGAAAATTAAATATTAAGGAAGACTTACTTTAATTGATATTTTCTGTGTTACAAAGAAAAAAAAATCTAACAAACAGTAAAATCATTTCCTCCTCATGTAATTTCCGAAATATCGGTGTCAATTTTATTTGCTTCAAATTTCTTTGTCCGTTCTTTCACAAGTTTTTCTTGTATTTTATGCATGTAAAGAATATCAATTTCGAAACGACCGTCTTGATTATCTAAAGCAGATATTAATTCTCTAGTCAAGTTTATCCACTTTACCATTAACACCTTCTGCCGGTTCTTTTTCTCTGAGCTGCGACAAACATGTTATCTGTGGTTGCATTTAGATAGCGTCAGCGATCTCGCTGTTCGCTAAATGTTCATTTTTTTACTTTCTCCTATCTTTACAAGAAGAAAGTATTGGATTCGTGAAAATTTTCGACTTCCGGTTTTCGACGGATTTATACGTTTTAGAATGCCCAGAACACGATTTGACGGTTTTTAGAAAATGTCTGTCTGTGAGTCTGTCTGTCACTCTGTCACTCTGTCTGTGAATCTGTATGTGACAAAAATTTTGTGGGCACTCTATCTCAAGAACGAATGCACGGAATTTCACAAAACATCATATTTAATTAGACCTTGATATAAACTGGACCTGATTAGTTTTTGGTTAAAATCGCCCAACAGGTGGCGCTGCTATGTGGCATTTTTTACGATTTCTGCAATAGCTATATCTCAAGAACTAGTGCACGGATTTTCATAAAACTTCAGATTCAGTTAGTCCAAGATATAGTTTGGTGCTGATTACTTTTTTGTGAAAATCTCCCAACAGATGGCGCTGGTATGCTGCATTGTTCATAATTATTGCAATAGCTCTAACTCAAGAAAAAATGCACGAATTTTCATCAAACGTCAGATTCAGTGAGTCCCTGATATAAATTAGTGCTGTTTAATTTTTGGTGTAAATCTCCCAACAGGTGGCGCTGCTGTGCTGCATTTTTCAAGATTTCTACAAGAGCTGTATCTCAAGAACTATTCCACGGATTTTCATCAAACTTCAGATTTAATTAGTCCTTGACATGAATTGACGTATAAATTAGTGCTGTTTAATTTTTGGTGTAAATCTCTCAACAGGTGGCGCTGCTATGCTGTATTTTTTGCGATTTCCGCAATAGCTTTATCTCAAGAACTAATGCTTGGATTTTCAACAAACTTCGTATTCAGGTATACCTTGATATTGTTTAGTGCTGTTTTCTTTTAATGTAAATCGCTCAACAGGTGGCGCTGCTATGCTACATTTTTTCAGAATTTCCGCTATAGCTATATCTCAAGAACTAATGCACGCATTTTCATCCAACTTCAAATTCAGATATCTTTTGATATGAATTGGTGCTAAATCGTTGTTATTTCTTGTACTATTTAAAGGATTTAATTGACGTGATTTATATAGAAGAAAGTTTTGTGATGGCCACAACATACTAGTTTAATACGTAAACAATATTTCTTTTTATTCCTTCTCTTCTAAGTTGTAACTGTAAAAAGAAGAAGGAGGGGGAGATGACTTTGATGCATGATTTTTGAAGTTGCCTGATTTCTGAATGCCGGATTTTTGAGATCACATTGTATATATATATATACATATATTGTAAAATAATAATAATAAATTATTATAAGACGGTTGGGTAGGTAGATGTTAGAGTACGGAGGAGGGTGGCGTTGTCTGTATAATTCGCAATGGTTAATTTATTTTTAAAAAAATTGCAGCATTTGTCTTATAACTACGTTGCTAATACACATTTTATAATGGATGTTGATTCGATACTTTTATATGTATAATGGTGTAGTTATATTTATATATTTATCAATTCATATTAAATTTATTCATATTCATTAATATTTAATATAGTTAACGATTACCTTTATTTAAATTTTAGCCTACTCAGGACAATATCATATTAATTTCTAATAGTATACTATCTTAAATGAGAATAAAATGCATTTACATAATGAGTGTATTTGTTATAACTAATGCTATGACAGTATGGATTTTAATTTGATAATTTGTTTTTTTATTTTTCCTCTATCCTTTTTAATCTTGTTTCATTTTGAACTTAATTGTGATCAATGGTTTATTTCTCTGTCTTATGTGTGTAGTAGTCCCAAATTCATATTCTTTAGCTTTTCAATGCCTAATATGAAGATGAAATAACACACTTTATTTGTGGAACTTTTGGCATTTGAGACCTGAAGAATCTGTCTATGTTCTACGAATATCCACTATTATTTTTCTGCTTATTTTATTCATTTAATTTTTTTTATATTCGTTGGAAATTTGTAATTTTTTTTTAATGGTTATATATATATTCATAATTTCACAGTTTTTGTTGGTGGTCGGTAATGTTTATTTAATGGTTATATATATATATATATATATATATAACCATTAATTAAACATAACCTTCCACCGTCAAATATTATGAATTAAAGCTGTAAGTATTAAAAAAAAAAAATTAATATAAGAATTATTATGGAAGAAAAAGAAAAAAGTGGACACCGACAAAAATTGAAAAGCTTGTATATTGAATTACGTTATCAAGGGCACAGAATTCAATGATATAAGCAAAATGGTTGTTTTCTGTGGGAAAAATAAGCTAAAGCTAAAAGTTATTTTCCCTGTGCCCAAACAACCATAAAATCAAGTGAACTGATTAAAATTGAAAGCAGAATAGAAACAAATAATATGAAATGGAAGAATCAATAAAACGTATTTAAATATTTATAGGATATAAAATATAAATAATAAACGCCATACCGATTAATATTTCAGTATTTTACAAAAATCCACGCGCACATGGCTGCCAGTATATCAAAAAGATTAAGGTGAATAAAACAGTTAAGAAATCACAGTAAATGATACCAAAGGATGCAGTTAATACATTTTGAAATAAAATTTGAAATACCTTGTTAAACACATTTAATCTAATAAAAAAAAATAGATATTAATTACATTATTTAAAATGCACTATTAAATTAATTAATAACAGTTTAACAATATCGTCAAAATTTAGCTAAAAATACCCCCTGGTGTATTAAATCATAACTGAAATGGAGCTAGAAAAATTAACAATTAGAGCTATCTTAAAGAGACAGATTTAGTGCTGCCATCTAGTATTACTTCTATTAAACAACTAACGCAAGATAAATATTTGTAAGCATTTGAATGTAAATAACTGTATAAATAATTGTAAGCATTTGAATGTAAATAACTGTATAAACAGCAAAACCAAACATATCCTTATATAGAGAGAATTATAAACCGAACATAAACCACACAATGTATTTAAAAACTATTGTAAATAAAATTTAAAAGCATACAATATATTCTATTAGCTAACTTATTTAAACTAAACTAAGAAATAAATAATTCTAGAACATTGATAATATATAGCATATAGCTATATGCTATAAAACAAAATAAAAATCAGTAATAATTAATATAAATAATTATTAAATATAAAAATTATTTTTTATGAATTATATATCAGATATTTATAAAATGAACAGGAAATAAAAAACATGTGGAAGTAAATAGAAGGTTAAATGATACTTAAATACCCATTACTTAATAAGCACAAATATAGAGTGTGGATTATCTTCAGACATCCATAAAAAACCATAAAGTATGAATGTGGGACATTCAAAAACATTAAACCGATAATAAATATTAAAAAGAATAGAGTAATAATAATAAAAATAATTACCCAATTTTAATGCATACAGTATAACTATATTTATATTATACATACTTATATGTATATTATTCACTATAAGAATGGCATACTATCAGTAATTAATATGATATTGTCCTTAGTAAATTTAAAATTTAATAACAAATAATTGTAAATTAGATTAATCAATAATTAGGCTAATTATAATATTAATGAAATTCTCCAATTACATATAAAATATCAAATCAACATCCATATAAAATACGTAACAAAAATATAGTAATAATACAAGAGCCCCATTTTTTTTTATATAATTAACCATTGCGTATTATTTAGACAACACCACCCTCCTCCGTACTCTAACATCTACCCACCCAACCAACCTATAATATTTTTTTATATTATTTTACAATTTTTAATTTTTTATAGATATTTTTTTATTTTATAATTTTTTTGTAATTTTGTTTACGCATGTGTTAATTTGTTTTAATAGATCATGTAAGAAAAGTACTAATTGTATATTAATGAATATATGAATATTTTTGGAAAACCATGATTTAATGCATCATAAATTAGTTTTTTAATATTATTGTTAATTAGAGGAGAAGAACATAAACATTTTATTCTATATAAATGATTAAGTATTATATTCCGAAATACAGAATGATGTAGACAAGATTTAAAATTTGTAAATGTATTAACTTTGAATTTAAATATATATATATATATATATATATATATATATATATAATACTTTAAATTATAAAATATCGAATGCCAATGATTCATCAAAACGTCAGAACGCGATTGAGTAATAATGATAAAAACATACGCTTGTGTAGTGTATAATACATGTATAGCACACACAAGTAAATCTCACCAGTTGAATCAAGTATCTTTATGACTGTTGAAACCAGTTCATAAACTGCATTATTTTTTCGCGCTCGTAAAAGTTATTTTAACGTTTTCAATAAATAAACGTGTCATAAAAGCTATTTAAAATTCAACAATGCAGCAAAGATTTTTAAACTTCAGAAATTATTTGGAAAAATACGAGTATTTCAAAATGTTTTTACAATAAATTCTGGAATTTTATTTATTTTTTAAACAAACGGACTTTTCAGCGAAAAACATGAGTACTCAGGAGGATTTATTCTCGTGTAAAATTTCAAAATTTATCTTTTCCTATAATTCTCCAGCGTGTTGTGTAATTTTTTGAAGTGCTTTTAGTATCTGAAGATTCCAAAATATTTATCGTGCAGCATCTTTATTTTAAAATATACTAATTTGTTTCGTACAAAGCAAATTATAGTAACCGGATTTGTTTAAGAAGCAAGTAATAATGAATCACAGTGAAAATAGTTGCAAGTTCACTTTATTATTATTACTTTCTTCTATCTTTGCAAGAAGAAAGTGTTGGATTCGTTAAATTTTTTTAATTCCGGTTTTCGACGGATTTACACGTTTTAGGAGTCAGGGATGCCGAAAAACATGTTTTTACAAAATGTCTGTCTGTGAGTCGGTCTGTCTGTGTATGACACAAATTTTGTGGGCGCTCTATCTCAAGAACTAATGAATGTAATTTAATAAAAATTTAGATTCAGTTAGTCCCTGATATAAATTGGTTCCGATTACTTTTTGGTGTAAATCGCCTAGCAGGTGGCGCTGTTATACAGTATTATTCATGATATCCACAATAGCTATATCTCAAGAACTAAGGCACGGATTTTCAGAAAACTTCAGATTCAGTTAGTCCTTGATATAATTTGGTGCTGATAACTTTTTGATGTAAATCGCCCAATAGGTGGTACTGTTATGCTGCGTTATTCATGATTATCGCAACAGCTCAAGAACTATCTCAAGAACTAATGCATGAATTTTCAACAAATTTTAAATTCAGTTAGTCTCTGATATAAATTAGTGTTGTTTAATTTTTGGTGTAAATCGCCCAACAAGTGGCGCTACTATCCTGCCTTTTTCACGATTTCCGCAATAGCTGTATCTCAAGAACTAATGCATGAATTTCCATAAAACTTTAGATTCAGTTAGTCCCTGATATAAATTGATTCTGATAAGTTTTTGGTGTAAACTGCCCAACAGGTGCCACTGCTATGCAGAATTTTTCACGATTTCCTCAATCAGCCCCGTGCGAAAGGGTGGCGATGGGTGGTTGCCCCGGGCGCGGAAATTGAGGGGGTGCCAAATTTATACTTACCAACGTCTTTTTTTTTTCTTTTTTGCTATCGATCATTTTTAGAGGATTTTTTTTCTTCTCTCTGGGGACCAATTGTTTCTAACCTGGTTGTTAGCGATTTTTACCTTGCCAGTTTTCCCATTTCCTCAAACTCAAATACTAACAATAGCTGCAAGTGGCTAGAAGAAAAGAGAGAAACGTTGAGAAAAATCTGTCCAAAACATCGCAGTCTCTCTAACAACTAACTGCAATTTTCTCTTATGTTATTTAATTGCTTGGAATTTCTGAATTATTATACTAGACTTACACGTTTTAAAGTTCCAAAATAAATGAAAATATTTATTCAATAGACTTTATTTCAGTTTCTACACTTTATCAATTTTATGGCACCTGTCAGAAAGAAAAAGTGAGGGGGGGCGCCAAATTAAAACTTTGCCCCGGGCGCAGTTTTTTTCTTCGCACGGTCCTGTCCTCAATAGCTCTGTTATCTCTAATAACTTAATTTCAAATTCATAAAAACTACAACTGTAGTTATCATAGCAATTAACTGCAGTTCAAAGCGACAAAATAACTCGGATTCAAAGATTACGAAAAGCAGTTACATAATCAAAACTTTAATATATACTAAACCAGGGCATGAAATTTCAGTTCAAAAGGTGCTCGCCAGACTAAAACTTTTGCTCGCCATTATTTTACATTCATTCAGACAGCAACGTCGGTCACCACACTTGCCCAGAAAACGAACTATTTATGACAAACTGAATTTAAATTGACCGTTGCTAGAAGGAGCTGTCTGTTAAATCAGGAATTAAAGGAATTAAAGGAATTAAAGTTTCACCAAACTTTGTGTACAAAAAATAGGTCTAATATTTCGAATAATCATTTTACCGGCGTTATCTGCAGCTATCGATAATTTACTCTTATTGTTATATCAATGAATTCAATATTTATTGTTATTTAAATACTTATATTACTATGGGTACTTCTTAAATATTGATACATCAAGGAATTCGATATTTACTGTTATCTAAATAATGATATTAATTACTTTGGGTACTTCTTAAATATTGATGTATTAATGAATTTGATATCTATTGTTATTTAAATACTGATATTACTGTGGGTGCTTCTTGAATATTGATATATCAACGAATTCGAATTTACTGTTATTTAAAACTGATATTACTGTGGGTGCTTCTTCAATATTGATATATCAACGAATTCGATATTTATTGTTATTTAAATATGATATTACTGTGGGTGCTTCTTGAATATTGATATATCAACGAATTCGATATTTATTGTTATTTAAATACTGATATTACTGTGGGTACTTCTTAAATATTGATATATCAACGAATTCGAATTTACTGTTATTTAAAACTGATATTACTGTGGGTGCTTCTTGAATATTGATATATCAACGAATTCGATATTTATTGTTATTTAAATATGATATTACTGTGGGTGCTTCTTGAATATTGATATATCAACGAATTCGATATTTATTGTTATTTAAATACTGATATTACTGTGGGTACTTCTTAAATATTGATATATCAACGAATTCGAATTTACTGTTATTTAAAACTGATATTACTGTGGGTGCTTCTTGAATATTGATATATCAACGAATTCGATATTTATTGTTATTTAAATATGATATTACTGTGGGTGCTTCTTGAATATTGATATATCAACGAATTCGATATTTATTGTTATTTAAATACTGATATTACTGTGGGTACTTCTTAAATAGAGTAACACTGGTGGAATAAGAAATTCAGTAAGTAGTTTCATCTTTTAAGGGTCCGCTTCACCGATCTTCCTCTATCGCGAAATATCATGTTGACCTACCTGAAAATTTAATTGAGTGATTATCCAGTATAATGATGGAGTTGCGATTTTCCCATCAGAGAGTAGACACCAGATGCCAAAGTGGTGCGTTTAATATACAGGGTGTTTCCAAAGATCATGTCCGAACAGCACGTGTGGGTGTGTCAGGTATGAGGAGCAAGAATTACATAGGAACTGGAATTACATAGGAACTCGTCCCATCGGCCATGAATCTCATGGCATAGATCGCTGAAGTGGCGGCACGTGTCCGGAAAACTCCTGGCTAATTCGAACGTATTCCCGATTCCATACGGCGCCGATGTGAAGAATGCAGCATGGCTAATGGGGCACATTTTGAGTGCTTGTTATAAGTTGTATCATTTTTCATTTGTATTGTGCATTCCGATTAATTTTTTGTAAAATAAAGATATTTTTACACCCTTTGTCATCTTTTCTTTGCGTCATGGTCACGACGCAGTTGCACCGTCGCGATCGCATTTGCGACCCCTAGTTCCAGTGGTAAGATTCAAATAATTTAACAACCGGTTCGCTGCCCGAATTATGTTTGATAAATGATTGAAAGAAAATGAAGCATCACACATAGATTATGAAAAACATTCCCATATTTTAAGAACATTGTTAAAAAAAACTTTGATCTCTTGGTATAGAGAAAAAAAATTCCTGAAAAATGTTTCCGTATAAAAGAATGCAACTTATTTAATAAATATTCGGTAATCATGAAACCCTGATCAAAACTTCTATCAGAAACTGCATAAAGAGCTCGAGATATTGCTGAAGTCTGTTTTCGTGAGAATACTAACTCATTGATTTGTCAAGCATTTCTATTTACATCATTGCCTTGGTGATAAATGCTTGTCATTTCTTCAAAGTTTATCTCGATAAATCGGCTCTTGTGAGCGTTAGGTGCTTGATTTCTGGATTTTTTGAATGCGTGTTTTATGTTAGGTTTTGTCACCAAAGTCGCAAATTTCACCGAGATATTCATCAGTATCTATCTTCGATAATTAATTTCAAATGACTCAAACTATTTGTGTAATAATAATAATTCGCACTTGAAGAAGCTATATACGGAAATTTTGTGTCAATAAGGAAATTTGGCTCTGTTTAAAAACATGCAATGCAACATATTTTAGAAACCTTTAATACAATAAATGTCCATGGATAACAGTTGCCAATGAAATTCATCAGTACTCTATACATTTTCATACTGAAACTAGAAAAAATAAATTTGAATTATTTTGGGTATCCTGTACTGAAAATAGCTTCTTTATAACTATGAGTTGAAAAGTTTCGTCCTCACTTTCAATTTTCTTGTTTTTACTCGAACATTATCGAATGCATGCTTCTTTCTTAACATACGTTCATTATAAAAGTAGGAACCTATTATTTTAGAGGGGTTTAGGGCAATTAGGCTAATTCTCATGCTCTATACATTAGAAATAGTTAGTCGGCTTCTCTTCCCTGACCATATTATGTTTATCTTTGATAACCCTTTTTCCGTTTCGGCTGAACTTGCAGTACTTGTTCTGACAATATTTTTAACCTTTTGAATACTTAAAAAAAAAAACTCCATGGTTTTAGAAAAATATTTAAAATATAGTAAAAAAGTAACTGTCGATAATAATTATTATTAATTATACGTCATTAAATATAAATAATGGTTCTTCAGCTGCTTTCTATGGAAGTATTACTTCTTCAATATTTGAGTAAATGTGATGGAGAAAAATAAGCAGTTTACTCCTCTATTCAAATGACTAATAATTTAGTTTCAAATGTTTAGAATTCAGTATCATTTCATTTTTGTAATTCGTTACCTTGTTTTCAGAAAACATGTTCCCGAGCCCAGTAAAACATTTATAATCTTCTACAAATTTGATATTTTGTTTAAAAGTTGCTGAAGTAATAAAAACCTCATCGTCTTTCTTTTGTATGTGCTTTTTTCTTCCGAAGCATTTCAAACATTTTATAATTTTTCATTCTTTAATACGCTTATACGTCTTGTTCGCACTACTTCTGAAAGATGGGCAATTTCATTTAAAATATATAGTCATCAAGGCAGGGGTGGTTCTGTTCCAAATTTTCCAAAACTTTAAGGCATTCAGTTCCGAAATTTTTAAAAAATCGATCATCAGTCCGAAAATTTGGACATAAAATATAGCGAATTTAGACAAATGCTCGACGAAAAAAATCAATTTCGTCAATCATTTGAAAAAAAAATCGTCAATTTCGTCAAAAGATCGTTGCAAAAACGAGAATCTCGTCAAGAAATTGAGAAAAAGCGCAAGTGATTGCGAGAACAACACAATTTTCGTCAAATGATTGCGTAAAAATGCGATCTTCGGCAAATGATTGCGGGAAAAACGCGAATTTCGTCAAAGATTCGGTTAAAAAACGGGAATGTCTACAAAGAATAAGAATCGCGAAAAAAAAAACCCTGAAATTTCGTCAAAGGATCGCGGAAAAAGCATGAATTTCGCCAAAGTTCCGCAGAAAAACTCATAATTAGTGCCAGGAGAAATTGCTCTTCTGCTGTAATCTTTCAGAAAATTTGTGGTGAATTTAAGATTTTTTTTTTTATTATTATTCAAAATTACCCCTGCATCTAGATAATATCAGTTATAAATATGAAAAGCGTCCTCATCATCGCTGACCCACAGCTAATTACTAAATCATTAAATTTAGAACACTTCTAATTTCCAATGTTGTTCATCATCTCAAAAACCGTATTTTGCTCAGAAAAAATGCGATCCTTTGAGTCCTACAACATATTTTGAAAATCTTTATCCATGCTATAACTAGTGTAACAATTTTTTGCCCAACCAAAATTTCCCGAGTTATGATATTTAGAATTTTACCATTTCTTGGCACAAAAAATGAACCAGAGAACGCTGGAAATTCGTAAAATAGAAAGTATCACGACTCGGCAAGTTTAGACCATTCACTGTTTTTCCATTTTTTAAAGTATGGAAAATGTTTTTCTACTCGTAAATAGAACTTATAGGACTCAGGGGTCTAAAAATTTGTTACATTTATGAAAATAACTCTCTTAATTTAAATTATTTCTAAGATATGAAGAACAACATTTTAAAGAAATTCACTTGGAAGTATAATAATAAATCTAACGATTTAATCATTAGCTATTGATCACAGCGATGACACGGAATATTCCATATGTTTTCAAATGAAGCAGCTCTGTAAAGTATCTTTTATTTGAATATAAGTATTTATTGTAATGTTCAATAAGCATGCCATATTACTAGGGTTAGTCTTGGCTGCCAATTTGTTTCCCAAAATTCTTCAAATCTCAAAAATTTCATATATAATTTTTTATGTCAGAAGTCCAGGGGAAATATTCATTTTACCTTGCAAAAGATAGGGTAGAAGATTTTTTTTTAAACTTGTTTATAATGATGCCAACATGAAAAAACCGAATTTTCTAACCAAATTTTTTAAGGTTAAATTTTCTGTGGTCAAACAACAACAAAATTTTGGGACCTTTTTTGATTTTTGTTTAATATCGCGAGACGCGTTGTCGTAGCATATTATTTGTCAAATACGATATTAAAGAGGACAAAATTTTCTGCAATTTTCATATTTACAACTTTTTTTATACACTTAATAGCGCAGTATGCCATTTCAAAAATAAGACAATTTTTTCAATTTTCTTAAAAACCGTGAAAAACGCAGTTTTGCCCCGATTATTCAAGTGTTCCCCGCAGATTTAATCATATATGCCGACTTTTAAAAATTGGTAGCAGTAAATTATCTATTTGCACACACACGTCTTTATTTTCATCTCAACAGACATTTTATATTCAATAAATTTATATATTTTTAAAAGTAGGGCTGAATGTAGATGAATAAGACAATTTTCATATTTAGACAGTAATTTTAAGTGTATACAATGTTAACGTCAAAGCATTGTTTAAAGAATACTTCAATATTTAGTAACTTATTGGCACGATAATTTAAATTAAGAAAGTATTCTCGTTTAATTTTAATAATTTTTATAATGCATACTTCCCCCCCCCCACCCCTAGGTACCATTGGTATCGGTATGAAAATTTGCGAAAAACACATTTTATTCCACACTACAATGGTATATATTATTTACCAATTATTGATAATATATGTTTGAATGTTTTAAAGATAGCAAACGTTGGATTGTAGTTCCATATAAAAGGGGGACTCAAAAATAAATGTATTTTATGTAAGAAATACTTTTACCTTATAAAACAGCTACAATAAAAATGATAACAGAAGATTTCACTAATTAACGTTACGCATTTATCTCTTGTAAAATTTAAAAATTCTGTCAATAAAATATTTGTGATCACTAGTTTCACAAGAATATTTAAAAGGTTAGTTTTAAAAAATATTGTCAATTTTTTTCCCACTTATATCAATAAATCTAACAAGAGATTATGTCATTTTAGCATGCAAAAATATATAAAACTTTAAGATTATCTATCAATTGCTTTAAAGCTCAAACAGAAAAACTTACTTTGATTTGAATTTTGATATTTAATTTTTTTTTCATATGATACCTAAGGTCAATATCTAACGTTATGCGTTTTGAATTTTTTGAATTTGGTTGCATTTTTTTAATGAGGATACTTTAAATTTCTGAACAGGTTCCAAACAGTTTCCCCCCCCCAAAAAAAGTGTCCGAATATTTTAAAAAAGGCTACCAAACCCGAAAAAATACAAAAGCACAATATTATACATTTGATCTCAGGTATCCGATGGAAAAAAATTATTTAAAAGTAATAAAATGCAAGCGACATATTTGTCAAGAACGCTCCCATAAGTTTACCTTGAGAATGTCTTCGTGTGACTAATTTAGTCTCATAATTCATATAACCGTGACTTTAAACACCTCAACAGTACAACTACCGTAAAATCTTTGAAAATGAAATATGTATATACAGAATCCGGTTTAAAATTTTCCAAAACCGCCTATTAGAGATTTATTAAAATTCTTGTGGTAAATTTTCTTTTAAAAGGGGGGGGGGGGTTGCGCCAAAATCCATGTTTGCCACCAGTGCAACAAAAACTAGTTTTGGCCCTGAAACACATAATTTACTGCTACCAATAAATAGAAATTGACATACACGATTAAATTGGTGGAAAACATTCGGATAATCGAGGCAGAACCACGTTTTTCACGGCTTTTAAGAAAATTGAAAAAATTGTCCTATTTTTGAAATGACGCACTGCGCTTGTAATTGAGTGTATAAAAAAGTTGTAAATATGAAATTTGTAGAGAATTTTGTCCTTTATAATATTGTAATTGACAAATAATATGTTACGGCAACAAGTCTCGAGATATTTAAAAATAATAATAAAAGAAAGTCCCAAAATTTTTTTGTTTTTTGACCACAGAAAATTTAACCTTAAGAAATTTTGTTAAAAAACTTGGTTTCTCCATTTTGGCATTATTATAAACAAGTCAGAAAAAAAATCTTCTACCCGACCTTTTGCAAGGTCCTTTTTGCACCCCCCCCCCCTTATTTTGGTACATTTCTCCTGGACTAACAGGAAGGTCTCCTTACTGGGCATACTCAGAATATGTTGAAAAAAATGCTAGTGAAACTACTCATTTATGTAATAAGAGATCAGTCTAACGGCGGAATTTCAGTAGAAAGTCTGTAAAAAAATAATATACTTTCGAATATTTGGCGCGAAAATACGAAAGTGACATGCGATTTGGCGAGCAGGATTTTTCCTCGCCAAAAGCAAACGATTTTAATGCGTCTAAAAATTGTTTATTAATTGTTTTTTAGAATGCACGGTTTTTAATGAATTTAAACTTAATCAGTGAAAGAGGTTATCATATATTTTTTATATTACATACATATGTTGCTTCTTGCTGTAGTTATTTAATTTTATCACTGTAAAAATATTTTCTGTGCTTTGCAAGTTGCAAATGTCTATTTTAAGTTATAGTCAGCTGACATGTGATTGTCATGATACATTTCCATGTCGAAGACGAATTCGTTTCCATAGCAACAAAATCAAATCGACAGTGTTCTATCTGCCTTATTTTTGAGCTTGAAATAATTTAAATCAATTTAAATTTTGTTTTAAATCGTAAAATATGATATTTAAATTTTATTATAAATACATAAATATATATGACAAACTATAGTTAAAACAAACTAAAAATGACAAAACTAAAGTTATTTAAATTAAACTTATATAAACAAATTCAACATAAAAAGTTTTTTCCTACATAAAAGAGTATTTTTTTTTTCATTGCCAACCGGTGATAAATCGCCAAATAAACGAAAATTTCGTTAAAAAAAAAAAAAAAATACGGTCGCTGCATCGGGGTTCCGCCAATTTTTTTTTATAAACATATATATACATATGAGAAGAAAATTCGGTAATTTTTTCAGATTTTTCTGAGTATGCCCGTATGGAATGTGAAATTTCGCAAACCCCTTCTTTTCTCAGCCAGACTGATTAGGCGCCAGTGATCCCAAGTCACGTGGTCTGACTAGAGAATTAATATTAAAAAACATTTTTTCTTTCTTGTTCCTTTTCTAGTTTAGTTGGTTTTGTGAATGTGAATCTTGAACGCAGGAGGTAATAAGCTGCGTATAGGTTTTTTACCGTGGTCTTCTATTAGAAGAAATGATGTTTAATTTAAAAAAGGGGGAAATTTATTTCCGAATATGAAATCATGCTTGACTTCTTTTTAGAAGAAATAGTTGCTGAAGTATTAATTGTTTTAAAAGCATTTCTCTTGTTTTTAGTTCAGTTTTAATGTGAATCTCGAACGCAACATTCTGGCTGTACAATTCTTGATCTTCCGCAAAGGGAGAAATGAATATTCTTGAATATATAAAAGAAATCTTTGATTCCCAGTGAGGAATAATGCCTTTAACAAATATTATTCAAATGTTTTCGTTGTAAATATTGTACATATTAAAAGTGTAAATATAGAATTAAAAGTGTAAATATACAAAGTTTTTAATTATCCTGTGCTTGACTTGGATTTATACTGAAAAACGCCAGCGCCATTTTCTGTTGTGAAATACGTTTTATTATTTTAATGTGATTTTACATGAATCGTGAAGTTTTCAATTATGCTCTCCCAACTTTGGATTTAAATTGTGATAACGTGAAATTTCGTGGAATTTATGAAGATTATTCTTCATGTTTTGGTGCCTCAACAACCGGGGAAAAAGGTAAGAAATACCTTTATTATTCTGCATGACTGTTGATTTCTTGAAAATATACATTTTTCATGATAATTTATTTTGGAAAGTGAAATAAAATTTAAACATGGATAAGCCTGATAAGCTTAAAAGTAAAAGAGCTACTGTTCGTGCAGCCATTACGAAATTAATCACAAAATGTGATACATTATTATCTGTTGATATTGATAAAACTGATTGCGATTCTTTAATGGAATCGTTAGAGCTCGTAAATGAAAAGGAAGCTCTACTAAAGGAATTAGATTCCGAAATAGATGAGCTAATTCATGAAAAAACTGAATATGAAAAAGAACTAAAATCGGTAGAAGAATATTCTGAAAAAATATCCAGTTTGAAATTTAAAATTAAGATGAGGCTTAAAAAATGTAAAATCGAAACTGAACCAAAAGTTTTACTAGAATCAAGTAACGGTTCAAAAATCGGAAGTAAACCAGTTTCGGCAGTGAAGCTTCCTAAACTTAACATAGAAAAATTTTCTGGTGATGCAAGCCAGTTCTTAGAATTTTTTAATTTATTTACTAGTGCGATAGATTCAAACGAATCGTTATCAAAAATTGAAAAATTCCAATATCTCAAATCCTTGTTGTCTGGTCCTGCATATAATATTGTAGCTGGTTTTGAACTGACAGATCAAAATTATTCAACGTGTTTGAAGTTGTTAGAAGAGAGGTATGGTAAGCGGGAAAATATCATAAACTGTTATATGAACAAAATCCTGAATCTTGAGCCAGTAAAAACCTCTAACAATGTTACTTCTTTAAGGGGTTGTACGATAATATTGAAACTTCTATGAGAAATCTTGATGCGTTAGGAGTAACATCAGGCTCCTATGGCCATTTATTACTACCCTTATTATTACGATTATTACCCGAAAATTTGATACTTGATTTCCATCGAAAACGTGACCCCGATAAGGACTGTGAAGTCACCGATTTAATAAATTTTATTAAAACGGAATTAAGATGTCGTGAAGCTACTAATTTAGTAAATAATTCCCAAAGCAAGGCTTATGAAAATTCTAAAACTAAATATGAAAATTCTTCAAGTAAATATCAAAATTTTCCTCAAAAGAAAAATATACCTTCAGCTGCTGCTATAAATACATCTACAAAACAGTTTTGCATATTTTGCAAGTCTTCTGATCATGTAGGACTAAATTGTTCGAAATTCACTGATGAACAAAAACGATATAAATTAAAGAAAGAAGGCCGCTGTTACAAATGCACAAATAAGTCACATTTATCTGTAAACTGTAGAGCAAAAATTAACCCTTGTTCCAAATGTGGTAACACTACCCATAGTCCTTTGTTTTGTTTTAAAGAAACAGCAAAAGAAAATCCTGAAAAAGAAATGAAAGGTGCAATTGTATCTATGATGTCGGAACAAAAATATAAACAAAATAAAGCAACATTATTGCAGACTTGTACAGTTTCTGTGTCTGCTGGTAAACAATGCTTGTTGGCTCGCGTTTTATGTGATAGTGGTTCAGAAAAATGCTTCGTGAAGAGATCGCTAGTACAAAAATTAAAATTGAAGCCATTGCGAAGAGAAAATTTATTAGTTTATCCTTTTGGGCGGAGACGCCCTTATGAATCTTGTTATGAAGTTGTTGCTCTAGAATTATCCAGTGTTGTGCAACCTATTAACTCGATAAATATCGAAGCACTAGTGGTTGATAATATAACTGGAGCTTCTGTGAAAACTCTAGAACCAGAACTTCTAGAGATAATGAGAACAAGAGGCTTTAAGCCTGCTGATACAGGTCTTGAACAGGAAATAAATATTTTGCTAGGGTCTGACTTTTTGTGGAAAATATTAAAGGGAATCGAGGGAAAATTGACAAAAGAATTATACGTTGCAGAAACTATTTTCGGTCATACGGTGCAAGGGCAAATAGAGTCTAATAAAAAAGAAGTAGCTTGTTTGCGTGTTTCAGTTGAAAATATAAATACCCAACTGAAAGCTTTTTGTGATCTTGAAGCAATTGGCATTGCTGAAAGCAATGAAAAGAACATTACCGATCATGAGGTAATAAAAGAATTTAAAGAAAATTTAAAATTCGTAAATGGGCGTTATGAAGCAAAATTATTGTGGAAAAATTCTCGTGAATTGCTTAGAAATAATCTTGAAGTAGCAAAAAAGCGGTTTTCTTGTTTAAAAAATAAATTCTTAAAAAACGATTCTTTAATTAAGGAATATAACTCCATTTTGCGAGAGCAGTTTAATGAGGATGTGATAGAATTGTGCATCGAGAAACATTTTAATAATTCCTATTACATGCCCCACAGACCTGTTATCCGTGACGACAAAACTACAACAAAAATGCGCATAGTCTATGATGCTTCTTCCAAATATGGTGATTCTCTATCATTAAACGAATGTTTGTATCATGTCCCTAACTTGAATTCTAATGTTTTAGATGATGAAAACATTCCTGTTTCGAGTTTCGAACCCCCAAATACTTCCTTGAAAATTTTAGGATTGATCTGGAACAATACAGAAGATAAATTAGGACTAGAATTACGACCCTTGTTAGAAAAATTAAATAATGATTCTTCTACTAAACACAATGTTTTGAAAATTGCAACTATGTTCCTTGATTCAGCCGGATTTATTGCCCCTTTTGTTTCTGGTGAACTAGAAAATGATTGGCAAAATTGGCTTTCAGAAATCCCTGATCTCGCTCACTTGAAAATTCCCTGGCAGTATTTTAGCAACCTGATCATGGAAAAGGAGCATCTCCAATTACATATTTTTCCTGATGCTAACCCTAATGTGTATGTTCCTGAATTTCTTTCCTTGCCTGAAAATCAGTGGCCTAGTGTTAAAATTGCTGCATCTCGATTACCTGATGTTTCTGAAGAGAAGTATAAAAAAGCAGCCACCATCTCTTGTGTTGTTCAAACAAATAAATCTGATGAAATTCCCATTTTTAATCTTGAAAAGTATAGCTCCCTAAAGAAATTGTATCGAGTAACTGTATGGCTATTTAGATTTATTTCTAATATAAAATTAAAGGTAGATAAAAGAGATTTTTCAGAATTATCAGCTGAGGAAATGTTACATGCTGAAAATTTTTGGTTAAAGCTAGTGCAGGAAGAAAGTTTCCTTGAAGTTATTAAAAGCTTGAAATGTAACAAGAGTATCCCTAAGGAATCGAATCTTCTACAGTTAAATCCTATGTTGTCAGATGAAGGTTTGCTGTTGGTACGAGGACGGTTACAAAAGTCTAACTCCTCATTTTATGAAAAACATCCCGTAGTGATTCCTGCAAAACATAAACTTACTGAAATAGTCGTGAAAGATGCACATGAAAAAGTTTTTCATTCCAGAGTGTCCAGTACATTAGTACAAACTCATAAAAAGTTTTGGATTTTAAAATTTAGACAGTGCATAAAATCAATCCTAAACAAACGTGCAATCTCCAAGAAATTTAGCCTTCGCCCTGGTCAACTAGTTATAGCAACTCTAAAGCATATCTTGTGTTTACCTGCAACCAAGAAATCCTTAGTGAAACGCTTCCGTTTGCGCGAGACTCTTCTGAATCATTTTTGGAAGCGCTTGAAAATGAGTACCTCTCAACTTACAATCTGCTCACTACACGGACCAGAATAATACTTCTGACTTTGAAATATATGATGTGATTCTTATGCATATGAACATGTATCAAGAACTTTCCGGAAGTTAGGTATTTGTGGACAGAGATAAAAAAAAAAAAAAAAAAATGAGGTCTTATGAACTGAAGATAAATAATTCCATCATTAAAAGACCTATTAATTTTTGTGTATAATTGAGAACTGAAAAAAACCTCTGAACTTTATTATTAATAGATTCAAAAAACTCTTACTTGACTGGAAAAAAAAAAAAAAAAAAAAAACTTTATAGTATTAGAGACTCAAAAACTCTCATTGACATTTGACTTTTAGAAAAAATCTTGAATTATTTCTGTTATTGACTTTAAACAACATTTTATTCCTTTTCACTTAAAAAAAAAGATGTTTCTTGTTTGATATTATTTCTAATTTTTAGTTTAATTTTTTTGTGTTATTCTAGAAAAATTTGTATAGATTTAAATTGTTCTTTCTATTTTTAGTAGCAGAAACTTGTTTTCAAATCTTTTAAATTGTTTAATTATTTTATTGAAGTCCAGTATGTAAGTATATATTTTGATTTGTATTGTATTTATGTATAGTGTAACTGATAATTTTTTAGAATAATTTTATTTCTACTTTAATTATTTTGAATCCCCATTTTGATGAACCCTTGTTCATCGGGGGGGAGTTTGTGAAATTTCGCAAACCCCTCCTTTTCTCAGCCAGACTGATTAGGCGCCAGTGATCCCAGGTCACGTGGTTTGACTAGAGAATTAATATTAAAAAACATTTTTTCTTTCTTGTTCCTTTTCTAGTTTAGTTGGTTTTGTGAATGTGAATCTTGAACGCAGCAGGTAATAAGCTGCGTATAGGTTTTTTATCGTGGTCTTCTATTAGAAGAAATGATGTTTAATTTAAAAAGAGGGGAAATTTATTTCCGAATATGAAATCATGCTTGACTTCTTTTTAGAAGAAATAGCTGCTGAAGTATTAATTGTTTTAAAAGCATTTCTCTTGTTTTTAGTTCAGTTTTAATGTGAATCTCGAACGCAACATTCTGGCTGTACAATTCTTGATCTTCCGCAAAGGGAGAAATGAATATTCTTGAATATATAAAAGAAATCTTTGATTCCCAGTGAGGAATAATGCCTTTAACAAATATTATTCAAATGTTTTCGTTGTAAATATTGTACATATTAAAAGTGTAAATATAGAATTAAAAGTGTAAATATACAAAGTTTTTAATTATCCTGTGCTTGACTTGGATTTATACTGAAAAACACCAGCGCCATTTTCTGTTGTGAAATACGTTTTATTATTTTAATGTGATTTTACATGAATCGTGAAGTTTTCAATTATGCTCTCCCAACCTTGGATTTAAATTGTGATAACGTGAAATTTCGTGGAATTTATGAAGATTATTCTTCATGGAAACCTTCCTTGTA
This sequence comes from Maratus speciosus, assembly GCA_963932465.1. Classification (NCBI taxonomy): domain Eukaryota; kingdom Metazoa; phylum Arthropoda; class Arachnida; order Araneae; family Salticidae; genus Maratus; species Maratus speciosus. The sequence continues at coordinate 119,128,173 of OZ010795.1, forward strand.
AGTGTTATGGTTAGAAAATAATGTTGTGCAGATAAACATTTAAAGAAAATAAATTAATTTAAATACAATTTTCGCATTTGAAATATCATTTTAAAAATCGATTCGCCGAACTCAACACACATTAACAACCGGTTCGACCAAAGCGGTGCGAACCGGCTGAATCCCACCACTGCTTAGTTCCTATATAATTCTTGCTCCTCATGACCTGCCACACCACACGTGTCGCTTGAACATGACATTTTGAACTATCTTGCATGTAAGTATAGTTCTAACCCGAGTTTCCGAAGTTACAGATAGGTAAAAACCATATATATATATATATATATATATATATATATACTGCCTTTTTTAGTTGAAAACTCATTACCTATTTTGCATTTAATATGTATTATTTTTTTAGATTTTTCACTGCCAATAATAACCGTCATTTTTATATGAATAATAGCAATTATGTATTAAAATAAATTTTGAAATTTATTAAAAGCGATAATTTCGTATTGGCCTCGTGACAGGATTTAACAGTCGAAGAAATCGCAAAAGATCGCTAGCCTTTTTTGTTCTGATAATTGCAATGGTTTTGGCGTGGTTCGATTACGTGCTTTAATTTTGTGTTTTATTTATATTTTATTATTTTATTTATCAATTGGAAAAGTTTTAATTTCGTTATGGAATATAAGCAGGAAACAAATTCTAAACTATTTTATTTATATTAAATTTAGTGCAAACAAGTTTGTGTTTTATAACCGTCTGCCTGCAAGTGACAGAGATATAGATTTAAAAAAAAAAAAAAAAAAACATGCTTGAAAATTATTTTTTAAACAATGAAAATCCAGTAAATAGCGATACAGTTTTCAAACAAATTGCGATATACTTTTGAAACAAATTACATCTGAAAATTCATTTTTTTTCTCCATTCAACGGTGTAAAAATTGAAAATGAGCGGTATTTAGAAATTTAAAGAATTCCAATAAAAAAATACTAAAAGTTAAATTTAATCGTCTGCTGTTGCCATTCGGAAAATATCGTCACCGTTACACACAGACACATGTGTCCTATGTAATATAGATATAGTATATGTTATACTTCTCGATATTAAAGTATGAGGGCTTTTTTTTTTCAACCTCCGATGGACCGTAAAATAAAGACTAGTGGCGATAATAAAATTCTTTGATAGCCTGGAGTCAAGTACACTCAAAGCTACTTTTCGACATACTCACAGAGAAGATTGAGTCATTTGTCATACGGATGGGCAAGGGGACATACCCTCTTCAAAGAAGATAGCCACCAGTGTATGGAGATAGGTCTCCAAGACGTCTTGAAGATTTTTGTTGAGATGAAAAATGAAATAGAGTGTTGTCCACCCAGACCTACCTTCAGATCTCGAAAGAGGTGCCAGCCGAATTGATAGCCCAACATCTTCTTTCTCGAATCTGAAGGGGGTGATTCGATGGCATGTGTTCGATTAGGGAAAGAAGCTGTTGGACCATCATGTTCGCTTGCACCGAGTGATTGTCATCTTTTTCGAGATGTGAAGACTGGTATGGGTGAACAACACTCCATTTACTTTTTCATTCCAACAAAAATCGTCAAAACGCCTTGGAGACCTATCTCAATACGCTGGCGGCAACCTTGAAGACGGTATTCCCCCCTTCCCCCTCGCCCACCAGTATGACAAATGACTCAATCTTCACTACGACTGTGTCGAAAAGTAGCTTTGAATGTACTTGACTCCAGGCTATCAAAGCATTTTATTATTCACTCTAGTTTTTATTTTATGGCCCATAGGTGGTTGAAAATTAAACAGCCCTCGTAATTTGTGATGATGAACACTTGACATATCATTTCCAACCAATAATTAATTCGTAGAATATTTATTCAGCAATAGTACATGGCAAACGATGAGAGGCAATAATGAAATCAGTGGGACATTTTCAAGTTCAATCAAGACGAGATAATCCTTATCTCGTCTTCATGTAAAACCGATCATGATTTTACATGACGATTAAACGCATTAATATAAACTTCTGCTTGCTATAAATCGAAAAATTCTCATGCAATTTACGTGAAACGTGTTTTCTATACTAATTCGAGCACGATAAATAATTTATATCAACAATTTATTTCATATATATTAAACGAGCAAGCAATTTTCCCGATTATGAATGATATCGTAAACTACTGGATCAATTTTCATGAAACTTGCCTCCTATACTGAATCGAGCACGAAAAATGATTTAGCTAGGTCCCGAATTCAAGCAAATTCGTTTTTACAGGGTAAAACAAGACCTTAACTGAAACTTTTGCTTGTTATAAATCGAAAAATTCTCATGCAATTTACACTAAACATGTTTTCTATACTAATTATTTTATTACACAAACTTTATTGAAATTCACATTATCAGAAACAATTCCACGAGTAATCCAGTTCGGAATTCCTATCGGCGCTGTATAACGCTATCGCCAAAGGACAAAAGTACGCATTAGAACTACACCATTTTAAAGAACGTCTCCACCAAGTGACAAGGTTTTGTTTAGCATTCTAAAAAATGTATAATTTCTGAGCTCCGAGGCAATGGAATCTAGTTTTATAGTAGCAAATCGCCCCAGGATATGATGACGCTGCTGTTGGAAGCTCCAACGAATTTCAAGTTAGGAGGAGGTCAGGCGAATGGCGCGCTTAGCTATTGGTCGAAAACGGTGAGCAAGGTGGGAAAGTACGACGTAATGTCAGAAGTCTTTATCCGCAGCGGAATATTTAAAAGGCGAATAAATGGACGCGGGCATCCTTCGCAAAGGATGCTGGGATATCGAATAATAATTTTAATAAAAATAAAAATTGGTATTAACAAACATAAATATCAAATGTCTCAAAATATGAAAGAAAAAACAGATTAGGGTTTTTTTTTTTACAAAAAAGTGTCGCTTTTAACAGATTAAAGTTTTTAGAATAAGAAATAAAAGAATGCGTTGATTAAAGGAATGGGATTAAAACATAATTGATATGTTAAGATATTAATAAAAGACAGGGGGAAAAGGTAGATATAATAAAAAATTGGAATAAACTAATTAAGGTAAAATGGCGAAATTTTTTTATTATTGTACAGAAATTATATATATGTCCCAGCAATGAAAGAAACAGTGGGCCATCAGCTGGAAAAAAGATGGCAGCCAGCAGTGCCATCAGCGGTAAAGTGCAAGGGTGTCATTATTTAAACCTGTCGAAAAGTGTCCGAGCCGAATGCAGCTTGCCCATCAGTGATGGCCAACAGCAGGCCAGCATTGGTACGCTATCACATTACTTCAATCCGGCACTTTTCCTCAGTGCTAGTACCTATCCCACTGCTATTCATTTGCTGGCCCAGCACTTTCCCTTACAAAAATTCCTTATAGAATTGTATAAAAAAGAAAGTATTATATAATTATGGCTCTTTTTTCTATAAGCTAGTTTCACCAAGAGTTATAAAAACATCTGTAGAAGTTTCTATAACAGAAACGTCTATAGAAGTATTTGAACTGCATGTGGTCACCTCCCAAGTACTGACCGCGCTCGATGCTGTTTGGTTTTCCGTGATCGGACATGAACAAGTGCTTTTAGCCTACGCTACGATTGCTCGTAGTTTTCAAGTTCTCATTACACTACTTCAAGTTTGTTTCTTTTGTGATTTACGTTCCCAATCATTAAACTGGTATAGAAATTATTCTATTGTATAGAAATCGTATGTATTTTATACGCTTTTTTTTATTATTGATTCTGAACTGCGTAAATTATGAAAACCGAAATCCTTTGTAAGCTAGTAAAACAGATTTAAGGAGAAAAAAAAAGTGCGTTGAAAGAAAGAATTTATTTATTTATTCATTTACTTATTTATTTTCTTGGTGGCAGTGGTGCTATCTTTTTTACAGTTTCAAAAAAAATTAGCTTCACAGCTTAAATTGTGTTAAGATATTCATTTCAGATTTGTGTTCAAATATTCAATGTCTTCGATATTCGCAACGCCACCTAGCGTAAGGGTTCCCAGCAATAATACTGCGAAAGTTCGCGCACTTCCATGTAGTGGTGGGTCAGCGCATGAGATAAAAGGGATGCCCACCAGAATTTTATCTGATGAAGTACAACAGCAAAGTTGACTGAAGCTGTCCAGCAGTGGTCATGCAGTGGTAGACCATCAGCTAGCACTTCTCCATATTGCCAGTACCTATCTTGATGCTGGCCAGCAATTTCCCCTTTGCTGGGATATATATGTACATCATTAAATTTTAAGTAATTAAAAAAAGCCCACAAACTTTTAAATTTCTACCTTAGGATAATTCTCAAGATTTATTATCTTAAAAAGAAGCAAAAAAAAATAGAAATTAAGTAGGCAGTTTTAAAAAAATGCTCCTCGTCATCATCTGACATCTACTTTCTGATTGTGAACACTAAATTTCGATATTTATATTAGACAAGGAGGGCTCTGCCCCCTGCAACGCTCGCCAACCCCCGTTCAGACACCGCAGAGTCTAAAAACACGCTAATCTGATGGGTTTTAAAAATATTAGAGAAGATTGAATTATACTGAAAAAAAACTGTGCAGATTTCCCTGTAAACGGGTTTCCATTCAATTCCCTTTGATTGCAAAAATTTAAGGGCGAATCAGTTGCTGTTAATCCAATGGTTGTTTTCGTTTTTGATTAAAGAGGATCAGTTAAACATTTGAAAAGAAGCTAAAATAAAATAAATTAAGTATACAGAGTCTTTGTCTCCCGGTATTTTAAAACAATCTCTATAACAATAGCCTAAGTCATGTGACTATCATCAACAGTTCCAGGCGAACCACTTCGCTTTTTATACTCTAGGTGCCATTTTGGTACTTTAATGATAGCCAGACACAGGTGATAAGTCGCCAAATATTATTCTACCGCCATCATTTCATCTATATTATAATAGTTCAAGTCATGTAACTCCATAAACAAATACGGTCTGATCCCTTCGGCGTTCATATGAAAGTTTGGCACAGATGTCAGATACGTTCCATATTGGCGCGATTTTTTAACGACATCAATTTGGGGAACGCATTAACAGCATAAACAACAACATCCGCCTTACCATATCAAGCAAACTAACGATATTTTGGCGCCAGTAAGTGCCCATTCCGTATATGACATTGGCGTCAGAAAAAAATCGCGCCAATATGAGACCGTAAGTTTTCCATTTTGATTAAAAAATCAAAATTTTTTTTTCGAATAAAACTACATAACATTTGCCATGGTTGCAAAGAATTCTTGGTACTGTTACGCTAGCCGGATGCAAATCTCGCCAATAGCTTTTTTTCAACTCGCCAGTTAGCATTATTTTTTTTTCGAGTGGTAATATTTGGCCAGATGTCATATACGCACAGCAGGTTTGGCGTGATTTTTTTTTTTTTTTTTTTTTTTTTTTACGAAAATTTGGCGAAAATCTCGTTATCAAATACCAATTACATATGCATTTTTGGTATTGCTTAGTTATCCCGTCGACCAAAAATTTATCGCCAAACTATAAGATTAAATGCCAATAATGGTTGATCGTAAATGTCACATTCACTTGACTTTAAGCAAGTTACACGTGTTTACGTCATCAAGTGATTTTTATTTCAACTTTTTATTTGTATATTTATTAATGTTATACTAATTTATTTGTTCTTTCGTTATTTAAAATAAAAATTATGTCAATTTGCATAATTTGGCGAGTGTTTCAGCAATTTATATAATTTGGTGAAATTGGTCGGCGGAATAACTAAGTAGTACCGTATTTTTTAATTATTTTCTATTATTTTCTAAAGGAAATATAAAAAAATAATTAATAATTATTGAACAAAATAATTTATATAATTTATAAAAAGAAATAAAAGTAAATAAACATTTATTATCAAATAAACAACAATAGCCGGGTTACCGTATCAACCTTTTCTGAAATATGTAAAAAAAATATCTGTTTGATTAAAATTTGAGTTGCCATCATTAGAAAAATGTATATAAAATTAGAAAAAAATTAATATTTCAAAAACTAATACGAATTTAAAAATTCTAATACCAGTTTTGAGATCTGCGGATCAATGCTGATTTTTGGTGTTAATGTCATCGCAAAGTATTCCATATTTTAGGAGAAATCGCTTGAAACATAATCAGTTGTTTAATCAGTCGATTCATATATCCGTTTCAAAAATTCGTTTCATATATCCGTTTCATAAATTCGTTTCATATATCCGTTTCTTAAATTCGTTTCATTAGGATTTTATATATATAGGGTAGATAATGAGTTATCATCTAATTAAATTGAGCAGGGCTTTCAAATCTAAAGAATATATATCACCACTTTAGGTTGAATCTTGCACGTGTTACAATATCCATATACATTAGAATTATGGTGGGGTGGAGTTAGGTTTGTCTGTCCTCCCACTGATGAAGAACAGACAGTTTTTTGCCTGTGTTTTGTTTTTTACCTGTATTTTTGAAAGTTTTGGGGATTTTTATAGTTAAATATTGTTGATATACACCTTCTTTCTAGCGTTGTGGTGTTTTTGCATTTTTAATTATTGAAGAAAAGCATTAGAATTAAATATAGAAGATATCACAGAATAGATTTTGCGGTTCTAAAGAAAAGTATTGCTTACTTTAAATGGACCCATAAGAGTAATTTAGCTATTATTAAAAAGTTAAAACTGAAATTCTTATTTTATTTTGTAATTTAATCAGAAAATTGTTAATAAAATACCAGTATGAATTCGTAAACAAACTTTTAAATTTGTGTTTTTCGGTAACTAAACAACAAATTGCGCATTTTAAATTGCATGTATATAAAGATTACAATTTATCGTATAATGTCTTAAGAAACAGTAGTAAACAATTATTTAAAAAAAAAAAGTCTAGTAAATTATCAGGAGTAATAATGGTACAAAGTGAACTTTCAGCATAGCTACCAACTTTTACGCTTTTTCCCTACCACTATCTTTGATTAGAGAACATTGTCTTATTTAATCATATGTTTTAGTTTATTAAATAAGACAATTTCTCTTTTAAAAAATAGTGGTACAGAAAATGCGTAAAACATGGCAGCTGTGACTTTCAGGAAACACATTTTTAGAAATTTCAGTATAATTTCAGGAGACATTTGCCATGCATACTAACAGAAATACAAGACTGAAATTTAAGAATTAAAATTTATTTAAGTTTGGAAAAGTGAAATACCGATAAACTTGTACGAACATAAATTCAAAACAGCGTGTAGAGATTATTACAAAGATTCAGTATAAAACTGAGTAAGCATTAAGAGCCTTCACTAGTCACGCGAAGAAACTCGACTGCTAATATTAAACCTATGGGAGAAAACTTTAAAGATTTCTCACTTAACCCGTTCCAAAAGTGAAATTGTCCTCATATTAAACAAGTCAGAAATGTTACTTAAAACCTTGCAAATGAGGTGCGTTCGTACTATAACTAGTTTTATACTTCTTCAGATCTGGTTGCAATAGCTGTTGCACTCATGCAAAAAGGCTTGAATTCAAAATTTATTAGGATTCCACAGATTGAATTCAGAAATACGGGAATAATAGGATTCCATCTTAAATAGGGCATCTTCATCATGGCAATCTAGAATCTTTACCTATCATGGGATATCATTGAATTCATTACGTATGACGGAATTTAATAGAAGGAAGAAAACTTTTATTAATCTGTTTTTCAGTTTTAATTCGATTTTCATAAAATTTGAAATGACTCAACAAAATTCTGTAACGATTACGTATATTAAATTTCAAACCATTCAGTTGGGTAGTTTTTGCGCTGTTATATGGGGACAGACGGACGTAACAGACGGCGACTATAGGCACTACCTATTTATATAATTACGAACTCATCTAAAAGCTGTAAACAAAATCGAATAAACAATTAAATTTAAAAAATCAAAAAACCCGACTGCGTAAAAAGCGAACTAATTAATTATTTCTCATCCATGTGAAACTATTTATATTTTTTTCTATTCCTACTATTAGCTCACACTCTCGCTACATATATCTTGTTCAAATTTTCAATCATTAATAAAATACTTATTATTCATCCAATCAAGCTCAAATAAATTTTTTTTAACTTGTAGTGGATGACACTTGATGTTAATTCAATTTTTTTCAAATACTAATTCATGAATTAAATTAAATTAATTAATGTTCAATAATCGAGAGAGCCGCCTCTTGATCAAGGTATTTTAAAACCGAGAAAGCCCTCTTCTTGATCAAGGCATTTTAAGCGCCAATCAAGACGAAAGAAGTATGGGAGAAAAAAAATTCTCTTATTGACCTAAGTAGGAATTGACATAAAATATTTTTTTATATTACTTGTTTATATTGCTTACCTATTTTTTTTTACGAGTTTTTCGTATTTACTTGTATTGATGACTTTTAAGTTGTGTTTAATTGTTAGTTCCTATCTATAAACATTGTTTTGATGAGGTCTATAGATGTCTGTAATGGTTATAGTTGCAGTAAAGCTAGAGATCCTACCTACACAACTTCCAGGTTGTGTCATATGTAAACGGAGCTTCTGTCTGTAAAATAGTCAATGAAACATCGTCTTCATTTTGAAAGACCTATCCAATGGCATACCACTCAATAGGATGCGTAAATTTTTTTTTCGTCTCTACCGCCATTTTGTATTTTACGGCCGCCATTTTGAATTTATAAAAACAAAACCTAACCTATAACCATCGGGCTGTTAAGATGAATTGATAGAAACCTCATTCATTAAAATCCATCCAGCCGTTGAGATGTTTCGAGGGTATAAAGAAATCCACATACACAGATACGCGTGAAACACATAACCCTTCTTTTCAGTCGGGTAAAAAGGTACAAACGCACAATATAAAATATGGACCTCAGGTATCCTATGCATCAAAAATCATTAAAAAATATTAAAATACAAGCGTGAATTCTTTAAAGATTTCGTTTCTTCGCGTGACTAGTGTAGCCGCTCTGAACCCCTTAACCTACAATGACGGGCATAACCCGCGTACGATGATCGAGCCAAATGTAAATTCTTCTTACCACTAAAATTTCACAGTAAATATAGTTTAATTTAATCGTCGAAATTCCGTGATTAAAGAAGGCGAAAATCTCTATTAAATTTTAGTGGTAGCTATGGATTTGCCAAACCGTAGGTTAAATCGTAGGTTAAGGGGTTAATTACTGTCTAACAATCTGCTTTAGAGTCGTGTGCAAAGCCGCATATTTGTCAAAGATTCAGTTTATTCTACTAATGGTATTGCAATTACAAAATTTTGCACTACACGAGATCGGTAATTACATAAAATACATTATGGTCATTAAATACAAATACGGTCATTAAATACAAATATGGGTACTTTTCTCCATGGAACTCTGAATAAAGAGGAACCGGCATATCCTTAAAATGGTGAAGCTATAACTGTAACCATTTTCACAGGGGTTGATTGCTGCCGGGGCAAAATTCAACCAGAAAATTTAAATAGAAGATTTCCCCTTATTTAAACGCTTTTTTAATGCAAAATTTCGGTCAAAAAAAAACATTAATTTTTTACTGGTGGAAGTTTACTTCGGTGTTAGTCAGGGTCTCCGTTTCCGCCATATTGTGACAACCTAGACAACTCCTATCAGTGGCAGTGAAACAGGTTATAACACCTTGGCAAACTGACACCGCTAAAAACAAATAAACAAATTTTACCATATTTGTGAGAGATTTTTTCTATGAATAAAGTGTTTAAATTAGACGGAATTTTCTATAAAAGTTTAGTGGTGAAAGTTTTTCTGACGATGATCAGAAACTGTTGATCCTATTTAACCCTTTAATTCTCGCTCCCGTCAATATCACGGGATGAGGTGTCGTTCGTTATTTCTCTTGCCCGTCCTATTTCCGGGCTGGAGATTTAATTGCTGGAAAAAACTTCTGAAACCAGAAAAATTTAACTGGCATTTCCGTGTGAAGTATTTGAATATTACGTCTGGGTTTGGCTTTTGTCGCTGATTGTAATGTTGGGTTTTGCATGGCATGTTTCGAAATATATAACACTTAAAATAATTATTAATAATCAAAATTTAATGTATATACATTATTTCAAATATTATTTTTAAAAATTTGTATGATGATGATAAATAAAGATCTAAAAGGTGAAATATAAAGGTCTTATTCGAATTTGTATATTGTAAAAGAAACATTAAGACACAGAATTCTCGCATGATAGCTTTTCTACGAATGTGAATTTGTTCTATAACATCTTTTTTTTTTCGTCTTAAAAAAAAAAAACTAATTGCGTATTTTATTTAGAAACCTTATAATTATTCAGTTTCTGTAATACAAGAAATAGGCACTTTTTTGATGGTTTTTTCCAAATATTAAGCGACCGTGAAGGGGTTAACCCTTTCAGGGGCAGAAGAATTCTGTTCGTAAGCTGATGAAATAATTGACTGACACCAGAATACTCAAAAGAATTTCTTAGAAAATAAAAACCTGCTAATTAGCACTTCAATTACAAAAGCAAAATTTTATTAAAATGTTCTTGGTGTCACTTGTCAGTTTCAAAATTAAAATTAGGTGGCTAGACCGTCTAGCCACCGCTCTTGAAAGGGTTAAAAGAAACAGCAGCCATAGTGTGTCAACCTCCTCAGTTACTTCACTCGGAATTGGTAGACAGTATACTAAATGTCTCATCCTCTTTATTTATAACTCCATAAAAACAGATTCAATGAGTTCAGTGATAAGTTTTACAGTTTCTAACCTTGACGAAAGAGGAACCTGTAAAACATAACATATGCGCTAAGTACAGAGGTGTTTTTTTCCATTTAAGCATTAGATTTAATTTAAGAAAATTAAAAATAAAGCCTGATATTCAATTTGCGGATACAAGGAGAAAAATCGAACGCAGTGAGCTGTTTGCTATTTTTGTCATAGATCGTAAATAATGAAATAGTTTTTGTCCGCAAAAAGCTCTCTACATTCATGAATTTTGCAATTTTTCCCGCGACTCTTTGATTATATTTTTCCCCGTGCTCTAATGACGAAATTCGCGATGATTGACCCAGCTGATTCTCAAAAATTGCAATTTTTTTCAACAATCGATTAAAATAGATTTCGATTTTTCTCATGCGCTTTATCAGTGATCAATTGACGAAATTCCTGACTTCCACTGATCGATTGACAAAAGTCCAGATTTTTTCACTTATCAATTGAAGAAATTTGCAATTTTTTCTCAGCAACCGATAAAGGAAATTTTCGATTTTATCCCCCCCCGTACAATTACAAACTCCTGGGGTTTTTTTCCTCGACGAATTGGGAAAATTCACGAGTTTTCATGATGAGTGTACAAAATGATTTTTCAGAAACATAAAAAATAGTAACCGTGAGATTTCATCACTAGACTTCAAATATCCAATATAGCAGTTCTGAACATTTTAGCTTTTTCAGCAGCTGAACTAAAACCAATCCATCTCTAAACAACAGTACGAGGAGGGCTAAATGCCAGCTCACTCGTTGCTTTAATTACCTTCGTTTGATTAATCAACATAGAACATGCTTGTTATTTTTATTTTCATTAACCTCTTAATTCTCGCTCCCGTGATATCCACGGGCTGTGGCTTTTATTCAGATTGTTTGATTCCCACCAGTTTTATAAAACAGTGTAATTGGCTTTATCATGGTATCATTTTACCTGTCATTAAATAAGCTGAATATTTCTTTTTCAAAAAAGTGGTGCCATTGAGCAATTTGAATTTTTAAACTGTAATTTAATGCGATCGTTAAGAGGTTAAATAGTCTCTATTTACTTTTACAGGTGTAAATGGAATATCTTTATGTTTTTATTATTGTGCAAGTTCGGTGATTCCTAACCTTTTAATTCGCCACGCCCGACCAAACAACTGTAAAATCACGATGCCCCTCCTCCCTCCCTACATTCTGTAACACATATCTTTTTTTATGCAAAAAGTGAACTCCTATTCACGTAAAGCCTAACAGATCCTTAACAATAACTATTCATTTCGATTTTTTAAACATAACAAAGAGATGAATTTTTGTCACAAGTGTTCTTTTAATATACAGAGTGGTTCAAACGGTCATGTTCAAACGGCACTTGTGGGTGTGTCAAGTCCTGAGGAGCAAGAATTACATAGGAACTGGGGGGGGGGGGGGCTCGGAAACACGATTGTGATGGTGTAATTGCATCGTGACCATGACGCAAAGAAAAGATAACAAACGTTGTAAAAAGACGTTTATTTTACAAAAATACTTAATCGTGGATGAGGATGGCCACCCAGAGAAACCCAGCAAATGCTAGTACAAAATACAAATGAAAAATGTTACAACTCATAACAAGAGCTCAAAATGTGCCCGATTAGCCGTGATGCGTATTTCAGAACGACGGTGCTTGGAATCGCGAACACGATCCAATTGGCCAGGAGTCTCCCGGACACGTGCCGCCGCTTCAGCGATCCGTGCCATGAGGTCCATGGCCGATCGATCAGGTATCTCGTACACCAGAGACTTAAGATATCTCCCAGAGGTAGAAATCGAGGAGGATAGGTCCGGGGGCCGCGGTGGCCACGGTACGGGGCCAATTGGAACATCGCAAATTCATACGGCGCCGATGTGAAGCATGCATCACGGCTAATGGAGATGGAGCACATTTTGAGCACTTGTTATGAGTTGTAACATTTTTCATTTGTATTTTATAAAATAATTGTCTTTTTACACTGTTTGTTATCTTTTTTGTGTGTGTGTGTGTCGCGGTCACGATGCAATCGTACCGTCACGATCGCGTTTCCGACCCCCCCCCCCCCAATTCCTATGTAACTCTTGCTCCCCATGACCTGACACGCCCAAACGTTCTGTTTGGACATTAGGGTAGGCCGAAAAAAACTTTTTTTCGATTTTCGATGATGGGTAGTGCGTAAAAGTTGCCACTGGTGGCACTAAGTTCACACAAAAATGTGAGATTTTTTGGACAATTCCTTCATTTGCCGCAAATGGCTTGAAGTTTTGCTCAAATGCTGATTTTGAACTTTTTAAGAATTTTTTAAAAAATGTTAAATTAAATTTATTTTAGCTGAATTTACTTGAAATGACATACTTAGTGTGTGAAATGTTTAAATAAGCTCTGATAATGTATTTTTTAATAGTTATGTGTATTTTGAATTAGGCGATTTTTATAGCCTTTTTGCATATAAATGAGCAAAAATAGTAAGTATTGTTTGATTCGTTCGTCGGTTTCTGTCTTTTGTTTTTATTATGTTCCTCGCTCTTTCTTCTGTTTTTCGATGCGTCTACAGTCAGATATTTCGATGATGGATGGCACAGCAGGTTTTGACAGTAATTCTGAAAGGAGAGGAGAATGTGGAGCAGAAACCAATGAAAACGCAGTCAGTCATCAGGAGGATGAGGGAGGAAATATTAGATGGGAGAAACTGCGAGATGGGATGTTAATTATTTTTATGCTCTAAAATGCACATATTGTCAGAAGATTCAAATAGTGGAAACTTTACATCAGGCAGTTCGTCTGAATCAGAATTTGAACGAGGGTCTTCAAAAGAAGACACTGCAATACGTATATCTCTTTTTCACACAGCGTTCGCCGCCATTAGAACTGGTATATCAGATAGGGAAATTGCGTTAAGAGCTCCATCCGTGCATAGAAATGCAGGAATTATGACAGCAGTGGAGAAGAATCTCGTCATCGCTAAAGGCAAGGTTAGGTGTCAGAAAAATAAACTTTGAAAGAAGATATAGGAGAGGGAATATCTTTTAGGATGAAAATTTACAACCATATTCTTTGATGGTAGAAAAGATAAAACGATCTTCATAGAAAAAAAGTGACAAGCGGCACCATCGGGAGAAAGACGAAGCACATATCACTAATGGAGTGCGAAAATGTACATTGCGCTTTCTATGAGCCTATTACTGTTACGTGGACATCAGAAATGCAAAATGCTGAAGATTTGAGTGTTGTATTAATCTAACTCCGATTGGGTTGGTAAAGGTCTTAGGTCAAGTGGTTCTGCCTTTTAGTTTAACCAGTTGAGTCGGTGTCGGAGTATAAGCTCGTTCGTATGACGAATACATATCAAATGTTTCAGTTCTCTCCTTAATTTTTCCAAAGCAGGATTTATTATGGCTTAGAAAATTATGTAATGATTTTGCTATTTCTCTGCAAGGAAAGGACCAGAAGGAGATATCAAGTGACCCAAATATTCCGAACCACGTTCAGAGAACATGGTGATATTTGATTCACCTTTCTCTCGACGGTGCCGCTTGTCCCATTTTTAGGTGCGTTCGTAATTATATAAATACGTAGCACCTATAGTCGTCGTTCAGTCCGTCTGTCTGTCCGTCCGTCTGTCCGTCCGTCTGTCTGTCCGTCCGTCCGCATATAATAGAGCAAAAACTACCCAACCGAATGGTCTGAAATTTTAAATATATAATTGTTGTAAAATTTTGTCAAGCCATTTCAAATTTTATGAAAATCGGATGTATAGTTAAATTACAGGGACAGTCAAAAGTTTTTCTTTACATTACGGCCAATGGGAAAAATTATTGCACGTGCATTTTAATGATGTTAAAGCTTTCCGAATGGTCTCAAATTTTAAACATATAATTATTGCGACATTTTGTCGAGCCATTTCAAATTTTATGAAAATCGGATGTATAGTTTAATTACAGGGACAGTCAAAAGTTTTTCTTTACATTAAAGCCAATGGTAAAAATTATTGCAAGTGCATTTTAATGATGTTACAGCTTTCCGAATGGGCTGAAATTTTAAATATATAATTGCTGCAAAATTTTGTCGAGCCATTTCAAATTTCATGAAAATCGGATGTATAGCTTAATTACAGGGACAGTCAAAAGTTTTCCGTTACATTAAGGGGAATGGGAAAAGATTATTGCAAGTGCATTTTAATGATGTTACCGACTATGCACTTATGAATTGCAAATAAATACACATTCAGTACAATATGGGGTGCAAAAAATAATTATAAAACTAGTTATAGTACGAACGCACCTCATTTGCCACGTTTGACGAGCAATTTCCAACTTGTTCTATGAAGATTGTTTTATTTTTTTCTAGTATTAAAAAATATGACTGTAATTTTTATTTCTCCACGATCTATCTCCTGCTGTATCTTATTTCCGAGTTTCTTTTTCAGTCTCCTGACCTTGTCTTTATCGATGACGAGATTATTGTCCCCTGTTGTCACAATTCCTGCATTCTGAAGCACAGATGAAGCTCTTAATACAATTTACCTATATGATATACCAGATCTAAATGCAGTGAATGCTGTGTAAGAAAGGGATATGCGTTTGGGAATTTTTGCGTTTGAAGGCCCTCGTTCAAATTCTGTTTTAGATGAACTGTTTGCTTCAAAGTTTCCACTATTTGAATCTTCTGACAATATCTGTATTTTAGAGCATAAACATAATTAACATCTCATTTCTCAGTTTCTCCCATCTAATATTTCCTCCCTCATCCTCAGGATGACTGACTGCGTTTTCATTAGTTTCTGCTCTACATTCTCCTCTCCTTCAAGAATTGCTGTCAAAACGCTCTGTCATCCGTCATCCAAATATCTGACTCTAGACGCATCGAAAAACAGAAGGAAGACCAAGGAACATAATAAAGACAAAAGAGAGAAACCGACGAACGAATCAAACAATACTTACAATTTTTGCTAACTTATACGCAAAAAGGTTGTAAAAATCGCCTAATTCAAAATACACATAACTACAGTAGAGCGCCGATTACCGGAATTCCAATTAACCGAACTTCCAATTATCCGAACAGCTTATTTCTCTAAAAAAATTTTTTTAACCGAACTTCCAGTTATCCGAACAGCCTATTTCTCCCCAAAATTTTTTTAACCGAACTCCCAATTATCCATTGGCTTGGAATAAAATTTTAAATAAAGAAAAAACTGATATCGGATTAGAAAATGAGAAATGTAAAACAATAAAGAAGATAGGAAGAATCCTAAGCCATGAAGAAAATGAAATTAACGAGTGGTTAAATAGTGAAGTACATGACCCTCAAATTTTAAATGATGATGAGATTGTGGATGACATTCATGATGAAAAAGAAACTGTAGAAAATGAGAACGAATGCTCTGAAAATAACCCAAGTCCATCCCATAACGAAGCCTTTGAATGTTTGGAAACAGCTATGAAACGGCTCGAACGGCAGAAGAACGTTGATCCTACTCAACTAATGTATTTAAGAAGAATTAGAGATATGGCAGCATTGAAAAGAATGTCTTCGTTGAAACAAGCAATAATCAAAAGCTTTTTTACTTAAATTATAATCTCTGATGTTTAGAAAGTGATAAAAAGAGATTTTTTTTAAATGATAAAAATGTAAACAAACAAACAAAAAAAAAACAATTTATAAATATGCCAGCACTAACTGGTGCTGCCAGTCCTAAGCTTAGATAATGTGTGAAGGTTTTAGTATAGTCAGAAACATCTCTTAAATTGTCTGTCCATTTATCCGAACTAGGGTCGGTCCTGACTTGTTCGGATAATCGGCGTTCTAATGTATTTAATAATACATAATCAGAACTTATTTAAACATTTCGCACACTAAACATGACATTTAAAGTAAATTCAGCTAAAATAAATTTAATTTAACATTTTTTTTAAAATTTCTAAAAAATTTCAAAAATCAGCATTTGAGCAAAACTTCAAGCCATTTGCAGCAAGTGAAAGAATTGTCCAAAAAATCTCAAATTTTTTGTGTGAACTTAGTGCCACCAGTGGCAGCTTTTCCGCACTATCCATCACCGAAAATCGAAAAAAAGTTTTTTTTCGGCCCTCCCTATTGGACATGACCTTTTGAACCACCCTGTATAACTCTATAAATTCAATGAAGCTATACATCTTCATCTTTATGTCGAAATATAATTTTGTTGATCCTATACAACTTCAATATTAAACAAAAATGTTATATGATCTGTATTTCTATCTTCAAAATTCTATTGGAGAGACTCTCACATTTAAAACATCAAAATTGACAACATTGACGCAGTTTGTAATTCATTTTAGCAATTTATTGAAAAGTTGTAGGAGAAACTTTCAACACCAAGTTTTCTATCTATGGATAATACACTACGCAAGAAGTATTTAAAGATTATAGACCGGGAGCCGGCAGCACAGACAATCACCTCATCGAATACACGGATGAAATTCTAGGATTAGCCAAATCTTGATTCGCATATTAAAACGCAATCGGTCTGCCAAGTCCTATCTTGGTGGAAAACACCTGAAAACCCGATTTTAGCGACTGACTCATAGGTTTACCATTGTGTTTTCCTGCACCAAAAGGTGTGAAAACATGGAGGACTAGGAGCAGGCAAACACAATGGTAAACCTACGAGTCAGCCGCTAAAATCGGGTTTTCAGGTGTTTTCCACCAAGATAAGACTTGGCAGACCGATTGCGTTTTAATATGCGAATCAAGATTTGGCTAATCTTAGAATTTCATCCGTGTACTCGATGAGGTGATTGTCAGTGCTGCCGGCTCCCTGTCTATTATGTTACTTACCGGGTGTCCGAAAAATGACTGATGGATTTTAAAATTCAATAACTTGCAAACGGTGACGGATATTAAAAAAATACTTGCAGGAGGGTTATGTATGATGTCAGGAGTTTTTATTTTATTTATTTATTTATTTTTTGCTGTGATTTTTTTATTTTAGTTTGAATTTCAAACAATAGATGGCGTTGAGATCAATAGGAGCTCAGTCCAGACCCGATTTTTGGTACTTCGAGATCCATTCAATACATTTTAATCTCCTTTTTTCGCATGGAAGAAGAGAGAAACCGAAAAATTGAGCCTGGATTTAGAGGTTAGTACTTGCAGCGCCATCTATCGATTCTATTTAGAACTAAAACTGAGAATCGCAGCAATAAAAACTCCTGACATCTTACATAACACTCCTGCAAGATTTTTTTAATATCTGTTACCATTTGCAAGTTATTGAATTTTAAAATGCATCAGTCATTTTTGGGACACCCGGTATTATTTTTAAGTGGCCATTATTCCCCATCAAAACATATTTCTCTGTTTTCTTTCCCAATTACCATTAATTGACTGCCACATATTATCTGAATTTAAAATATACATGCCACAATGTATATTTATTTACTGTATAGGAGGCCTGTATCAAAACGATCGATGTTTTATTTCTTTTTGTATAATGCTATTTAAATTTTACAAACTTTTAAAAGTTGGTAGTACTTGATTTAGATATTTCAAATAAGTTAAATATGTTCAAAGCAGCCAGATTTAGATATACCCTTAACCAGTTTGATGTGTAAAATTTTCTTCATTTGATATTAGAAAAGCGAACAGAAATACAAGGCTTATTCCATAAAAAATCAAAAGAGTTGCGAAAAATTTAAGAAAATATATTCTGAAGTTCGCTTATGGTTCCTACCCTCATTTGTGTGGTCACTGAAAAGTGTCTTTTTTTTTGGTAAGGTTTTTGGCTTGGCTTGCGATCTAATCGGCTTCATGAACTTTGAACGCAATTTTCTTATTCTATCCATCGATTTTCTACTGCGGATTTCATGTAACAGTGAAGCCCCGCCTCCCATTTTCGTATTGGCTGCCTGCTCGGCCACTTACTTAAATAGACTTTTCTCTCTCTTTTTCTCTCATTCTGTCTTTCATTCTCGGCAGTGATGCTGGGAGCTATCGACACTCTCTATTACAGTAGTGTTTTCACTACACTTAGACTAACATTTTCTGTTTTTTTTTTCTTATGATGTGCAATACAATAACTCATCGACAGGGTGTGGATTTGTTTTAGAAATGGGTAGACCCTGGAACTGTATGCTGTTCACTGTTCACTGCAACTCTTCAGATTTATTCACATAATAATTCTGGTTATAAAATATTTTTTTATTTCGATTGAGAACTTTTTTTAAATTTAACACAAAAACAGTAGAGCGCTGATTATCCGAACAAGTCGGGACCGACCCTAGTTCGGATAAGCAAAAGTTCGGATAAATGGACAAGCAATTTAAGGGATATTTCTGACTATACTAAAGTCTTCACACGTTATCTAAGCTTAGGACTGGCAGCACCAGTCAGTGCTGGCATGTTTAAAAATTGCTTTTTTTCTTGTCTTTTTAATTATTATTATTATTATTATTATTATTATTATTATTATTATTATTATTTTACATTTTTATCATTAATTTTTTTTTCTTCGTTTATCATTTTCAAGAACTCCAGATATTATAATTTAAGCAAATAAGCTTTTGATTGTTGCTTGCTTCAAGGAAGACATTCTTTTCCATGCTGTCCTACCTCTAATTCTTCTTAAATATGTTAGTTGAATAAGATAAACGTTCTTCTGCCGTTCGAGTCATTCCATAGCTCTTTCCAAGCATTCAAAGGCTTCATTATGGGATGGACTTGGGTTATTTTCAGAGCATTCGTTTTCATTTCCTTCAATTTCTTTTTCATCGTGAATCTCATCCACAATTTCATCATCATTTAAATTCTGATATCTGGGGTCATGTTACTTCACTATTTAACCACTCGTTATTTTTATTTTCTTCATAGCTTAGGATTCTCCCATCTCGTTTATTGTTTTACATTCTTCATTTTCTGATTCATCATCAGTTTTTTCTCTATTTAAAATTTCTTTCCAAGCCAATGGGTAACTGGGAGTTCGGTTAAAAAAAATTGGGGGAGAAATAGGCTGTTCGGATAATTGGAAGTTCAGTTTAAAAAAAAAGGAGAAATAATCTGTTCGGATTATTGGAAGTTCGGTTAATTGGAGTTCCGATGATCGGCACTCTACTGTACATTTAAAAAAAATTATTTTTATTACTTTCATTTTTAGCCTCCAACACTGTTATCCCACCCCCCCCCCCCCCAAAAAAAAGAAAAGAAATCTGACATTGAATGGTTGAGTAAAAAATTTTAAATTGCACCCCAAAAAAGTCAATCCACCCCCCCCCTCCCTCCCCCGTGTGGCGTATGCCACATGTTGAGAACCTCTAGTTCTAGCAATAAAAGCCTTAATCTTTCAAATTTGATTTAACATGGTTTGTTTTTATATGATGCAATTGCAGATATTTATTTATTTATTTATTCAAACAAAATTATTTTTAAGCGGGAAATCTATTGAAATTTCGTTTGTTAAATCTTTTCTAAATGTTTGAACAGACGTGTTAACAACGTATCTAAAATTCTTGCGGTCGCTGGAAAATAGCCTCCGAACTGCATCTTTAGCTTCAAGAAAAACTTCAAAAACAAAATTTGACTGGAAATGATTCGTTTTTATACGATGCAATTGCAGTTACAGTCGATTATAGCGCTTATAGCGAGCGCGAAGGGACCGTGATATTTGCTCGTTATAACCGGGTGCTCGTAAAAAACGGGTTCGTAAAAAATTGCAAATATTCATGCATACTTAATTTATTATATATACTTTATTTATTTTTTATTTCTGTACAGTATAAAAGAAGTTGGTTAATTTGTTTTGACCTGTCTTATTGTCTCCTAATTGTGTTATTGTTCTTCGAAAAAGACTCGTGGCCCGAAAAACATCGCCATTTGCAGCCCTGGCTTCGAAAAAAGTTTGAAGTTTTTCTGCGCGTTCAATTTCCGATGACTTCGGAGTGTTAAAGGAATTTTTCCAAGTGACGATTATCTGAGCTGGGCAGGTGGAAGTCAATAGAAATTTTATTAATCACAAAAATATTGCTCCCTATAACCGGGGTTTGCTCGTTAAAAGCGAGTTATGCTCTCATAGACTTAACATTGCACCAACCAAGTATTTATGATTTCCTCGTTAAATCCGGTTTCTCGCTAAATCAGGGCTCGTTATAAGGGAGTTCGACGGTATTTATTTTTTTTTTCATATTCATTACCCCCAATATGCTATTTCTTTCAGGCAACGATTAAAATGTCGTCACTAAAAAATAACGTTAAACCTAAAATTACGCCACCCTTAAAACGAAGCAGGTATATCATTGTACGGTTAAATACAGATAATCTACTGCAATTTTTTTAATTTCAAAACATAGCATATTTTCAATTTTTACATCGTCTGATAGGAGAAAAAACTACTTTTAAATGCAATTTGTTTGGAAACTGCATCACATTTTATTTTTGAGATATTATTTATTTTCGTAGTTTTTAATGCCATTTCTGTAATGGTGTCAACTGAAGTACTCCCTTTCTATAGAAAGTAATGGGAAAATAGTAGATTTGTATATCTTTTTGCTTTAAAATACGTGCTATACCAAGAATATCGTCTGCTATAAAAATGTATTTTAAAGTACAGGGTGATCTTTTTTAAAGTGACAGTGTTTGGAGCGCCCTGTAGCCCGATCTAATAGCCGAAATGGCACCACACTTGGCATTTAGACTAATCAAGACAAGGAAAAAAGGATTCCGTGAAAAAAAATTTAGTTCAAAAAATCGCCGTTAGGACATTTTGTGGCGCTGCTGTAGCTTACAATAACGAGAATTAGCATAAAACACGGGTATCAGAGAAAAATGCAAATGTTGTGTGATGACAGCGCCAGTAATAGGGGCTATAAAAGCAAGTAGTAGACAGCTCCGACAAATAATCTCAGCTGAAGTAAACGAGCTCCAGTGGACATGCCTCTCACGTTACCGGAACGTGCGTTACTGGTGAAGCTGTGTTATATGAGTCAATGTAATGCATCCGCAGCTCTTCGGGAATTTCGAACCAGAAAAAAATTACGAAACAGGGCCTTTATCGCTGAATGGTCTTAAGAAAATGATTAAGAAGTTCGAGGAAAAGGGGTCACTGACCCTTCGCGCTGGGTGAGGACGTAAACAAGTGTCAGAAGATGTAATAACTGATGTGGCAACTGCAATTGTCGAAGGATTTCAGGGAACTATTGCTGGTACTAGCAGAGCCCGGGGTGTAGCTCGACAATTGGACATGAATTATTCCACGGTATGGAGAGTTTTGCGGCGCGTTATTGGATTTTACCCCTACAAAATCAGCCGCTTGCACGAACTGAAACCAAGTGATTATGATAAGCGAGTGACATTCGCTCTATCGTTTCTTGCCAGGGTAGAAATTTATGATGCTTTCCCATGGCACATTCTGTGGGGAGATGAGTGCCATTTTTATCTCAATGAATCCGTAAGCACACAAAATAGCCGAATTTGGGCTTCTGAGCAGCCCACACGGTGCATGAAATCCCATTAAATTCCCCAAAAGTCAATGTTTGGTGTGGTTTCACAGCCGAATTCGTAATTGGGCCATTCTTTTTTGAGACCATCACTCCGACAGGACACGAAACGTGCACCATAAATGCAGAAAGGTATCACGAAATGCTGCAAACGTTTGTTATTCCACAACTTCAGCAAAGAAACCGTCTCCAACAGACAATCTTTATGCAGGATGGTGCTCCGCCACACATTAGTAATAAGGTAAAGCAGCTGTTGCGCCAAAACTTCATTGATGATAGAGTCATAAGTCGGAGTTTTCCAGTTGCATGGCCGCCTCGTTCCCCTGACCTCACGCCAGGTGATTTTTGGCTCTGGGGTTATTTGAAATCTCAAGTTTATGTTGGTGGAGAATCAAATTTGTGTATTCTAAAGGACAACATAACAAAGACAGTGCGGAATATTCCTCGTGACGTGTTACGTACGGCTGTGGAGAACGTTGTGCACAGAATGCACGGTGTTATTTCTGAGAACGGTGCTCACGTTGAAGGTGGTCTAATTCCTCACCGGGAAAGTTAATGCAGTAAATAAACATTAATAATTTAACTGTACGATTGTATGTGTTAGTATTTTTCTTTTCTCACATTTTATATATCGCAAAGCGCCACAAAATGCCCTAGCGGCGATTTTTGGAACTAAATTTTTTCACGGAATCCTTTTTCCCATGTCTTGATTAGTCTAAATACCAAGTTTGATGCCATTTCGGTTATTAGATCGCGCTACAGGGCGCTCCAAACAATGTCGCTTTAAAAAAGATCATCCTGTATATTTGTATGACTAATTTTCACCGCATTTACTTAAATCCTATCAAAAATCTGAAAGAATGCAAATTTTATTAATCCGTGTATCATAACGTTTTCCGAATTTTGAAAAAATATAAATGAATGATTTCTAATAAAACATGGAGCTATTATAAACTATATTTAATTATCAGTATCCACACTAATGTTACAAACAAATGAAGGCATGTGAATTATTAGATACCCTATGTTTTTGTCAGTTTTCTTGAATGACGGCATTGCTTTTTGCTGGTTTTGTGTATTATTCCACGATAGCGACGTCGTATGCATACTTTTCTATAGATATCGTTTAAGACTGGGTCGTAAATGTGGTTATGCTTCAGCGGATGCAAATGACGTAATTTTATATAAAATAAAAGCGTGTATTTAAAGTCTTAAAACTGAAATATGTTTTGTACTATCAATAGTTATATATTTTTTTTCATCGGGTGAGACACTGAATTCTGAAAAAGCAGAATTCCTTTTTCCTAGTTTAGAAATTATTTTTAAGCGGATATCTATTAATTTTTTTTTGTTGTTGTTAAATCCTTTCTAAATGTTTGAGCAGACGCGTTAATAACGGATCTGAAATTACTGCAATCGCTGAAAATAACCTCCGAAATCCAAGTTGATCTTCAGTTTTAAGAAAAATTTTAACAATAAAAAAATAGATAAAAATTTATGTAGGGCAATTTAAAGAAGTTATTATCGTCTTATTATTTTACCTGGTATTTTTAATATCGGTAATAATATTTATTACCTTAATTTCATTCAAAAATTGTATTGATTTGAGATTAAATTATCTTTGAAAACTGTTCTTCAGAACGAAAATTATTGTTTTTATTTCTGTAACTTTGAAATATTATGGTATCCATTTCTATTTAACACAGAAGTAAAAGTTATCAAGCTCAATTCGTTTTCAGCTATGGATCCGAATTTTTATGTGTCTCAGATTTAGCGAATAATAATATTAATAATAATAATAATAATAATAATAATAATAATAATAATAATAATAATAATAATAATAATAATAATAATAATAATAATAATAGAAATAATAATAGAAATAATGCAAATTTGACATCGTTACAAAACTATATATGAAAATCACTTGAAACATCAAACTAACTTAATATTTGCTAAAATTAATAAAAATACATTTAGAAGGCAAATAAAACCTTTCACCACAGAAGATGGAGCAATTTTATACAGAAAGGACAAACAGGAAGCTTAAAATTAGGATCAAAGAACATATAGCAGACATTAAATACAACATGAAAACTACAGCTTTCGCCAGACTATATAAAAAGGAACCTTTACAGATAAATTTTAAAAATAGTAAAATAATGTATCCATCAAGATTTTATTTTCCATCCATTATCCGAGAACCAATAAAGACCTTTTTAAGTACTGAGAATATATGTACTGATTCATCCTCCCTGGAGCTACCTAAAATTTGGAAAAAGATGCTCTGCAGAATAATGAAAGAATAGTATAAAATAATTGACGTTCACAAATACCCATTTTTAATACTGCAGTTAATTTCATTATGCATGAGATCGCGTGATATTTGTTTACTAGTTTTTCAATTTTTTTTTTTTTTTTTTCGAAAATACTTGTATCAGTAAAAATCTTGAGAATGTCGCCGTCAGAGCGATGTAGCATGTCGATCTAAATAAAAAAAGGCATTTAGTTGCCTTATAAATGTAGTATTTCTATTACAGTAAAACCTCCCTAAAGCGACTACGTTCCGTTCCAATAAAAATGGGTCGCTCCGAGAGGTGGTCTCTTAATGGAGGTCATGTTTAAATCTAGATTTTAATTGTTGAAAAAAGGTAACAATTAATGTTACTCAAATTTATTTTTCACTTTAGGAAAAAATATGAAAATTTAAGCATCAAAACAAAAGTTGATATTACATAAATTAATTAGTGCAGAGTTTAAAAAATGAACGTTGCTTTGACGTTTGCTTTGATTTTACGGTTTTATCTTCTATAACTTTTATTTCCAAGTCCTTTCAAAGTTCAGTAAATAAATGATTTTTTTTTTTTTTTTTTCGCGAACAAATTATGGCGATTTCATTAATTTATCTATTTCTTTGAGAGTTTCCTGACAGAATAGAGCAGGGGAGTTTATTGACCGTCATCCTTATTTTATCATCAGAGTTAAATTATTTATTATATTCTTTAGTAACTCTATTTACAGATTAAGCACCCAGGATAGTCAGACTATTCTACAAAACTGAAGTCGTTGTGTAGATTATCGATATAATAAATTATTCTTTTGCAACTAACACAAAATTTAATTTTAATTCGAAAAATAATGCAAATAATTCGCAACATAAATAACGAAATAAAGTTTTACAAAACTATGTGTACAAATAATAGGTCGAATATTCGGAATAATCATTTTACAGGCGTTTTCTACAACTATCGGAAATTTTTCTCTTATTGAAATGTCAATGTGTGAATTCCATATTTATTTTTATTTAAACAATAGGTTGAATATTCCGAATAATCATTTTACTGGTATTATTTACAACTATCGATAATTTTCTCCTATTGAAATGTCAGTGAATTCTATATTTATTTTTATTTAAACAATAGATCGAATATTCCGAATAATCATTTTACTGGTGCTGTCTACAACTATCGATAATTTTCTCCTATTGAAATGTCAATTTGTGAATTCTATATTTATTTTTATTTAAACAATAGGTGGATTATTCCGAATAATCATTTTACTGGTATTTTCGACTGCTATTGATAATTTTCTCTTCTTGAAATGTTGATGTGAATTCTATATTTATTTTTATTTAAACAATAGGTGGAATATTCCGAATAATCATTTTACTGATATTTTCTACTGCTATTGATAATTTTCTCTTATTGAAATGTTGATGTGAGTTCTATATTTATTTTTATTTAAACAATAGGTGGAATAAAATTAGCAAATAAAGCCTTTGTGCAACAATATTAAAAAGCAGAAAAAATCAACGTTTAAAATGCACAAATTATACATAAAAAGCAGCAAACAGCTGTTTCGAATCTACTAGCGAGATTCTTCTTCCGTGCAAGATAGGGAAAAAGGAACAGCGTGCTAGAAAAGGCAAAGCTGAGCAAAATCTTAGACAGAGACGCGCTGGCTTATATACCCTATGCGGGTAGCGGAGGCGCCAAAAATTGAGACCAACAACTGTCTTTCTTTCCTGGATGTCCTTGTTATTCGTTGTGAAAATGGCTTTCAGACTACCGTCTTTCGTAAACCTTTTGCTGTCAGTCTCCCACCTCACAGGTAATCTTCTCATCCCCCTAACCAGAAATTCGCTGCTTTCAATACTTTTGTTTTTCGGGCTACCAATATTTGTTCCACTCCTCAGTTACTTAGTGCTGAACTTAATTACCTCAAAGCTATGGCTGTTGATCGTGGTTATTCCTCTAATATTATTGATTCTATATATAAGAAATTGACGAAATCCGTCCATTCTGAAGCATTCTAATTCCAACTCTAATACTTCAGTTGTGTTACCATTTTTTCCTAAAATCAGTCAGCAAGTTGCTAAAATTCTAAGAAGGTTTGATTTTAATGATATTTTTTCACCTGCTAATAAAATCACTTTTTCAAATCTCAAACATCCCGTTGATCGCCTAGATAACTGGGGTATTTACCAAATCTCTTGCCAGTGTGGCCTTTCTTATATTGGCCAGACTAAACGTGCTCTTAGATTTCGTTTAAAAGAGCATGAAGGTTATGTTAAAAATCAGGAGCTCAAACGTTCTTCTATTGCTCAACATTCTTGGTCTTCTCAACATAGATTCGATTTTTCCTCAGTCATCATTATCCAAAAATGTTCTTCTAACCTTGATCTTGATTTTTGGGAAGCTTACCACATCATTAAAAATTCTCACTCTTTAGTCAATGATTTATCTAGTACTCCTGGTTTTCCAAGTATTTGGAAAGCATTAATCTAATTTCCCCTTTTTTGTTTTCTTTTTCTCTCTCATTGGTTGTTTTTGGCGCCTCCGCTACCCGCATAGGGTATATAAGCCAGCGCGTCTCTGTCTAAGATTTTGCTCAGCTTTGCTTTTTCTAGCACGCTGTTCCTTTAACCCTATCTTGCACTGAAAAAGAATCTCGCTAGTAGATTCGAAACAGCTGTTTGCTGCTTTTTATGTATAATTTGTGCATTTTAAACGTTGATTTTTTCTGCTTTTTAATAGGTGGAATATTCCGAATAATCATTTTACTGGTATGTTCTACAGCTATCGATAATTTTCTCTTATTGAAATGTCAATGTGAATTCTATATTTATTTTTATTTAAGCAATAGGGTCGAATATTCCGAATAATCATTTTACAGGTGCTATCTACAACTATCGATAATTTTCTCCTATTGAAATGTCAATGAATTCTATATTGATTTTTATTTAAACAATAGGGTCGAATATTCCGAATAATCATTTTACAGGTGCTATCTACAACTATCGATAATTTTCTCCTATTGAAATGTCAATGAATTCTATATTTATTTTTATTCAAACAATAAGTGGAATATTCGGAATAATCATTTTACAGGTGTTTTCTACAACTATCGAAAAATTTTCTCTTATTCAAATGTCAATGAATTCTATAGTTATTTTTATTTAAATAATAGGAGGAATATTCCGAATAATTATTTTACTGGTGTTTTCTACAAGTATCGATGATTTTCTCAAATTGGCATATCAATGAATTCGATATTTATTTTTATTTAAACGTAAATATTATTGTGGGTAACGAAGGAAATAATTAATCTAGTTTCACCCAAAAATGCATCATATCTTCTCTCTATTCATTGTTTAAAAAAAATTTTTACTCTTATATGATTTAGTCAAAACGTGCCTTTATTTGTACGTTTCTAGCCAAATCCCTCTCAGATTATTAATTCATAAAAGAAATTTTCAAGTTATACATTATATCTGTATTTTACGGCTGAACTTTAATTTGTTTACTGTTTTAACAACAATACAATTTTATGCATAGATAAACTTTTCGTTTCTATTCTTTTTTATAACATGAAATATTTTCAACTTTATCCTAAAAATAGAAATTTTGCTAAACTATGCACATTACTAAGTTAAGAATGTAATGTGTATAAAACTATCTAAAGCTTAAATTCTCATAATAAGCATAATTTTTCTGTTACATTTGATATTTTGAGTATTCACAAGCGCATGCTTCCAAATAGAGTCCAGTGTAGTTCGGATTGAACCCGACCTCAACCAAAAATTTCATTTGAAGTCAACCCGATCTGAACCCACCCGACAAAGATAAAATTCCTCGATCCTCAACCCGACCCGAACCCGACAAAATAATTTCCGGCGAGCCGCAACCGAGGGCGCCATTTCAGAATTTTCTTGGGGGGGGGGGGGGGCAAAGATTTTTTGAGGGAATTTAAATAGCTAAGGGTAGAATCCGGGAGTCTAAACCCCCTCCCCACCCGAACAAGAAGCGTTTGCTGAATCATGCTTATAAAAACAGTAACACTTCGAATACGGAAACTCAACAGCCAATGAAATATTTCGTTTTAAACAGGTTTCCGTCTTAGCAGGTAAAGTTTCAATATATTATGATTTTTTTTTCTTTTTAGACAGGATTCTATTATAGACAAGTTCCATTTTTACAGGTATCCTCAAAGACTATTAAACCGTCCATTCTATAGTATAACCACTTTGAAAAGAGATGTCTAACTTCTGAAAATGAAACCTGTCTGTAACAGAATTCTTTCTCAATGGGGAAAAAAATAAAATTCCGATGAAATAACATCATAAAATTATACCTGCTGAGACGGGGACCTGTCTAAAATGGAATTTTTTTCTAGTCCCTTCAGACTTCTTTTTTTTAGGTTTTACTACAGGGGCGCCATTTCAAGAGTTTCCTGGCGAAGGACAAAGACAAATTTTCTGTGAGGAACAGGGAACGTTCAGAATTGCACAAATCAAACAGAAAATGGGAACATTTACCCCAATAAAAAATGCTTTGCGTGATTTTTGTCTCCTTAACTTCTTTCACAGGCTTGTGATTATTCCGCGAATTTTTTTAATATTCGGGAAAGTCCGCAATTTATTTTCCTTTCAAATTCCGCAAAACCAAAGAGTCGCAGGAAAAACCGCGAATTTTGCAAATTTTCAAAAAAAAAAAGTCCCCAAATGGTCGCGGAAAAAATCGCTAATTTCTTCAAACGACCGTGAAAATTATAGCTAATTTCATCAGAGATCACGATGAGAAATGCAGATTTCGTCAAATGATTGCACAAAAAATCACGAAAATTTAGTAAAACAATCGCGCAATAAAATCGAAAAGAATATCATCAAACGATCACAAAATAAAATTCAAAATTTTATCTAACTATCGCGCAAAAAATCACAAATACTATTAGTCCGTGGTAGAAAAAAAAAATCACGAATTTCAACAAATGATCGGGAAAAAGAATTTCGAATTTTTTCAAAAGATTGCGGAAACAAATATGAAATTTCGTCAGTTGGTCGCGGAAAAATATTGTGAATTTCGACAAATGGTCACGAGAAAAAAATCATTTCGTATAACAATTGCAGAAAATAATCGTGAATTCCGTGAAACAATCGCGGAAAAAATCCTAAATTTCTCCAGATGATAGCGAAAAAAAATCATGAAATTCAATCGGTCATGAGATAATCAGCCCGCGAACGTCATGAAATTTTCAAACTTTGTGATCTATAGAGATAAGAAAATTTTCATTAGTTCTTTTTCTGAAAGTAAAGGTAAGGCAAAGCGTTAATTGTTTTGGATTGTGTTTTCACTATTTGGAGGTGGGTTCGTGTTAATCCAATTTTTCAAAGAAATCGTGAATATTTTTCAGTCGAAAAACTACGTATTTGAACATTAATGGATACTATATATACATATATCTTCATTTTTCTACATAAAAGGTAAAAAATATATTAAAGATATAATTGTAATCTTCTTTTACAATAATTGTATTAAAATATGAATTAATTTTCTTTCATTTCGGGTCGGGTTGCCTTTCAATGGGAATCTTTTCAGAAGTTTTCGTATTTACATGAAATTGCAGTCCTGCATCAGGACAGGTTGACTGACGTATTTTCTTTGCTGCGGGTAAAATAGACTTTAAGCTTTTCGGATTGTGCTTTATCTCTTTCGGTCGCAATCGCGATGACCCGACATTTCAAAAGGAAATCCTGAATATTTTTCAAATGAAAAAACTATATATTTGATTATTAATGGATTTACACGATTATACATGTGTTCATTTTCGTATATAATGGATAAAATTATCAACTAGTTATAAATGTGTTAAAATATGGAGTCATTTTCTTTTACTTTGGGTTTTGGTGTAAGTCTGTCTGTTTTCGGGTTGAAGAAATTGTTTTCTCGGGTGCGCGCAGACTCCAGTCCTGGGTCCTGGGCGATGAAGAATTTTGAGAGTTAACTGTATATAATATGATTTAATAAAGCAAATAATAACATAATTTTACAACATTGCAATTATTGCAGTAAATATAAAGTGACAATAATATATAATCCAAAAAAGTTGGATAATTAATAACTTGGATTATACCCGCCCCTTCATTTCCGATGATCAAGTTGTACACAGCTAAGAAGCAAAATTTCTCATAAGTATTTTTTTTAATTAGCCAAAGTACCCATTAACGATATATGTCTCACATTGAGAAAGTTCGAATAGTAAGGCTTTAGGAATTTATTTATTTATTTATTTATTCATTTCTATGCATAAAGCACTTTTTTAATGCATATGTTTTTATTGCAATCAAATCTGATAATTTTTTTTAAGTGTTTGAGCATTTTTTAAAATTTTTGTTTGAGTCTTACATTTAAAGATTCATAAATTTCCTGAAATATCAAATTCCTTGGGGGGGGGGGGGGATTGCCCTCCCCCAGCCCCCCTCAAATGGCGCTCGTGCCCACATCCCGAGCCGAACCCGACATATTTCAAACCGCAACCCGGCCGAAATCCGACATGAAAAGAAAATTAATCATGTCAATTACAATTATGAAAAGTAATGTACAATTGTATCTCTAATACCAGTTTTATGTTTTGAAGTAAGCCGACCCGAGTGCGGGTCGGGTCAGGCGCGGGTAGCCCGACCCGATGCAGGACTCTACTTCCAGATCACTTAATCACACAAAAGTTTTTGTTTTCAACTTTCTAACACAGTTACTTTTCGTGTTAGAAACTCGCTAAAATTTCTAATTTATGAAACCTACTTTGTTTTATTACCAAAAAATTAAATTAAGGTTTTAACGTATGTTCTTTACAACATATAAAGTGTCAAAAACATTGGTACTTCTTAGTTATCGTTATCCCGTCGACCAATTTCGTTAAATTATATAAATCGCCAAATTATACACATTGACATAATTATTTTAAATAACGGAAGAACAAATAAATTAGTAAAACATTAATAAAAATACAAATAAGACGTCGAATTAATGGTTTCATTGGCATTTAATCTCATAATTAATTAATTAATGGCAACCATTATTGGCATTTAATCTTACAATTTGGCGACTGTAATTTGGTCGACGGGATAACTAAGAAGTACCAAAACATTTTCTCCTTTTTTCCAAATTTCAAACAATCGTACGACCACTTAAAATCACATTTTGTTACTTTCATTTAGTGCAATACCTTTTGTTGTGTATGTGTACATTTGTATAATTGTACCAGTAGAAATTATATCGATGCATATCTCTAAAAAGTGTCTGTATATTTAATCATAAAGCTTAGAGCTCATTAGAAAAACGCGTTTGATATAGAAACTCCTATAATTCACAGTTCACATCGACATGGGATACTTGTTTAGCCATCTCGTCACCCTGAGCCTCATATGAGGCTACTATTTCGAATTGCAATATTTGAAAGAAAAAAATTATTTTTGTTAATTCCAGCACCTAATAGTGATAGCATATGTCGATACGTTTACTATTATGACTTTACTTATGTTTCAGCATTTAATAATAATAATATTAATAAAAGTTTTATTAATTATTAGTAAACCGTTGACGTTACTTTTAATTCAAACAAATGTTTCACTCTTTAAATTTAAATTAGGGGCTCCCTTTTCCAAATTAGTAATTTCTGATAAAAGATAAAAAGTACTACTAAATTTTTTATGTTTGTTTAATCTGGTTGTAATACGACATTTTCCAAACATCTTAAAAAATTCTTCCTTAGACTATTTTTATATGAAAAACACGCAACCAGGGTCGGACTGGGCTAGGGAAAAGGGCGCAGACCTTGGATTTTCAGAGGGCGCAAAAGTTTTAACTAACTTTGCTTGTGTTATATCTGGCTTAACAAGATTTAACACATTCGCACAGCACCAAGTATGAAAATAGCTTAATATTATATCACTTAGTCTAGATAAAAGGCTTTGCTATATTCCCCGTGCATGTTTAAAGTTCCATGAAATCTTCATAATGCTACGTAATTTTCTAAAACGAATAATGTAATATCTAAAAGTTCCAGCAAGTTGAACATCGATTACCTTGTAGTAGATGACTGATATTAAGGCTGATCTTTCTAATTTTATTCTTTTATCAATAGATAGTGTCATGGAAAAGAAATCGCAATTAATGATGAAGAAAGGTGTTGTGATACGATAAGATCAAAAATAACTTCTTTAAACACCATAAAATACAGAAACGCACAAGGCCTTACAAAAGAACTTTGTATTCTTTCATCAGGCGCAAAAGATACGTCCTTCTACTTTGAAAGCAGGAGAAACACATTTCTAAATTTTGCATTTCTACACTTTCATTCATTTAAACACATTTCTGCATGCATTTCTAAATTTTATGGTGTTACAAAAAAAAATTGATAACCCCTATAAATTCTCCTGCAAACGACCGTATAAAAAATACAGCTACCAAATGATTGGGAATAATATCTACTATTCAATGCTATTCATAAATTTTGCTTTGGGGATTGTCTACATAGGAACGTTAATTGTTCAAATTTTAACATCCACTTTTGACACACTATTTGAATTCCTTGCCTGCCAGGAAAGAGATATAGTTTATATAATTTTCTTAAATCTTAACACAGTTATAACAGAAAGTGTTAGGTGTTTATAAATTTCGGAAAATAAAACGAAGATCGTACAAGAAAAAGGTCCAAAAACACTCAGTTAGTCACCAGTAAAATTATACAAGAATTTTAAATAAGTTTACTTTGCATTATAGAAAATCCTATACAGTGTTTTTGGTAACTTTCTACGATTTTGTGTTCTGTGGTTTTTTTGATAAAAGATAGCGGTCCCCTTAAATTATGGAAAGGCAAAATTTCTCTGTACCTCGAAAACTAAATATTCAAATAGGCTGTAAACTTACACATCAATGTTTTTAACGATTGAGGTTTGTCATATGCAAAAATTTATGTAGGTTCATAACTTTTTAATATGAATTTATTAATAGCTTTCATAATTTAAAAAAAAAAAATTTGAATAGAGAAAAAAAGTCTGTACCATGTTTGGTTCTATATAGCGTATCACTTTGATAAATTAATAAAAAATCAATCAGATGACTTTTATGAAGATGTAAATTAATGTTTCTGAAATAAGTTTAACTTTAGCATCCTCAAATTTAAACTCTTCTATCAAGTTTTAAGATAATGTAGGACAATGCCTTTTCCGGTTTGTCTCGATCCGCCTTTTTCTTTTCTCGAGTTGTTTTCTAAAAGCACGGTTTCAATTATAGGTGCATTCAGGGCCGACTTTAAAGGGTGAGGGATGGGCAAGGTATTAAAAGCGAAAAGACTGAAAATATACAAAATATTTGGGAAAAATCTAAAAGATATCATTCAAATAAGCGATGAAAAAAATTTTGCCTAGGGCACCGGAACTACTAAAACTGTCCCCCGGTAAATGTTTTCTTTCTCAATCGCATGCAAAGATGCCCACTTTGGATTTCCAATCCTGAAATTTCTTTGAGATAGCAAATAACTCTCTTGTGCTTTCTGTCTCTTAAGAGGCTACTTCAGTCAAACGAAAAGACCCGTTCGCTAATGCTAATCCTATGGAAGACATTTATAAAGATATCTCGTTTGAATTTAAATATTTTTAAATGATTTTTTTTACATTGAACAGTTGAGATCTATCTGTACAAAAGCCGTTGTTTACTTTTTCGATTTTGTTTACAGGTATTTTCAATGAGGACACTTTCATTTTCGGAACCGGTTTCGAAAGTAAAAGCATCCTCATAAAAAAAAAAAAATCTGCTATTAAGATCGAGAAAGTAAAAAACGGCCTGCATACAGATCGATCTCAGTTATACAATGAAAAAAAAATCATTTAAAAATATTGAAATGCGACCGAGATATCTTTATAAATTTGTTCCATGAGATTAGCATTAGCGAAGGCGTCTTTTCGTTTGACTGAAGTAGCCTCTTAATGGATGATTATACCTAAACGAATCCTCAAAATTTAGTATACTAGTCAGAATGTATGTGCATAACCAGAGAAAAAGTATTGGAGCGGCTTAGGCACTTAGGGGTGCGAAGTTTTCCCTGTACTAGGGCGCACCGGCCCTCGGGCCGATGGGCCGGCAGGTCAGTCCGAGCCTGCACGCAACATAACTACATCGTTAGGTTTCTGTAAAGAAGTATTCGTTAAATTTCAGTAAACTCTAACTACTGTGATTTCGATAGCTACTTTTAATTTTGTTAGCATAAAAGTAATTTTTCCCAAAATTAGAACCCAAAATTGGAAGAAAAAAAAATTCATTGCCGGAGGGTTAAATTCATCATTTATGAATTGCAAAGCACTTTATAGTGCTGCCATCTATTATGAATAAGTGGAAAGTATAAAAGAAAGTGCTTTAAATCCTTATTTGCGGTCAGTTTAATTATGATATCTAAAAATTTAAAGAAATAAATCATTCTAGCGGAGAAAAATCCTATTTCTTTCATTATGACGGATATTTTTGTTGTGTTCATAAATTCATATTTCACTTTTGAATGGTTTCAAAATAAAGTTGCTATTTTTAGAAATGTAATTGATGGTAGCAACGGACTTCTCTGTTGCTTTCCAAATGTCTGATAACTTGTTTTTATATCATCGAATAGGTGAAGAAATGTACTTTCGTCTTTCGGAGGAAATTTTTGGAAACAGTGACTCATTTTAGTGACTTTTTATTACTTTTACAAACAATTTTCAACCATATTTAAGACTGGAGTAGCACAGTTGAAGTTTATTCCAACAGTATTCGTACCCTTCATTATGACAATTTTCAACCTTTTTTTTTTTTTTTTTTTTTCCCTTTTAATGTACAGTCGTGGAAAAAAAAAAGTGGCTTAGATGCCGTATGTTCCCTACGCCGTTGTTGATTTGAAATGTTTGGCGATTTTTTGTTGGCGTGTTGACGGTTGTTATGGATATGGCAACCTCGATATGTTGAATGTCGTGTGACGTGTTTTTGTGACGTGTCGTTCTAGCAACCGAGAAGTTAATGTTGGAATATTGTGAATGTATTTTGATATCGTATTGTATAGTTCTGCCTTTTTATTTTTATGTGAAATTTATTGAATGTATTTGATTAACTATGTTTTCTGTAGTCCGTTTAAACGCTGTTGTTGAAATAATTAGGAAATATGAGGAAATTTTGACAAGAAAAGAAGGTTTGTTTATAGTTTGTGAATACGTATTGATAAGCCTATTTAGGAAAATGTCGGCGATAATATTTCGAGCTGGATCTTTCAAGAAAGCAGATGTTTGTTAAGGTATGTTGATAATTTTATGTATTTTACTGCTTTTGAGTTTTTTACATTTTGTGATTGCTAGAAAGCGAGAATTGCTGAATTTTGAGAATTCTATATCGCGAGAAATGCTGAATTCGGCGATGTTTTTTTTTCGGAAAATGTGCGCGAAACACACATGCAACGATTGCTGGTTGCCATTTTAGCGAATTTTGTTTTTTATGTGTATTTTTGCTTTAAAAGTTTTTTATATTTTGAGATTGCTAGAAAGCAAAAACTGCTGAATTTTGAGAATGCTATATCCGAGAAATGCTGAATTCGGCGATGTTTTTTTTCGGAAAATGTGCGCGAAGCGCACATCAAGGATTACTGGTTGCCATTTTAGCGAATTTTGTTTTTTATGTGTATTTTTGCTTTAAAAGTTTTTTATATTTTGAGATTGCTAGAAAGCAAAAACTGCTGAATTTTGAGAATGCTATATCCGAGAAATGCTGAATTCGGCGATGTTTTTTTTCGGAAAATGTGCGCGAAGCGCACATCAAGGATTACTGGTTGCCATTTTAGCGAATTTTGTTTATTATTTACATTTTATTTTCGTTAAGCCAAACATGCGTATAAACCGGTACTTGGCGACATTTACTACTTGGCGGAAAAAGGGTTTTCACGCCAAGAAAATGCCAAGATGGCGGCCGGGGGGAACTTATGACATCTGTTCCAAAAAAGTAAACACCCCCTATTAACTCCTCAACAAATTATAGTAGACAAAAGTGACTGGTACCGAACGACTGGAAATAAAGTCTACTTTTAAATGATGTATATAAAATTTCCTTAGGGGGCCATCTACATATTAAAACGAATCCAAACTTTATTTTTTTTCAATGCCAATACCCAATTTTAACAAGATATTTCAAATTTTCGGTTCAAACTATGCCTAGACACCAAATTTCAAATCATTTGAATGATAAGTTTTTGAATTATAAACATTCAAAATTGAGTGCTTCTAATGTTAAATTACATTTTCATATTTTTATATATATCTCCTAAAATTACGCTCCTAATGTGCTAATTTTTTTTTTTTTTTTTTTTTTGTAGCAATAACACTCATATACCCAAACATAAATACGCTGGATTTGCAATTTTCATAATTTTATGATATGAATTATGAAATTAATATTCGAAAAAATTATGTATTGCAACCTACAAATTTTTTGATGGATTTAGATTTATTAAGTCCTGCTTTATGTAAATCCAAAATTTCACATTTTTCTTCCAAGTAGTTTTCAAATTATGCTTAAAAAACGGCAAAATGATGGTTTAAGGGGCCGTCTATGATAGAAGTGAGTAGATATTTCGAAATTTATTCTGCTGTCCGGTAATCTAACAGGCTTCATTGACTCCTTGAGTAACGCTTAAGGTGTTTTGATCAAGAAGGCGGCTCTCTCGATTAACAATCGAGTACGGAACTTCAATTTGCATACAGCCCTTAAAATACGCTCGTTTTAAGATAATTAATTTCTCGGAAACTTATGGTACGAATTGCACAAAAATTTGTTTTTAGGCTAATTGAAGGGTGTAGAGTTCATTTATGCTGTCAGAATTGTGTACTGCAATTGAAAAAAATAAAGTTACGGTTCGTTTTAATATTTATATAGTCCCCTAAGAAAATTTTATATACGTCATTTAAAAGTAGACTTTATTTCCAATCGTTCAGTACCAGTAAATTTCTTCTATGATAATTTGTTGAGGAGTTAGTAGGGGTTGTTTACTTTTTTTTTTCCTTTTAATGTACTTTAGCGGTACACATTTCCGACAAAGTTACTATATTTGGAAACTGATTATCCAGAGAAAGGCGAAAAGAAAAGAAAAAGTACATTAATTTTAAGATAATATTATACAACTTATTACACTTTGCTAACACTTGACGACACTTTTTAACACTTTCCAACAAAGTTGAAAAGTATTTATGCACTCGGTTTGACTGTCCGTCTGTCCACGCTCTAACTCCCGAAAATAATCTCGGATTTTCATGAAATTGATAAACGTTATTTAGGGTCACCAAAGCATGTTTGGTATTGTATATGAAGTATGTAGGATTAATCGTTCATTTACAGGAACACACAAAAGTAATCGGTCACAGTACTGTCTTTGAGTAATAATTGCTGGAGTGTACGGGTTAAAATTTGGTATGCGCTTTTAAATTTAATTAATTTTTTGCATCTTACTCGTTATATATAAATTTTATACCTCAAATACAAGGCTTCACAAAAGTATTCACGTACCGTTCTCCTTATTAGATGAAATTGCTGAAGGTAAATTTTCAACTGAAGTATATGTAACTCTTAAGGGAACTAAAATTTGGCATGCATGTAGTTAATCGATTCAAATCTATATATCCTATACAGGGCTGCTGAAAAAAATCGCATAATTTCCGATTGTGGATGGGAACAACTGAAATGTATTATGCGTTTCCATGTGGTTGAATTAGACGTAATATTTTAATTTTTTAAACAGTGCAGTTTTGTTACAGATTACTCTGAATGTGTTGGAAAGTGTTTCATAATCTATGCTTGACGCATTATGTTTTTCTTACTTCATTTGTGCTAATTACACTTTGAAGCTAAATTGGAATATATACACAAAAGACAGCTTTTCCTTTTTATGTTGAGATAAATTTACTTCCAAGTTAAATTAAATTAGCCAAAAGTACATTGCATAGAAATCTGCTTTTTAATTTTCTTATGATGAGCACTGCTTCTCTAACTAGATTTTATTGCCTAATAACTAGGCAATAATTTCTTTTTTGCCAAATTGGCGTATATTTACGGCATGTATTTATTTTTTTTAACCATTTTTTAAAACTTCATAAAATTTTGTCTATTGTTTATTCCCTCAAACATATTTTTTAAAATATTTTGTTCCTTTAATTTCTCTGATTACTATACCATTAATTCGTATTAAAATTAAAATTTTTAAACAAATAGAGAAAATTGTTTTCTACATTTTTCATTTTGTGAGAATGCTTGTTTAGTGCAGGGTTGCGGAGTCGGTGGGAAAAATAGACCACTTCGACCCCGGGAATTTTAACAGATCCGATTCCGACTCCGACTCTTTCGCTCAAAAATGGGCCGACTCCGAGAACGCAGACTTGCTTGTAAAATGGACGACTCCGACTCCACAGCCCTGGTTTAGCAACAAAAATTGTGAAAAATAAATTTCTATTGCATTGTAATTAAGTGTGGTGCTGCCATCTACAATTGATATATTGAAAAGGAAAATAATTCTCCAAATCGTTACTTACACCGCTCGAATTTGTCTGAACTTTAAGGACTCAGTCTCAATCATGTTTCTACATTTCGTTCAATTGTGCATTGTACGATTTCAGAGAGCGTACATTTTAAGATCAAATGGAAATCATTTTTTAATTATTTCGATTTTAGTATTTCTGGTAGTAGCTAAACCATAGCTGCCAACATCGTACGCTTTTTTGCACCACAAAAATTTTATAGTAAATTTTATTATTTTTTTTTTAAATTGCTGTAATCTGCCGATTAAATAAAGCAAAAATTTCTATTAAATTTTTGTGGTACAAAACAAAACCGAAACTTATCCATCCTGCGCAAAGAAAATTTACAAATATAGGTTTACTAAGTTTCTAATAGCCGACTTATTTTGAAATTTAAAACATATAATCATAAAAGCGTACTGAACTACGTAATCAGCTTTTTCAAATAATGATTCATTAAAACCTTGAAAACGGAATCGAAAAATAAGTCGCTTTGTACAGGTTTCCATCTCAGCAGGTATAACTGCGATATTTTTTCTGTTGAAAATGTATAAATTTTACGGTTCCGTACTTAAAAAGTAAAAACGAAACCATTACAAGATCACTCCTGTGTCTGTCTGTTTCTCTGTCTGTCACAGCCATTTTACTCGTAAACTATGTAACGTGGAAAGTTCAAATTGGGGAAAATAATAAGAACTATTAACCCACATATTTACAGATTATTAAACTTTTACAAATATTTTTAGGAAACATGTAGAGGGCTAATTATGTTAGTTCTTAAAAAAATCTTTTCTTTGTATATCGTGCGGGGTATCGTGTGAAAGCTTTCGCAACGCTGAACTCAAAAATACATTTCTTTTATTTTTAGGTATTATATATTGTCGAAAATGTAGTGCAAAAATATGCCCTCCCCCCCTTTATTTCCGAATCTACTGAAACTAAAATTATGAAAAAATTAGAGGAAGTAGACGTTAATTTAAACCTTGCAGGAAAATTATAGCTATTATCCTAGGTCACATAGGTTTTGAGAAAAGCGCATTTTACCGTTACGCACAAATTTCCATTTTCGGGCATTTAGCAAAAGTATTGAGGAGCCCTGGAGGTACCTATCGTGGCAGAAGTACAAAAGCATTGTTAATAATGATTTCTGAAGAAAATACTCGGTAATTAGCCGAGATATTAATCCTTAAAGACACGCGCGGTTTGAACATTCAGGGGCGGCATACTTTATGTACCATCGGCTTTTAAACTTTTAATGATACATTTGTGTAATACAATGTCCGGTAGCAGTATAAAAGCAATAAACGTCCGATTGTTAAAAACTGACTAACTTAATTAGGATTAATCACATAAATACTATGGGATTCGTGACTAATTTGCATTGAGTATATCTCTCAATACGCCTCCTGTGTCTTTAAAAGTTAATTAAAAACCTATCTGGAAAAACGCGGCAGAGACCAATGCTGCGTTGCTGCTTTGCGACCTCCTTTCGAAGCTTGCTTAGCAAAATGCCAAATTTAAACTTTGAACAAGGGTTTTGTTTTAGCTACTATGTAAAAAGAAAAGATAATTACGACACTGAATTTAGTTTTATGAAATGCCAAATGAAGCTTAAATATGCACTACTTTTATTGTCAGTGCCGAATTAAGTTCATCATAAACAGATTAGGATAAGATTTAAATAATAATTATACAGAATAGCAATATTTGAAATTATTCAGGCTTCATATCTCTTTGAACTTTTACGGTATACCCATTCATACTTTTCTAGTATATATAACAGCTATACCAAACACTAAGTTGTATAGTTTTTAGGGTCTTATTTTTCTTTTAGTAACGATTGTTTTAATAATACAGTTAATAATTCCTATATTTATTGTACGGAACCATCTGAGCGCGAGTAATACTAGCTCTTGACCGTTTATTTTCATTTAAGACCGGATTCCGTTATAGACAGATTTTATTTTCACAGATTTTTGTAGTATTGCAGTTGAGGCGTTTAAAGTCACAGTGATATAAATTAAGAGACTACATTAGTCACATGAAGATATTCGCAAAGTAATATTAAAACAATGACAGCTTTCTTGACAAATATCTCGCTTGCGTTTTATTACTTTTAAATATTTTTTTTTCATTAGATGCCTGAGGTCAATATCTAATGTTGTGCTTTCGCACTTTTTCGTAACGTGTTTACATTTTATTTGTATTCCGATACTTTCATTTTGCAAAACTCATTGGAACCGATTCTGAAATTTAAAGTAGCCTCATATTAAAAAAATGCAACCAAAATCGAAAAAGTAGAAACGCACCCTCAGGTATTATATCCTTCTATATATTAAAAAAAAGGAACGCTTTGAAAATGGGCCAATGAAAATCTGCGTAGATACCGTAAAACGCATTTGATTGGTCAGAGCTTTCTGAGGCTATAAGGGAGGTTACCAAGGGAGGGCTCCCGGCTCTGTCGCCAAACATCGCCAACTTGGCGATATACCACCAAATTTGGCGACCAAAATTAGTCGCCAAAAGTGACGCCAACTTGGCGCTATTTGTAGTATTTCACCAAATTTCCATAGACTCCCATTGAAATCCAATAGGGTTTACTTGCTTGCAGAAAATCAACAAATTGAGATATTTCAATGCAACAAAAAACTTATATTAGCTTATGAATAGAGCTTAATTGAACTATTTACATTATTTTTAAGCACAAACGCTAACTATTTACAATATTCGTGACACTATATGTAATTTTTATTTAATTTGTAATTATTCAAATAAATTATAAATTTTACCCATTTTTAACGATTTTATATTTAATAATTCTTTTAATTATAAAACTCTGTAACCTCTAATGATTACCTGCTGGGAGATAAGGAAATAAAATCGTCAGGCGTTATGGAGGAGCACTTTTATACAAAGTGGAATCTAAAAATTGAATGCATAGAAAATGAGGAATCGCGAAACGATCCAGAATGGAAACGCGAAACAATTTCTTCTGGGGTTGCCTAGAAAATAAGGTTTGCTTCGCGATAAACGAACGGAATCGCGAAACGAATACGCGGGGGGTTGGTGATCGTAGCGAGCAGGGGGCGGAGCCCTCCTAGTCATTTAAATATTAGATTGAGCAAAAAGTTCTGGGAAATTTTTAATCTAATAGTTACCAGAATTTGTATCGTATGTAGGAGTACTAGTGGTATATTTATAGGAGTTCAGGAACTTTGGCTTTAAAATGCCTATTGAGCAGTATGATTTACGTGTGTTGACCCTGCATTATTGCAGAAAAGGCCTAACGATTCTGAAAGCCGTCAATGAGATTAATAAGGATGAAGGTGCTGGTAACGGCGACAAACTTAGCCAGCAAATCCGAAAACTGGCAGAACGGTGGCAGAAAGTCGTGGACTATGATGATCTCTAATTTAAAGAATAGTCCTTGTTGCTTTTGTTGTTAATTTGCGCATAACAACGCAACTTTCACAAATTTCCCAGAACTTTTTGCTCAACCTAGTAGTACAAGATTATTACATCAATTGAGCACCAATTCATATCAAAGTATATCTGAATTTGAAGATTGATGAACATTCATGCATGAGTTCTTGAGACAGAGCTATAGCGGAAATTCTAAAAAATGTAGCATAGCAGTGCCACCTGTTGAGCAATTTACACTAAAACATAAACAGCACTAATTTATATCAAGGGATACCTGAATCTGAAGTTTGTACAAAATTCGTGCATTAGTTATTGAGATAGAGCTATAGTGGAAATTCTAAAAAATGCAGCATAGCAGCGCCACCTGTTGAGCGATTTGCACCCAATTGAAAATAAAATGTCAATTCATGTCAAGGACTAATTGAATCTGAAGTTTGATGAAAATCCGTGCATTATTTTTTTCAGATAGAGCTATAGCGAAAATCGTGTAAATCCTGCAAAATGCAGCATAGCAGCGCCATCTGTTGGGCGATTTACGCCAAAACGTTACTAGCACCAATTCATATCAAGGAATAACCAAATCTGAAATTTGATGAAAATCCGTGCATTAGTTATTGAGATAGAGCTATTGCAGAAATCGCGAAAAATGCAGTATAGCTGCGCCACCTGTTGGGCTATTTACACCAAAAACTAATAACACCAATTTATATTAGGGGCTACTTGAATACAAATTTTTATTAAATTCCGTGCATTAGTTCGTGAGATAGAACGCCCACAAAATTTGTGTCACATACAGACAGGCTCACAGACTCACTGACAGACATTTTGTAAAAATATGTTTCTTGGAATCTCTGACCCATAAAACGTGTAAATCCGTCGAAAACTGGGAGTCTAAATTCGTGAATCCAATACTTTCTTCTTTTAAAGATAGAAGAAAGTAAAAATAGTAAATTAAATAAACTGAAATATTATTTATTTAATAATAATTCACTAGCAGACGTATAATACAGAACTCCTCTTGCATTGTGAAACTTACATTTTACTTTTTCTTTCTTTATTTTTTAATTGCTTGTTAATCAATTTCTTGGCCCTTGTTGTAGCATAAAACATGCAGATTTTTTCAAAAAAAATGTGCTTTAAATTATAGTTTTTGCTAAGCAACCATCAGTAATGTCAAATACACTTACTTATCTAAAAGTCTTCTCCACAAACACCACTCCAACAATAAAACTTACCTTACTACAATCTAAACTGCAACAGTTCTCAATAAAGCATGTTTGAAATGAGATTTCATTTGCCGGCTTAAACAATAACATTTTAAAACTATTTCTAAACAAAAATATTCAGTGATAAATTAAATATGTTGCCCTGGTACGAGAGATACAACCCCTCTCTGGAAGATTTAAGATTTTATTCTTCTTAATGATTTTAAAGTGGAATTTTCCCCTGGAACTTCTCAAATGTAGCGACCCCTTTCTCCGCCTGGGCTTCAAAATGGTCTTAATTCAACCCTAAAAATATTTAAAAATTATTACAATTTCTAAATTATTTAACATACTTAGTTTTTCTACTCAGCATTCTGCTGTCAATCATAATATAAAGAAAGAGAAAATGAGATCTTAAATTAATTTTTCAAAAAACAAAATTGTTAAAAAATTGTTAAATTTCCTAAATTATGTAAGCCCTATTTCTGCTTTCTTGTGAATTGCTAGAAACCTACATATAATTTTTGCTATTCTTTTATTAAATTTCGAAAACAGTAAACTCTAATATTCAGTTTTAATAATATCATAATTAACTGTTTTCATTTTTGCATTAATGCAACACAAACTAATATTGCTATGTCGAAACGTTAACATTTTTAACTACAGATTTTCTTAAATAAAATTGTAATTTCAAAGCCGTCCAATCCATCCTTTAACTTTATCTTTTCATGTTCAGCCGGAACCCTTTCTACCAGATGCTTATATAGTAGACAAAAACTAAATTCAGTTAGCCAAACTAGCGATAAATAGCCAAATACAGAAACCCTTATAATGAACTGCAGATTCTCCCAAGGAATCCACCTTTAGAAGTTAGTAGCTGAAATTTGCAGGCAACTCAAGGGTTAAAGGTTCCATTCTCTCATTGGTTGACCAGAAACTGGCAAACTGATTCTTGGCTTCCTTCCCACCGATGATTTGGCGATGAAATGCAAACA
Source organism: Maratus speciosus (assembly GCA_963932465.1). Lineage (NCBI taxonomy): Eukaryota > Metazoa > Arthropoda > Arachnida > Araneae > Salticidae > Maratus > Maratus speciosus. Next base: position 119,172,863 of record OZ010795.1, read on the forward strand.
CTTTGAGAAATACTGTATCTAATTAATTTATGCTATTTTGGTAAAGGTTGTCTGTGAAACATCTTGCTAACTGGTTAAGGCGGTGATGTAGTAGTCACAAGTTGTCAAGTTCTGTCTTCTCTGATGTTTTTACTTCTTTTCCAGAGTTTTATTTTAATCTTTATTAAGCCAGTTAATAAAGATTAATCGATCTTCATTATCAGTTCCTTTGTAATTTTTATTGTTAATTAAATTATTAAATGAAGTTTTAATTGTAATTAAGTTAAACAAAATTAAATTGTAATTATAACTAAATTAAATAAAATTTAATTTTTATTAAATAAAACAAAATTTAGTTTTAAATAAATTTAAATAATCAAATTTTAAAAGTCATATAAGCTATTTTTTATTAATTAAAGTGAACATTTATTATAATTCAAAATAATGTCACCTAAACTTACACACATTAAATATATTTTTATGTTAGAACTTTAATAACAGATAAATATTAAATTAGCAAAATTAATTTATTAAAGTTTTCATCTTTTAAAATTAATTAGTATCCTTCATACACAAAAAACCTTTATTTGTTTATTTATATTATATTTGTATATTATCATTTGTATAATATTATATTTATTATTTACCATCTTTGTAATTTTTATTGTATATAAGATGCTGTCAATGAAATTAATTTTTAAAACTCATATCTCTTATAAGCTATTTTTTTAATTCTTTAAAATGAATATTTTTGAAAACGTAATAATATTTCTTACACTTACACAAAAATATTTTTATGTCAGAATTTAACAACATATGTGAATGCATACGTAACACTCGTTTATTTTATTTTAAAGTAAAATTTTATTAATTTATATTAATTTTTTAATATAATAAGTAATTAATTATTTAAGTTATTTCATAAGAATTACTATAAGAAAAAGTTTTGACTAGAATTTGTTAACAAAAATTTTACATTTTTTTATTAAAATATTCTAATAAACTGCTTTTTAATATATATATGTTACCGGCCAAACCCGATTTTAGGCCAAACTAGTTTATCCTAACGTGCATAGGATAAACTAGTTTTTCCTAGGCCAAACTAGTTTACCCTAACGCCCATAGGATAAACTAGTTTTTCCTAGGCCAAACTGGCCTAACGCTCATAGGATAAACTAGTTTAGCCTGCTATTCATTGGTCTGAACTAGTTTATCCTAGGCCAATTCAATTTGCCGTGCTTTTATTGTTCCCAAAAACCGCTTCCGCGCCAACCTTCTAGTTTATCCTAGGCCAATCTTGTTTATCCTATGCCAATTCAATTTGACATTCTTATATTGATGCCACAAAATGAAAAAAAAGAATCGAACCGAACTAATTCAAACTCAAATTCAATTTCTCAAAAATGTTTCAAGTTCAAGCTCAAATTCAAAATTATTCAAACGAATCCGCTGAACTCAAACACATCTATGGAAGTTCACTAAAAACTCGTATTTTTAATTATTATTATTTTTAAATATAATAGAAGTTTAGCGACCAAATTTACAAAATTTTGTAAGCTAGTCTTTGGTTATTCGATATAAAGGTCTGTACTGGCCCGCTAAATTTTCCTTCCCGACACTCGATCCGGGCTTGGTTTGGGATTACTTTTTTCGAGAGTTTCGGACGAGATGAACCGGGACTCAATTTTTTTTCCGGCTTAAGTCGGGACAGGACTGCATTCTTCTTGATGTCTGCACAGGCAGAAATGTTAAGTCCAATTTCCAACCCAGCTCATATGAAAATCATTTGGACAGACCTCTGCTCTGTTCAGTAAAAATATCAGTAACATTTGGCACGTCCAAACTTTTTTTTTATGCACGTTTTTTTTTTAATCGCTATTATTCCACAATTAAAATTTATATATTTATTATTATTATTATTATTATTATTTTCTTCTATCTTTACAAGATTAAAATATAGGATCCGTGAAAATTTTCTACAGATTTACACGTTTTAGGGGTCAGAGGTTCCCAAAAATATGTTTTTACAAAATGTCTGTCTGTCTGTATGTATGTGACACAAATTTTGTGGGCGCTCTATCGCAAGAACTAATCCACGTAATTTAATAAAAATTTATATTCAGGTAGTCCCTGATATAAATTGGTTCTGATTACTTTTTGATGTAAATCGCCCAACAGGTGCCGCTGCTATGCTGCATTTTTGACGATTTACGCAAAAGCTCTATCTTAAGAGCTAAACCACGGATTTTCATGAAACTTCAGATTCAGTTAGTCTTTGATATGAATTGGTGATGCTTACGTTTTGGTGCATATCGCCCAACAGGAGGTGATGCTATGCTGCATTTTGCAGGATTTACACGATTTCTGCAATAGCTCTATCTCAAGAACTAACGCACAGATTTTCAACAAAGTTCATATTAAGTTAGTCCTTGATATGAATTGATGCTGATTAGGTGTTGGTATAAACAGCCTAATAGGTAGCGCTGCTGTTCTGTATTTTTCACGATTTCCTCAATAGTTCTATCTCAAGAACTAATGCACGGATTTTCATAAAACTTCAGATGCTAGGGGCTTGACCCAACCATCAGCCACAAGCAGGTTCCCAGGGTGGGCGATTAGATTAGATTAGTATACCTTGATTAATATTGTGGCTGATTATGTTTTGGTGTAAATCGCTCAACACGTGACGCTGCTGTGCTTTTTCACGATTTTCGCAGTATCTGTATCTCAAAAACTAATACACGGATTTTCACCAAACTTCAGATTCAATTAGACGTTAACATAAGTTCTTTCTGGTTAGGTTTTGGTGTAAATTACTCCACAGATTGCTATGCTGCACTTTGCTGGATTTACACGATTTCAGCGATAGTCATATCTCAAGAAGTAATGAACGGAATTTCATATCTTTAGAATCCTCATGATGAGCACAGATTGCCATTTAATTTTTCACTGTGATAGCGAATTTTGAAGTATTAGCATGTTTGAGATAGAAAAAAGTTTTGGAATTGGTACATCCGGCTAGTTTTAATATGAGTAGATGCATTTTTAGATAATACAATTAAAGTACGGTAAAACCTGAGAAAAAATAACCAGCCTATGACGGAATACCGTGTTTAACAAAAAAAAAAATACGTTGATCTCTGTAAAATGAGGATATTAGTTACTTGTAAAAAGAATATAATGCATTTACAACAGACGATGAACCTTCTAATAAGGTAACCTGCCTATAACGGATTTTCTTCTTCCTTGTGCAATTCTGTCTCAGATGATTTTATTGCATAGGATTTTTAAATTTTTTAAATCTCCAAGCCACAGAATGTGTATTAACGATATTTTTGATTCGATTGTAAATTATATTGATTTTTTAATGAATACCTATTTCTATGTAAATATCTGAATACTTACCACTAATTTTTTTACACAGCTTGGAGACTTGAAAATCTGAAAAATATTATATAGAAAACCTTCAAAGTCGAAATTACATAGGAGCGAAAAAAACTTCGTTATAGTTAAGTTCCTTTTTTAGCAGGCCCATCGTCTCTAGCAAATGTATTATGTTTTTTTCAAACGGATTATTGTATCCAATTTGCACAGATTAAAAAAAAAAAAAATTGCGTTTAATGCAGAATTTCGTCATACACAGATTCTTCTGACAGGTTTCCCAGTACTGTATCCCCATCCGTATAAATGTATATGTACTATTCTTTAAAGAGAATTTTAATTGCGAAATAATGGTAGCTTAAAAATATATGTATTTTAGGCCAATCTGGTGCCGGGACTTCGCCGGATTTTTGAAAATTCGAGATTTCTGAAAGAATATCAAATGTACTTCTGATATTCTTAATGATGCATTTATTCATTAATAATTCATAGCCAAGTGATATTTATGTGAAAAAAAAAATCTGTAAATTCTTCCTCTCCTAAATTTTATAACCTCTCATCCCATTCTTTATTACTACATCACACAATTTGTCATATGGAACATATTTTGTAACTACCGGTGGCGGTGAAATGGGGAAGGTAGGGAGACAGTATCCCACGCCTCATCTAATAATATATAGTATACGGGGGTGAAGGCAAACTACTTTGCACAAGGTTGGCGCCGGAGCGGTAACTGGGATCAATAAAAGCACGTCAAATTGCATTGGCCTACGATAAACTAGATCGGCTCAGGATAAACTAGAAAGTTGGTGCCGTTGCGGTCTTTGGGATGAATAAAATCATGCCAAATTGAATTGGCCTAGGATAAACTAATTCGGACCAATGAATAGCAGGCTAAACTAGTTTATCCTATGAGCATTAGGCCAAACTAGTTTGGCCTAGGAAAAACTAGTTTATCCTATGGGCGTTAGGATAAACTAGTTTGGCCTAGGAAAAACTAGTTTATCCTATGCGCGTTAGGATAAACTAGTTTGGCCTAGGCCAATCTAGTTTGGCCTAAAATCGGGTTTGGCCGCTAACATATATATATATATATATATATATGTGTGTGTGTGTGTATACAATTTTAATCCATTTTCCAACTACTTTTCAGCAGATAAATTACGCTTGAAATTATTGCAACTTTTGTGTGTGAGAGATGCCAAGCTGGGCATCGTCCCCGTGGCTTCGTGGTAGAGCACTGGAGCGCTATTCCAGGGGCCTGGGTTCGTTTCCCGGCGTGGACATTTTTCGCTCTGTTGGTTTACGCTTAGTTAGCAAAGTGTTGATTCACGTCTTTATTATGCATATGTATATATATTTACTTATTTATTTATTTATTTATTTATTTATTTATTTATTTATTGGAAAACTCAGTCAAAAACATAAATAGCTTTTAATAAAGATTTCTAATAAATTGTCCCCCACCGTATACACATACACATTCATATCTTTGAACACTAAGTAAAAGGCATGTCGAAGTAACCATTAACTAGAAATATTTAATGAAACAAATACAAATAAATTAAAACAACTTCTTATAGTTAGATAGTTATTGCTCAGATTTTCTTTTTTATACACCTTGTAGTTCATAATTTAAAAACAACAAGATACTTTATATTTAAAGAACAAGGAAAATATTATAAATTAAATAAATAAATAGCCTATTTATCATTTACCTTATAATAACTATTACATAAATTATAGAATAGTTTTTAAACAGGTAAATGATAAAATTTCAATTTTATTGTTAGTTATATTAATAAGTAAACTAATTATTAACTATTATTAATGAATAATAATAATTAATTAATTTAATAAAGGAAATTTTATTTTCAAAACATTTTTATTTATTTTATTTTTATAATTATTTTGTTTTTTTAGTTTAGAATTTTTTTTTCATTTGGTGTGTGTGTATGTAAAATGAATTGTTTTTTACATAAAAGGGGGGGAGGGTTGTACTTTGTGCTAATATATTAAGAAAAAGAAACAACGTAGAAAGACACAAATATAAAAATGTATAAAAAGTACAGCTGTTTCGAAACCTCTAAGATTTCATCATCAGTGCTTAAAAATCCAGGCTAAAATTAAAACCCTGGGTAAAAGGGGGGTGGGGTCGCCATTGAGAGTCGCGCTGTAAAGTACGCCTTTCTGGCTCTCTGCCCCCCCCCCCCCTTTAATCTAGTGTTTTAATTTTATCTTTGATTTTCAAGCACTGATGATGAAACCTTAGAGGTTTCGAAACAGCTGTATGCTTTTTTATACATTTTATATTTGTATCTTTCTACATTGTTTCTCTTTCTTAAAATTGTTTTTTTCTTGTTATTATTATTAATAATATTATTAATTATTATTATTTATTTATATCCATTATATTTCAATACAAGTTTGAACTATAATTTACCTTGGCTTGACCTTTTTCATTCACTAGCATTGTTTACCATAATTACTGCATTCTTTCAATTTCTTTTCTAAACTAATTATATTAAATAATAAATTATTACAAAATTCAAACTTGGAGCCAAGATTTTAAATCTTTAAAAGACTTTATTTAAAAATAAATAAATAAATAAATAAATAATCTGCCCTATTTGTTACTTTTATAGTAATAAAAAATATATATTAATATTGCAAATTAATATAGGGAGTGGGAGAGAATTTAGATGTATAACTGCCAACTTTTACGCTTTCTTCTTACCACTAAAATTTTATAGTAAATGTTGTCTTATTCAGTCGTCGAAATATCACGATTAAACAAGACGAAAATCGCTATTAAATTTTAGTGGTGAAAAGAAAGCGTAAAAGTTGGCAGCTATGTAAAGATGATCTAAATCCGCACCCCCCCCCCTTCCTCTCTGACAATTTTGAATTTTTGAATATTAGTTTTGTCCTTTAATCACTACCTGACTTTTTAAAACGATTTATATTTATAAACACCTAGTCTCAGAAATAAGAACTTTGCATAAAATTTGGCCAAGTATTTTCAGTAATTGTTTTTATTATGTATTTATTACTAAATAAAAACACTTTAGCAATCAATGATGGGGAGATTTGTGCTTTTGTGTACTGTTGCTTCGAATAAATAAAGCACACACAATACATATAAAATATTGTGAGTCATTTTAAAGAAATGACTGTCTCATTATTTTATCTGGTATTTTTAATCGGTATTAATTAGCATTTTTTTTTTATCGGTAATATTATTTATTATCTTAATTTTATTCAAATGAAGTTTTTAAATTTTATTTCTTAATTTGTTTCAGAATTTATAAAAGGAAAAGAAAGATAAAAGTACAACTGATATCATTAACCTATACAGGGTTAGTGCGGGTACCGTTATTTTCAAGACCAAATATCAGTATCTTTTTTTTTAGCTCCTCCTACAACTTAGCTACTCCTATTTTTTTAAGTAATTCGTTTCTAAAAATCTCTACAAAATATTTATGCAGAACTTATAGAAAATTTTACTATTAAATACGACAAAGATCAGTATTCGGAAATAGTGGTAGTAAAGTGCTTTCAAGAGTAAAGACATTTTATAATTAGGGATAATCGATGCTATTCAATGCTATATTAAGTGAAATTTTGCGTACCGATACTATGTTTCGATAAAATAATAATAGTAAAAATAATAATGCAGCATCGTACCACTTTTTCATATCTATTAAAATGGGAATTTTTTAAAGAGTTACACGTACTAATTCTCGTCTCTCTTTCTTTCTAACCGATGACCAGACCGCTATCTGCGAGGTTGCCGCAGCTGAGCGGGTTTGAAACCTGGTATCGGGGCGGGTGTCCGCCTATTCGCCGCTTAGCGGCAATAAGTCTGTCGGGCGCCTAGTTTGTCTTCCTATCGCCAGCGCCTACTGTTTAGTTATGTACTTTTCTATGCTGAGTACAGTAGAACCTCGATTATCTGAAGTAATTGGGGCGGACCCTCTTTCGGAAAATCGAAATTTTCGGATAATCGAGAATCCTTCAATTTTAAGATTAAGGAGAAATGTGTGCAATATTTCGTATTATGGTAACAAGCGCTTAATAAAAATAAAGCAATAGCAAAATGGAAACAGGAATAAATTACCTGAATTTTAATTTTCAAATTAAGTACCTTTTACATATATCACAAGGGTTTGAAAAAATGTTTTGTTTATCGCAGTTTCGATTGCCTTTGCTTTGAAGCTCTATCACGGAGTTTTTTAATATTATTAGTTCACCAGTATCACGGTCTTTCAGCTGCTGCAGCCATGCCAAATCTTTTGCAAAACATTCAAAAGCTTCAGAATGGCTTATTTGTTCGTTTTCTTCGTTCCACTCCGCAATTTACGGGAGCTCAAGTTAAATTCAAAAGAATTCTAAGAAAGACGATCGAAAATATTTATATGTACTCGTAGTTCGGAAAAGACCGCTTTCACACAAGGAATATTGTTGTTAAAAAAACAATAATAAAAAAATAAAGTTTCCAAAATGGATTCTGTACACAAGGAATGTAATAGTAAGGAAAAAAAAAAAAAAAGATTAAAAAATTGATTTCGATTAATCGAAAGTTTCGGTTAAAAGAGTTTCGGATAAAAAAGGTTCTACTGTACTTAACATTTATACCTTTTTGTTTGATACCTGGGCCGAATATGGGCGTCTGGGGAGAGAACGACTTCTAATAGTAGAACTTTGAAAAAATGCGTCTTCCGAATCAGCAGTGGAGAAATAGAGAAAATTGTACTGCGTTCTTCCCTCAATCTTGTGTAGCTTTCCCTTTTCGCCTGCATTTATTATTCGGTTATGGGAACATTGAAATAATGTAGAATGTTGCATTTTATAATTTGTTTCTCATAAAACATTGAATGATTTTAAAAATAAAATAAATAATATAATTTCAAAAGGAAATAAATTTTAAAAAAAAGAAGGAGGATTATAATACTGGCTGTTATTTATATAAAAATCTTTTGTTGTATAAATCTGTAAAAAATTAATTTTTTTCGCTTCATGTTTTAATATTATAATATTTTACTGTACACACACACATACATACATACATATATATGTATATATATATATATAAACGTATTTAATATTAAAAAATAAGTATATTATATTTATATATAATACAGTTATTTGACAATAAATATTATATATAATTATATTCGAAATTTATCTGTGTCCACGGAATATTGATTTTTTTTTCTTTTTTCCCCTCAGAAATTTCATTCTTGATTAAGTTTTATATATTAATGATTTATCTTTCTGTATGTTTAGTAATACTTTGTTAAAATAGGCCAGTTGTCGTAAATGTTTAACATTTTGTTAAGATTAACACCGACATTAAAATAAATATCGTATTCCTCTTATTTTTATTCTTTTTGTAAGCTTATGTCAAAATTTCTCGTTAAGGGAATTGGATTTGAATATTTTATAATGCATTTTTAATATATTATTGAACTGTTTTCTGAAGGAGATATGAGATAATATATTTTTTAACGATTATGTGTGGCAGATTAAGTAGGAAGGAGGGGGGGGGGGGGTTACATTTTTTAATTTTGAAAAAAGAACGAAAATGTAAAATATTCCCCGTTTGATTTAGTGCTTACATTTCACATTAAATGAAATTTTCCTTCCAAAGTTGCAATCTTTAGAGTTTTTATTATTTTATATTTTTAATATATCAGCATCATTAAATAGTCATTATTTGTATTCATTCCATAAAATTAAGGACAGGTTTTCCCTTAATATAAATTGAGTATTGATGACTAATTGCTTACTATTAAAAAAAAAAAAAAAAAAATACTAAGCAAAAAGTCATTTGTACATTTTTTTTTACACATGACATTACACACATTTTATTTATTTTTTTAAACTAATTAATTATTCAGAAATATGGTCCTTGCAACTATAGAACACACGTGGAATTAAAAATATGAAATACAAATAATGTTGCAAGAAACTCAAAAGAAGTGAGGTTTTAAAATCTTCTTACGCTCGTATTCACCAACTACTTCGAGCCCGAGTTATACCGATAACCTCGGTAGAACGCTCAAACGGTATGCACCTTTAATCCTGATTGGACGTATCCTTGATAATGTCCAATCAAGTGTTATCGTGAATTTCATTTGAGCGTTCGACCGAGGATTTCTAGGTCGAGGTAGATGGTGAATACGAGCATTAATCATTTTTAAATTATTTTTTCAAATATTATTACAATTATTAAATTTTTGCTTTATTAAGTCATTTTCCTTCATAATTCTATTTAGCAATATGTCAGTAAGATATAAAATATTTAAAACAATAAAATATTTAAAATATTATAGTTATTTTACAGAATTACCTTAACTGGAAATTTTGACATAAGCTTATCACAAAAAAAAAAAAAAAAAAAAAAAAAAAAAAAAGGTAAGATGCTATGATTATTTTAAAAAGGCTGATGATAATCTTCGCAAAAAAATTAAGCATTTACGACAATTCTCCTGTTTTGATAAAATTTACGGCAAAAGGAGACGGATATACAAACACAAAGGTAAATCGTTCAGTTATAAGTCTTAATTAATAATGAAATTGTAAAGGTGGGTCCTCTGAGAGGGGAAAAAATCAGTATTCCATGAACAGACACAGATAACTTTTGAATATAATTATAAATAAGTATAATTCATAGTCGAATAAATATGTTATCTATTAAAATATTGTAGAATTCACAAATCTACTTATTTTTTAAGCCTGTGGCAAAAATATATTAAAATATAATAATAATAAAATATGAAGCTACATTTTTTTTTTTCAGATTTATTTACCAAACGGTTTTTAGATAAATAATAGCCATTAATATATATCTTTTAATTTTTAAAAATTTTATTTCCTTTTGAAAACTTTTCATTTTTTTTGGAAAGTCTGGGTTTTCTTTGTTTAAGTTTTAAAATTCAACATTCTTCACTGTTTATTTATAATTTTAATTACAGTAGAACCTCTTTTATCCGAAACTCTTTCAACCGAAATCCATTTTTAAAGTTTTTTTTTTTTTTTTTTTTTTTTTTAGTATCACATTTTTTGTGTGCAAAATCCATTTTGAAATCGCTTTTTTTTTAAAAAGCTATTATATTTTTTGTGTGTAAGCGATCCTTTCCGAATTACGGGTACATACAAATATTTTCGATCCCCTTTCTGAGAGTTCCTTTGAGTTCAACTTGAGCTCCCGTAAGCTGCGGAGTAGAATGAAGAAAACGAGCAAATTACCAATTCTGAAGCTTTTAAATGTTTTGCAAAAGGTTTGACGTAGCTGGAGCAGCAGAAAGACTGTGATACTGGTGAACCAATAATAGTAGAAAACTCCGTGATAGAGCTTCAAAGCAAAGGCAAACTGCGGCAAACAAAACATTTTTGTGATATATGCAGTGATGGAACAGTGTAGCAGCAGAGAATCAATTGACACCGCAAAAATATATTAGTATTCTTCATTTAACTTCCGGACAAAATTTCTGAGATTTTTGAAGGCGAAGAATACTGTAAAAATTTAGTGGTGACAATCACTCAATTCCTGCGCCACTGTTCCATCACTGGATATATGTAAAAGGTACTTAATTTCAAAATTAAAATTCAGGTATTTTATTCTTGTTTCTATTTTGCTATTCCTTTATTTTTATTAAGCACTTATTACCATAATACGAAATATTGGATATATTTCTCCTTAATCTTAAAATGGAGCATTCTCGATTATCCGAAAATTTCGATTTTCCGAAAGAGGGTCGGTCCCAATTACTTCGGATAATCGAGGTTCTACTTTATTCCCATAATCGAATACCAAATGCAAGCGAAAAGGGAGAGCTACATAAGGTCGAGGTAAGAACGTAGTAGTTTCCCCCTTTTCTTCACAGCTGAAAAGGATGGAGAATTTTTTCTAGGTTCTTTTGTTCTACTCTTAGAAGTCGTTCTCCCCCCCCCCCCCTTCAGACGCTCGTGGGCCGAATTGATGCTTAAGTTTATAGCAAAGATCTTGAAGAACGGATAAAGATGGAAAGCTCTCATAGGGCCAATATAAACTGCGATCTACGTCATGGCGGCGCTTTGAGCAGCGCTGCAAAACAAACTTTACAGGGATGAAGCACAGCGAGGCGCGCGCTCGCTTTGCTCTAAAACAGAAAAAAAAAGGTCCGGCCCTTTCGACCCTTTAATATTTTGAAATTCCTGCTTTTGTCTTCAGACATGTAAAGAAAGATTAAAGAATAACTTTTATTTATAGTTTTATTATTATTATTATTATATATATAAAGTTGCAATTAGTTTTTTATGTTTCTGTTAACCCCTTCGGGACGGGAGCCTTTTACAAAATTTTTAATATTTTTTCACCGTTTTCTTTAAACAGAAATTTGTATCTTGTTGAATCGAGAAAATGCGCTGATTAAATAAGGCAAATTTTACAGTAAAATTTTACTGGTGAGAAAAAACAAGGATTTTGAACGCTTCATGCGGCACGTATACGTGTCGCTCGTCCCCAAGGGGTTAAAGGAAAATATATGTATATATATGAAATAGCTGATCTTGCATTATGTTTTAAAAGAATGATAAATGTTGTTTACTTTTGAGACATTGTTTTAACTCTTTTGCAAATTGAATAAAATAAAAACTTTTCGTTTTATTCTAGTTTGTTTTTTTAAACAATAGATTCTTTGCAATTAATCATTTTCAGCCTCCTCATTTTAAGATATAAGTGACAGATTTTTATGTATTTATATTCCATTTAAATATTCGCATAAGTTTCCGTTTTGATTAAAAAGAACTTTAAAAAGAACATTTTAATGTTTAATAAAAGAGGAATAATAATATATTACATTATTATTGCGTTGTTATATATATTGCACTATTAGCGATCTGTCTTTCACAAGATCTGATGTCAGAAAAATGGACCCTTCACTACTCTTAAAACCTAGACTTCCACTTTCTTATTAAATTCATTTTAAATAATTTTCCAGATTTCAGTCACCGCATTTCCTTTCCTCATGCTACAATTTTAATACCGCAAAACCCGGTGATTTAAAATGTTTCTCAATCATTAATGATAATACTCCAAATACGCCTCCCCCCCCCCCCCTCCCAAACACACACCTATCACACAGAATTTAAAATTTTAACTTTTCTTAAAAAAGATTACTTTATTGTGTTAATAGAAAACATTGAACAAGAATAATAAGAATATTCTCGTGCATATAGATTTTATTCAGCACCTTTCCAGCTGTTGATGAAGTATATACATGAAAGGATAAAAATAAGTAAATAAAAGTAAACCCCTTTTTAAAAAGATAAAATCTTTTTTAAATTCAAAATTTTAATTTTTAAGTAAGGAAGCCCAACTTATTTTTCATAGACTCTTAAAGCAAATAAATAAAAATATTTTCTTCATCATAAAAATCTTTGACACTAATTGATATTTATGAAACAGATTTGGAAAAGAAATTACCCTTTGTTGACATAAGACAATCATCATAAAACATATTAAATTATTGGAAGCATCATTATATTTATAGCATAAACAAAATGAGTTTTTCAGGCTATCCTAGATAGTTTAAGAATCAAATTATAAACAGCAAAGGATTAATTTCAAATCAATAAATCAAAGTAAATATGTTAGTTTAATTAGTGTCAAAGTAGAAAGTTGATAATTAACTTTTGTCTGGTTGACATTTCATATTATGACTGCCTCATAAATAATATTTAACATTTAAATTAGAATTAGCTCTTGTTGTGCAATCATAAGTTCAGACTCTTTGTCTCCACCATGAAGGTAGAGTAGAAGGAGAACAATGACGATGTTCCCGCTTTTGACCCTAAAGGCGGTACCGAGTATGGCGGCCATTTCCGGATTCCGGCGGACGGAGACCGGTGAATGTGGCGTCCCCTACATCCTGTTTCGAAACTGAAACTTCGAATAAACGTAAACAAAGCTCCAACAACCAGAATTTCGACGCATTTGAGACACATTTCGTTAGATTTTAGTAATGTATTTTCACCCCGATTGTGCTGTTTTCACGCTAAATTCCACATTAATCATTGTTTATAATCTTAAGGATTTCATTTCAGTATCTTTGTGTAGCGATTTTTTTTATTGATATATTAATAACGATAGTTCAAAAGGTTAATTTGTGGCATGGGATTTTAAAGGCTTTTATCTTTTTGTCATTCTTTTTTCGTAAATATCTCTTTAAATATTCGAAAATTATTACTTTTCACAGCAAATATGAAAATTCACCTTTATCAACTCATTAATATAATTGAGTTGTTGACAAGAGAGATCGTTACATTTATGCATGTCATACATCAATTGACTAGTTCCATTAATGTGTTACAAAGCAGTTTTAACCAATTTTATTAATTTAGATATTGCAACTTTATATCTTAGCATCTCTCCCAATAAAAATCGCAGATTAACTGTTTTTAAATTTCATATCTTTCTTTTTAAAAAGTTTCTTTTTTCTTGTGTGTAATTTTTATATCTGCTTAAAAAAAGAAAGGGGGGGGGGAAAGCAAATTTAGACATATTTCTCCGAGAGAGTCAAATTCTGCAGCTCCAGGGAGGGGGGGGGGGATGCAAGGCCCACCACTCGTTCCTTCTGTCCAAATAAAGAAGTGTCAAGACTGCAAAAATTACTCTTCCAATATTAACAAGTATAAGATTGAAAAAGTCAGAATCCATTGAAATTGAGCCAACCATTTAAGTTATAAACTAATTTTCATATTTATTTTTAATATACAAGAATAAATGTGCTTAAAATGTCATGCAACTTTAATTTTTTCCTGTCCCGTGCTAGGGGATGCAATTCTAATATTTTCAAAAGAGGCATTTTTCAATTCAAATGTCTGCTTTTTAAGTTAGAGTTCATGGTTAATTATCATAATTAGTTCATGGTTAATTATCAATCAGCATTTTGAAATCCTTGATACATTTCTTTTGTGTCAGATTTCAATGAATCGTCTCAATACTTCTTGTTGCAATTTAATTGTCGATCCAAAAATGTTTTTTATATAGTGAAATATTTTAATTATAAATTACACATTTCTAAGTGTGTTTTAATTAATTTTAAAGATGTTTAATTGAGTTCCAACTAGAGATGGGAATGCTCGGGAAAAAAACGGAAAAGTTGGGAAAAAAACCGTTTTTTTTTCAGTTTTTTTTCCAAAGGGCTATTTTTTAATTTTTCCAATTTGGAAAAATTGAAATTTCATTTATAAAATAATGTAGTCAAAATTTTATAATCGCTACATTCTGATACTTTTATTTATATTTTTTTCATGTTTAGTGAAAATCAAAGCCTCATGAAAATCTTAACATGAAAAATTTTATTCATAAGCAGGGATCTCTTAACAGCCTTAAAGGATCCTTCATAGTTTTTTCTCCTTAAAACATATGACCTTTAACAAAATTCTTTCTCTTAAAAATAGACATTTCAGAATTTTTTGTACGATCTCCAAATTAAATTCTTCACAAACGTAATTATTTCAGAATAAAAAAAAACCTGTTGTATAATAACTGCAATAACCAATGAATCTATTATCTAGCTATTTATATGTACAAAGGACCATCTAAATAATGTCTAACAAATAATGTTAATTATGACAAATAAATACTTAAATATGACAAATTTACAAAATTCCAATTACATTTTACATTTCATTCACATTTTTTACAAATTCACAAGTTTTTATAAAAGTTCACAATTTCGCAAAAACATGATCGTGTGAAAAATAATCCAAGCAAATCCCTGGTAAGATAATTAAATGCAACTTCTCTCATTAAAAATGAAAATTCATGTGCAAAAGTATTTCAATGGTTATACCAATAAATAAAAATGGCAAGATGGAAAATTTAATGTAAAATTTGAAATATGCATTTATTTTTATTCGCATGGCTGTAATTTTTCACTATTGTTAAAAAAATTTCTTTTGATAATAACATGTAGTTGAAATTATATATAACTTTTTTTCTTTTTTGAAATATATATTCTTAGATTTGTCTATATGTATTTTCAAAAAATATAAATCCATACAAACTTTGCAAAGAAAATGTAAGCAAATCTCTGTGAAAAATCTAGTTGAAAACAATTTTCAAACATATGGAAAAATCCACCTGCTTTAAAAGTTTCATTTAAAAAAAAATACCGCTTTCAATATTAAGGATCTAAATCTTACTAAAACATAGTTTGGGTTTAGTCTGGAAAGCTGTACCAAAACCACATATACAGGAAATGAAAATTATAACTTTTATGGGGGGGGGGGGGAGTAATATTTTAAAATAATACAAATTTTTAAACAACGGAAGATTTGAAAATGATAATAGTATTTATAATACTAATACCAGAACTACTATAATTTGTTTCTTTTACACTGGCATCCTTTATGTATTTGAAAACCAGTACTATGTAGATGAGATGTACAATACAGTTTAAAACTGCTTTAAAACTACAGTAATATTGGTTGAAACTAAAGTTTTTTTTTTTTTTTTTTTTTTTTAATTAGCTCTACTGATATAATTAAAAAAGTGCTACTGAAAAATCATTTTAACAGACACATGATATATTACAAACACCGGTTTTCTCTCTCTTTTTTTAATAACATATTCACATGTAAAGGGAAATTAATTTTTTTAACGTGCATAAATATTGAAAAAGTTTATTATTGTATACTTTTTAAGAAAATATAACTTATTTTTGAGAAACATTTATAGGAAATCAATTTTTCCAGAAAAAAAAACGGTTTTTTTTCCACCACTTCAACTTTTCCGGAAAATTTACATCTCTAGTTCCAACTTTATAAATAACCTTATTTCTTAATAATGAAGACATTAAGCACTTATGTGAAAACATCCGCTTGCTAATGTTAATCCAATGGTAGAAATTTTTTGAAATATTTTTTTTATGGATAAAGACTCTACAAAAGTAGTTTTTTATTTTTTGATTATGATTGCAGTTTTTTTTTATGACTTTAAAGGGTTTTTTTTTTTTAAATAAGGTTACTTTTGAAACTTGTTCTGAAAGTGAATCTGTTAACCATATAGAAAAGCAAATGAGATATTAAAAAAAATAATCCTGTACGGTTAACATTAGAAAGCAGGTGTTTTTGCATGGGTTGGGTTGGGTTGATTTTTGACGGCCAATTATCTACACGAGGGATATAGGCCCGGGGGGAGTGCCCTCCGTGGGGGTCTTTCTAAGGGAACCTAATCCGTATTAACGCATGGAAGATCCACGGCTCGAAGAAAACCACGAAAACTCCGAACGATTAGGCCGACGGGCGCGATTGGGATCGAACCCAGCACCTCCCGTCTACCAGCTTCGAGAGCAGAACCTCTCGGCCACTGTGTTTTTGCATGAGTGAAGTAGCCCCTTAATATTGCAATAACACATAGATACTAGTAATTTGTAGATAGAATTGCAAATATGTCAGCCAGTGCTGTAGTTGGAAAAAAATATTTGTGGGAATGCACCTTTTCACTTACTCTGTCACCCTAAATTTAACAATGGCAGGGCTGCCATAAGCGTCTATTTTTATTATTATTTTGCTTATGTTCTTCTTAATTGGTTTTTCTAAACAATATATAAGAAAGATTTTTTTTTAATAGTGGTAGAACAAAAATAATCACCAATGGAAACCCTGCAATAACTGAAATAAAAAGGGTAGGAGGCAATAAAATAGCAACACAATTCATTGATTTGCGGTATGCCGCTTCGTTTATTGAAAGTACAAATTATACATATGACTAATATTTATCAATATAAACACATTTTACATACAACATTTCCGCAGGGTGCTGCAGCCTGTCTGCCATTTGTTTTAAAAAAATAACATCCTTCTGTCCAAATGAGGATCTTCAATACAATGAGAGTCATCAAAAAAATGCAAGATTTGGAAGCTTAGTATATTTTGCATCAAGAATCCAAGTTTGGTAAAGTGGAATTGCTTCAAGCACCTTAAATTCTCCACCTATTTTAATATTGAAAGGGTGAAATTTTTAAAATATAAAATTGTTAATTGTGCAGACATAACATAATTTTACTTAATCATGCAGTATTATAATAAACAAAATAATCAACTTTCCCAGTTAGACAGATTTTGGATGCAATGTGCACAAAAAAAAAAGTAATACTGAAATGGAAATGAGAAACTGGAAAAGAGTGCTCCCGTAGGTTTAACCTTTAACATTATTTCAACTTTTTTTTTTCTCGTTGATTATTCCTATTTTATAGTTTAAATTGACAATTAAGGCCAGAACGAAAGGCGAAGGGGGGTGCCAAATGAAGATTTTGTTTGTTGTTTCATACAAAAATGTTTAGATATATGAAATACAAAGAAACTCGCAAGCTAATGTTAAACCTATGAGAGCGTTCTTTACAAATTTTGAAAGTGAAAGTAACTTTATAAAAAACAAACAAAAAAAAATCTGCAACCAAAATCGAAAAGGCAAACACTAACCCGGTTAAAATTCAATCTCAGCTATTCTAAGCAAGAAAAAAAAATAATTTAAAACTATTAATATGCAAGTTAGAAATTTTAAAAAGAACGCTCTTAAACATTAGCGATCCACTTTCTTTGCATAACTGGAGTAGGTTCTTAACGCTCAAACTAATGTTAATCCTATGGGAGCGTTGCTTACACATTTCTTGCTACCATTTTAATTATTATTAAATGGCTTACTTTTTAAGGATTTTTTTTTCTTTTTCTGCATAGGGTACCTGCGGTCAATAACATTTATTGTGCGTGAAGAGGGGATGGGGGGGAGCGCCAAAAAAAGCCTCCTTTACCATGGTAAAACAACTTTATTTTTTAGGAACTCATCGAATCTTCATTTCTAGTGCCAAAACAAAGTTCTTCCCAAATTTTGGTGATTGGTCATCAGCTGTTTTAAAAAAAACTATTTTACCTGTACTATAAGCTAGCTTTATACAACTTCAGAGTTCATACTCAATCTTAAAATGTAAAAGTTTTTGAAGATTTTTTTTTTTTTCTAGGAGTGCCTTCGAAGAAAAAAAGAAAAGCATAAAAGCAAACAATGTTTCATTTCCTTCCCCACCAATTCTAGAAACACCTTTTTTTTTCGAGGGGGGGGGGGGCATTTTAATAACTAAAACTTATCTGTACTACAAAGTAACAAATAGGAATTTTTTATTTTAAGGTATCTGCCTCTGTTTAGAGTGCTTTTTTTTAAAAAAAAATGGACAATATTGAATAAATACACGTATTTTTAGTTCAATTGTAATACAGAATGATGAAAAAATATAAAATCTTAGAAATATCTTCAAGCATTCTAAAAAATTGCAGTTTTTTGCCATTTGTTTAGCAAAATTTTATGCTTTTACCCGACAGCTTACACTCAATTCAATTAAATATATTTCAATTTACTTTCTACTACATACTACTATGACACATAGCTGTGCACTGAACTAGAAGTTTTACAATATCTTCAAAATTAACTGAAATATTTCAAACAATACATATTTTTTATAAAAAAATACCATTTTTTTATATTCAAGTGCCTATAAAATAACTGCATTATCACATAGATCCTAGTTCAGATTATAGTAAGTAATATGGAAAGCTTTCTGACAAATGACAAATTTTCACGGAAACATGTTAACATTTTATGTAATTAAGTTTGTTGTACATGGAAATAACAGAAAAATTAGTTTTCCAGAAATCACATTTAAAGATTTCTTAGTGTTATATAAAAAATGTAAGAAAATCATGTATAGAACCATTGTTTTAAGAAATGTTTCAAAAAATTTAAACATTGTTTCAAGAAATGTAAATAATGTTTAAAAATCATATAAACATATTTTTTTTAAATTATTTTCTTTGTATAAAAGGCTTTAAATATGTTCAAATCATGTGAATACAAATACAGACATAGTTAAGTATTTTATAGTAATAAGTAGTTATTTTATAAAAAGTAAGTTAATGCATTTCTACGATTTTCAAATTTTGTCGTGAAACAATGGTCATGCATTAAAACACATTAATTTTTTAAAAATTCAATTAGAGGTCCCTCATATACACACAATTCCAGAATTACAATGCTCTGTTTACACTTTTATGTATTTTCTAAATTTAACTTTCTTTTCCACCGAACTTCTTTACTGTGTATGAGACAGAAATTAAACATTTTTTAAATTGATATTGAATACGCTCTTGTTGTGCTTAACATTTTATTATTAATTAGTTATTTTAATCCTACACATATGTGTAAGATTAAGAATATTCTTTCACAACAGATTTTGAGCATGTTATAATTTTTTTTATTCTTTAGCTTATCTGGTAAACAATTATTTCAAGCTTCTTTTGATTACTCAATAGGCAAAAATCTTTAGATCTATTGTAAATTATGATTATCACAGATTTAAATTTGCACATCATTTTAAAAACTAAGAAAATGTCTGATGTGACTGTAAAAAAAATTTTTTTAATCACGATTTAAATCATCTAATTACAATCGCTAATACCCCAATAACTATTCACGATGTGTGATCTTAAGTATTAAAACTTTTCATACCTTCTTTGCTTTGTTTTTTCTTCAGGCATTTCTGTAGAATGCGAGAGCCAAGAAGATTCTCTTTATTTTTCAGCTTAGCTTTGTTTTTTTCCCTCCTACTGACATAATTGGTGTAAACAAGTTTTTCCGCTCTTGACTGCTACTCAAATAAATTAAACTTCTCATTGATCCCATTCTACAAAAAAAATATACACATTATCAGAAATTATAGGCATAGCTGAAATATTTTACACTTATAGACTTTTAAAAATACTTTTTATCCAAATGCTACATACAGTTCATAACCTGTCAAAAATAAAATTTTTCAATGATACTGTTTTCCTTTATTAGCATTTTATACTGCCTTTGTAGGCCTTGGAAAGAATAACAGAGAAAGGGAGGCAACAAACTGCAATGAGCTTATAAGTACCTACATGAAATGATAAAACAAATTCTGTCTTTGAAGTAGAACATAGTTTTGAATTATTATATATTAACTGAACTTCATACACACATTATCTATCAATACTTGTATAAAAGAACATGTCCTATCTTATTCATAACCAATGCAGAGCCTCAATTGTTTCTCCTAGGACAATGAAAATCAGAAGACATGTTCCTTGCACAATACAGGCAACCACTAACAAAGGATAAAAATCCACACCCTAAAAGAGTTAAATGAAGGATCGAAAGTTTTAGATCATTTAGCTTTTCAACTGCAGTTTTAGGTATGAGCATGAAATGCAGCATAAAAAATCTGTGAAAAAACAGTTAAACACGTCTTTCAGCAATTTAAGAAATTCAACCACCTTTCACTATGCACAATCTATTTTTTCCCAGACATGGGATACAGCGATGCACAATTTTAAGCTTCCAAAAGTACTTTTTATTTAAAAACTTAAGACATACTTTGAGAAAAGTTAATAAAATAAGATGTGAAACATTCTGTTTTATTAACTTCAACAAATCTCTGGTACATTCAGAAATGTTTTCATGTAAGTTGTTCTTTAAATTTCAGAAAGAAAAAAACTTAAAGTGATCTACTGTCCCCATCACACCATGCATTTAACCCATTAACGACAAGCCTCCTTTACAATTCTTTTAATTCATCGACACCAGTTTTTGCGACTTTGTAATTTTGAATTATTCAATCACGCAAAATATGAAATTAGATAATGTGAAAATTTCCAAAGTAAAATACTGGTATTGAAATTTAAAAATTTTGTTCGCCTTGCACGGCAAGTTTTCTTGCCAACCTTTAATGAATTAAAAAAAAAAAACAATAAAGAGTAAATTGTTTCGTTCTGCAACCTCCCATTCCATCTCAATATCTAGAAATTAAGATGGCAGGGTGGTAGCAGAAATTTCAAAGAGGGACGGGGGATGGGGGGGGGGGGTAATTAAGATGTTTGATTATTTACTCATTACTACAAAAATAAATAGTCCATTTTTAAAAAAAAGACAATTTAACGAGAAGTAGAAAATTTTACAGCATAGGTGCTTTTTAAACAAGTTATTCATTTTTACGTTGACCTACATATTTAGTATACTAAGATATGTTTGTAGAATACAAATAAAATGATGGACAGGGCCACGTAAAGAATTGGATACATGGCCGTCGATGGATGATAATTTCTGGATGTGTGTGTGTGTGGGGGGGGGGGGGGGGGTAGTTAAGATGTTTGATTATTTACTCATTACTACAAAAACAAATAGTCCACTTTTTTTAAAAAGACAATTTAATGAGAAGTAGAAAATTTTACAGCATGGGTGCTTTTTAAACAAGTTATTCATTTTTACGTTGACCTACATATTTAGTATACTAAGATATGTTTGTAGAATACAAATAAAATGATATACAGGGCCACATAAAGAATTGGATGCATGGCTGCCTATGGATGATAATTTCTGTATGTGTGTGTGTGGGGAGGGGGGTAATTAAGATGTTTGATTATTTACTCATTACTACAAAAACAAATAGTCCACTTTTTTAAAAAAGACAATTTAATGAGAAGTGGAAAATTTTACAGCATGAGAGGAATTTAGACTGTTGATTATTTATTCATATGTATTGTTACTTCAGAATAAAAAAATAAGTAGGCAGATTTTTTTTTTTTTTTTTTTTTTAAGTTAACATTTTAAAATATGTGCCGAAAAAAAAAGAGATGCCGGCAGAAATTTCAGTGAAGTAAAATTTAGATAAATACTTTGTATACTTAGGGGGGGGGGGGATAACAATATGAAACAAAACAGATAAATAATAAAATAAGGCCTCTTTTTTAAACACTTTAAAAAATACTTATACTAATTTATTATGGCAAAGACATAAGTTTTTTTTCTCCAATGGTACAGAATTTTTTTTTTTTCAGTTATTCTTAATTTTTTCCAACATTTTAAATTATTTCTTAAATGGGAAAAAAAAAACTATGCTTTCCTATTAAATATCAGTTAAAAATTATCACAATTAGTACAGAATATTTCTAATAGGTGTAATATATTTTCTCCTTCAAAAACAGACACTGTTACAAATGACATATAGGAATAAGTTTTTAATACAGTAGAAGATCTTTATAACGCAAACCTAAAAGCGCAAGGTTGTGCGTTATACAGAATTTTGCATTATGTGGATAACATCATTAAATTCACTTTGTAAACATGGCCAAATATGTCTGAAACATATCAGAATACATTAGAATATCTTTATACTGCATTCCTTGTTACAAAGAGTTATCCAAATTATAAATTTTTGCATAATATAGGTCAGACAGTGTTAAATTTATTTCCTAAACATGATCCAAATATAACTGACCAAACCATCCCTTATATTAGACATTTTCAAATATGTTTATTGTAATAATAGCATTTTTTTTTTCATTAAAAAGTTCTTAAATTAGGAGATAAAGTTGAACTAATGTATCAAATTTAATCCTCTAGAGAGTAGCAATATTTTTACAATGTGGAAATGCAGGTGCTTTTGAACTGCAAAACTCATTGTTTACATCTGAGAAGTTGTGCGTTATATGGAGAATTGCGTTATAAAGATCTTCTACTGTATTATCAATTAAATCTACTTTAGAGCTCAGTAGCAGAAAATTCTCCAAGTGTTCCGACAGATATTTCAGGGACAAGAAATAATCTGCAGGTAAAAGATTTTCACAATTGAAGCATTAATTAATCAAACAATCACTTACATGTAGCGTTTTTATGCATTTTATAAATTTTTATTAATAATAATAATCTTAAGTTTTTGCATTAAGTAATAAAGAACTAAAAATAATATAAAGCAAAATAAAGATTCGAAGAAAAAGAATCTGTAAAAGAAGAAAGAAAATCTGTGATGTCCGTCTCCCATCTCGAACTTTCTGCTATCAGGCTTTAGGGATAAAAAAGCAATGTTATCCTATCTAGCATGAAAAGTATGGACTACCTCTGAACAAATTAAAGCAGATCTATTTTTAAATGTATTAATAAGATATGTCAAAATCATATTATAGAAAGTTAAAAGATATTAGATAGGCAACATTTTCACATTTACTTTAAGTTAAAAATGTATAAAGTTTTATGCTTACTTAACGGACTTTATTTTAGGTGGTTCCTCACATATTTAAAATTTGATTTAAAAAAAAAATACAGCTCAAAAGTAATTTTGCTGAAAAATTATAACATAACTCGTTTACTATATAGCTTTTATTTATTCGTGTTACAATCACAAACATATTTGCAAATTTTTCAACTTGGGTATTCTAACCTTTTCAATTCTAGAAATCATTCTCAACAAACCAATGTATTGAAATTTTTATCAAAAAATAAAACAACCATAAAGGCAAATAGAAACCACTCACTTTTAATGAATTAAAAATCACATTCATGAAAATAATTTTTATTTTTAGAAACGACATTTTTATCAACTCTGAATAAAATTTTCAAAACAATAAATAAATAAAATAAACTGTATGCGACAGAAGGAGCATCGAAAATCTTGTTGAAAGGGAAGACTTAAATTAAAATTTTAAAAGGCGGAAGATTTCCACATTCGGCGACTTTTAATTTAGGTGTTCTTTTTTAATTAAAATTTTAAAGCTTCCCCTCTTTAATACGTATTCAGAGATGGTTTTGATAACATACATGAGCGATCTTGTGGTTTAAAATTATTAAACAAAGTATTTAGTCATAAAAACATTTAATATATTTCACATAATCTAATATACAATACATTGAAAATAAATATTAATCGTTAATTTAAAAATAATTCGCAGTATGAAAACAATATCACTGAAGAATTTCTACTGCATTGTGCATGTGATTTTTTTACTTCTAAATAAATTATGCAATGCAAAAAGATTCATCACTATAGAAGAAGTATTACTTAAAATACTTTCAAAAACAACTATATTAGGATTAATTATCACTAAAGAACAGATAAAGATATATAGTAAAAACTTACTTTGAACGGCATGAACATGAATAAAGGCACTGTTGTGTCAGCGTCAGTCTTGTATTTTCCTCAAAATCTGATATCCAGGAATACAGCAGGTGTTTCTGGCAACCACATTTGTTAATTTTTCCAAAATCATTCAAAGTTAAATAATTTAGAAATCTATTCTCGCGTTTGACATCTTTATGCGACGCTCCAAATGCAAAATTTCCTTTCAAATACAGGAAGACGAGCAGACGACAATCTATCATCAAGCAGACTACGGGTCACGTGAATCGCAGGCCGGGAGCAACAGCGCCACGAACCACGTACTAATTTCAGGGCTAAGTTCGGGGATGAAAAGCGTATCTTCATTGTTCTCCTGTGCTCTATCTCCCTGGTCTCCACATAAAAACCAGTTATAAAAAACATAATGCACCAATGATGAAAGATTATGCCTCCCACTTTGATACTTCTGCCATCTGCTGGAAAAAGTAATAACTATCTGATTAAAAGCGCGGTGCAGAGGGAAGGAGAGGTCAGATTATGATGCAGTCCAGTCCTCTGTAGAATATCAAGAATGATTTAGGGAGAGCTTTGGCTCCTAACATCTTCCAAGTCAATGGACCTGACTTCAGATGATATCATGTATTATTACAGAAAAATAAAAGACAGGTTCAGCACCAACTGCCTCATCTTCTTGTAAGGCCATGACTACTACACTCAAATAATATGAAGTACAAAAGTACAAGCGGAAACATTTCATAAATATATGTAAAAAAAAAAACTTTACAATTTTACTTTACAGTACATAATTCCTAAATGACATAATATTCTCACAGCTATTTAGTATAAAAACACCTTTTTATTAATTTGCATTTTTATGCTTTACAGCAATATTTAACTATTTAATAATCATATTATTATTATTATTTATTTATTTATATACTCACTCTCTAAGATAAGAAAAGGAAAAGCGGTGAGTGAAATCTGGGAAATAATTTTAAATGAATTTATTAAAAAAGTGGAAATAAAGATTTGGATTTGTGAAGTGTCCATTTTTCTGAGACTGAATTTTGTGAAATACAGATTACTGATAATGTAATTATTATACATAATAATACTATCAACATAATAATAGTATAAAGCACACTAATATAAAAACGTAATAATAATGTATTAACAATATATGGTATATTCCCCTAAAGTATCAAATGCTAGATGCCAGAAAAGAGGAAAATCGCCTGATTAACGATGCCAGATCTGAGGAGCAGTTTAAAAGGAACATATCTTTGGAAAAAAAAAAACTTCTCGTTTCTGTTTCTCCTCATTGCGCAGCCGCGGAAAAACGCAAGGAACAGATAGTGGAATGTGGAATGGAGCAGGAACAGGAGCAGATCGAGAAACGTACTTCAGGAACATGTTTTTTTTTGCTGTTTCTTCTTTGTTCGTACCATTTTAGAGGTACTTTGCTTGGATTAGTGTGTGTGAGGGACGGTAGAGAGGGGGGGGGGGGGTGATAAGAAGCTCTGGTAAGAAAGGAACTTTGTTGGTGCCAAGTTGAATCAGTTTTCACTTTGACATGACGGATAGAATTTGTCGGTCGCTGATAAATTAAACAAATAAAGGAAAGGGGAGAAGGTCTCTTAACCCTTTTTCTTACTGAAGATACGTCAGATTAAAGGTCTTTTGCATTTTCATGAATTTAGTACTATAATTTAATACGGATTATTAATGTAAGAAATAATCACTATTTTTTAACCATAAGATATTTATTTTGTATTTAATACATAAAAATTTCAATTTACACATTTAATACACAAAAATGTCGATTTCTTTTTTATTGTGAGTATCGAATTATGATGATAATATTTCTTTTCGTTCTTAATATTTGTTCAACAAATGTATGAATGTTAATAGGCACATAAAAATCAATACTAGTATTAATAATAGTAATAATAAACGTTTTCGTTTACATCTGAATGAAGGTTTCCAGTCCGCCCCCAACTCTAAATTTCTTACTATAACTAAAGATTATTTTTTAACTGTTTTATAAACACGATTTTTGCGCAGCTGAATAGTAAGGATATGTTAAAATAGCAAAAGGAATGAGGTTAAATTAATGTTAATACAATAATAATAATAAAACAGCACTAGTAAGGTTATTTGTAAGGTAAAAGTTGAATGCTATTTCTAGAAAATGAACAAAACTCTAACGAACGAATCAATAAAAACTTTTAATTTATGAAGAAATCCACAAAGAATGTTTATAAGTTTAAAAAATGTAATTTTAATTAAATAAGCAGCTCAATAAATGTTATTATTTAAATTCAGTTTTTAAATTTGTATTACAAAATATTTCAGCAAAAAATTTCATTTTAAATCTTGAAATTAAAAGAATTAAGGAATATTGCTGTAGATTCTTAAAAAGGGTATTTAAAAAAACTGTAATCGAACGGTTTTTCAATTTTCGATAAATGGACTACACCTTGAGCAATTAGCTATTGTTGTATCATGATGGTAGTTTTTCCTCTTCTCCGCACTGTCGCGTCCGGAAATTCGGTTAAAGATATCAAATTCGCAGAATTTTCTGAAACACCTACCTTTTTATTGGAAATGGGGGAAAACCCATTCGATTAGCTAATTTTTGAGCAAAAGTACCTAGTAATTTTATGCGTTTGCGAATAAAAATGAAATGAAGAATGTGTCAGAAAGAACACAGTTTAGATTTGAGAACAGACTTAAGAAAATCAAGAAAGTATACATGAGGTCGGATATTTTTTTAATTCATATAGCTTAAAAAAAAAAAAAAAAAAAAAAAAAAAAAAAAAAAAAAAACTAGTTCAGTTAAACGAATTGTTCGGGAAAAATTCATTATACATTATGATTATTTTCCGATTTTCATAGACATCAGGTAGAAAAATATAGTTTATTATTAGTATTGTATTTATAGAATTTTAATTATGATGACCAATGAAATCAAAAGAAAATATTCCTTAAATGCCTTTTTACTTTCTTCTATCCTTACAAGAAGAAAGTATTGGATTCATGAAAATTTTCGAATTCCGGTTTTCGACGGATTTACACGTTTTAGGGGTCAGAGATTCCAAAAAACATGTTTTTACAAAATGTCTGTCTGTGACTCTGTGAGTCTGTCTGTCTGTCTGTCTGTCTGTCTGTCTGTGTGTATGTGACACATATTTTGTGGGCGCTCTATCTCAAGAACTAATGCACGGAATTTAATAAAAATTGATATTCAGTTAGTGCCTAATACAAATTGATGCTGATTAGTTTTTGGTGTAAATCGCTCAACAGGTGGCGCTGCAATGGTGCATTTTTCACGATTTTCGCAATATCTCTATCTTAAGAACTAATGCACAGATTTTGAGCAAACTTCAGATTTCGTTAGTCCTTGATATGAGTTGATGATGATTACGTTTTGGTGTAAATCGCCCAACAGGTGGCGCTGTTATGATGAATTTTGCAGGATTTACACGATTTCCCCAATAGCTCTATCTTAAGAACTAACGCACGGATTTTCATCAAATTTCAGATTAAGTTAGTCCTTGATATGACTTGCTACTGATTAGGTGTTGGTGTAAATCGCCCAACAGGTGGCGCTTCTCTGCTGCCTTTTCCACGATTGCCTCAATAGCTCTATCAATAGAACTAATGGACCAATTTTCATCTAACTTCAGATTTAGTTGTATGTTGACACAAGTTGTTGTTAATTAGGTTTTGGTGTTAATCACCCAATAGGTGGCGCTGCTATGCAGAATTTTTCACGATTTTCGCTATTGCTCTATCTCAAAAACTAATGTACAGATTTTCTCCAAACTTCAGATTAAGTCAGACGTTGACATAAATTGTTGCTGATTAGGATTTGGTATAAATCACCCAATAGGTGGCGCTGCTAGGCAGCATTTTGCTGAATTTAGACGATTTCAGCGATAGTCATATCTCAAGAACTAATGCACGGAATTTCATTTCGTTAGAATCCTCATGAGATGCATAGATTGCCATTTAATTTTGGCAGTGTGATAGCGAATTTTGAAGTATTAACATGTATGAGATAGAAGAAAGTTTTGGGATTGATACATCCGACTAGTTTATTTTGGCTTTTCTTGAAAAATAAAGATATTTTATCATGAGTTGTTTTATGGATTCAAGTCAATTGGATAAACAATTCTTTAGAAGATTTCGCAAAAATAAATAAATAAATAAAATGAATGCAAGGAAGAAACTGCATCCAGTTTGAAGTTACAAATCTTTCTTCATGTATTCACTAGAAATATTTCCGGTGTCAGCTTAATAATGTATGCTAAAAAACTTTGAAGCAGTGCCAGATGTGGTCTTAATTAATGGCTATCGGAATTAAGGTTTACAGAAGCAGCTACTAAACACTGAGAATATTTGCATTTAAGGAGTTCCTTAGATTCTATTAGAAACAACATTGAGAAGTTTTTAAACGATTTTTTTAATGCAATTTTGAAATACACAACCAAGGACCAACACAACCAACACACAAAAAAAAATCACGGTGGCACTAGATTTTGATGTTATTGGTGTCGGTGTTATTTATGACGGCCGATTATCTGCACGAGGGATATGGGCCCGAGGAAGAGTGCCCTCTGTGGGGGTCTTTCTAAGGGAGCCTAACCCGTATTTACGTATGGAAACCCAAGGTTAGAAGAAAACTCCGAACGATTAGGCCGACGAGCGCGATTGGGTTCGAGCACAGCCCCTCCCGCCTATCACCTTCGAGAGCAGAGCGCGGATCCAGAGAATCGTTTTGGGGGGGGGGGGGGGGCGATCCCGAGTGACATATAATCAACGTAGTCATAATTTCTGTTGCTCAAATCATTCCTTGCAGTTAATTTTTAAATGAATATGAAATAATTAATGCGAATTGAAAATATTACAGACTTTTGATTATCCGACGTCCGATTGACCGAAACACTCGGTTATCCAACACTCTTATTATATAATCCCGCCCTCTCAAAATATGGTTTATTGTTACTTATTAGGTCGTAAAATTAAAAACGTTATAACAGAATTTATTTATTAAATGTCTTTTTTTTTTCCTTTTTCTTTTTACTCTTGTACTATGGTAATTATTTATCTTATTTTTTGTTCTTTTAGTTATCGTGAACAACATTAGTAACACAAGCCTGCGATGATTGTGTTTTTTAACTTTTGGTAATGGATTTTGATGTATTTTTTAGCACTGGATACGAAAATGACCTTCATTTTTAACCATCACGTTACGATTTTCGCAAATCGTAAATTTCAAAGTTAAAAAGTAAAACTAGAAAACAGGAATTCTGCTTGTCAGAATTTAGTGTCGCCCCCGATGACAAAAAAATATATGTTATAAATATATACAGTAGAGTCCTGATTATCCGAGTTAATCGAACTTATACCTTTGGAATGAATCATTTTCTTCTGATGGTCTGATGGCTTCCATTATTATGAGACAGTCGTTATAAATGAAGTGTTAGGTGAAGATGAAAGAGCAGTCGTAAAAAGTTAGAACTCTGATTTTCTGGTCAAAATAGGGGGAGGGGGATGGCCATAATTTTTTTTTTGAAAAAAAAATGGAAGCCATCAGTCCATCAGAAGAAAATAACTCGGTGAAAGCGGAAACTCCGATAATCGGGGCTCTACTGTAGTGCAGTTTTAAGACTTATAACATGCGATTTTATTTTACATAAAGTGACGCCATCCACATCCGCTGAAGAATTCATCATTTGCGATCCAGTGTTAAAGAACATCTACAGTAAAGTACGCTTAAGACGTCACTGTCGCTGGATAATACACACACACACAAAAAAAAAGAGATTTCGTCATTCAAAAAACTCGACAAAAAATCGGCCATCTAAAGATTCACAAGCCTTCATTTGTTTGTATTATTATTATAGATATTTAAAATGAAATTTAGTTTCTAATAGCTCCCTGTTTTATCAGAAATCTTTCATTCATATTTTTTGAAAATAGCACGTATTTTAACTTTTTTTTCAGTTTTTATGGGAAAATGGCAACAAAAAGATATAATTGCTATTTTTCTTTCACTTTCTACAGAAATGGAGCTCTTCCGTTGCCAATATTAATCAAATGGCTCTAAAAACTACAAAAAAAAATAATAATATTTCAAAAATAAATGGAGATGCAGTTTTCAAACAAATTGCATTAAAAAGTACTTTTTTCCGAATACGACGGTATAAACATTGAAAATGTGCGATGCTTAGAAGTTAAAAAAATTGCTATAGAGTATTTAATCGTACTGCTTTGTTTCACGGCTGGCTTCTGTAAAGTAACGCTATTTTTTGGAGATGTCACAAAATAAGCTGGGAGAAAGAAATAGCATACCGTACCGGGGGCTAAAAATAGCGAAAATCTCTCAAAGCAATTTGTCAAAGCATTAACAAAAGAAGGTAAATGATTTAAATACATCTGCCACAATTTTCCCAGCTTTATCAACCGCCAAAATAAAAGAGGATACCGAGATGAACACCATAGAGAAGATTAAAAGAAAAGCGCGAAGCAGAGCATGAGCGGTTCAAAGAAACTTCCACGCATGGAATAAAATTATAAGGATTTTAAATGCACAATATTTTACATGTTTAACTGTAAAAATCCATAGTATAAGCAAAAAAATGAATAAGTTATTATGAAAAAAAGTTACGTCTGTTTTATAGTAGCAGATTTTCGCAATATTTCGACTATTTAAAAATTTGCGATTTGTGAAAAATCCTGACGTGATAGTATGGTAAAAAATGAAGGTTATTTTTTGATTCAGCACTAAAAAATACATAAGAACCAATTACCGTAGCTGAAAAACATAACAATCACATCCATTTTTTAATATCAGATTTCTGAAAGAGGGTAATCTCTAAAAAAGGATCCGCTTCAGAAATTTGAAGGGCCTTAACATCCTTGAAAGTCAAAATGTGTCATCTAAGTGGTGTTTATACCTCTTCACAGGCGCGAATCGCCCCCCTCCCCCTTGGATCAAAAAATATAAATCCATCGATTATTGCGAATTGCGACAAATGGTTGCCGAAAAAAATCGATTTCATCAATCGTTCCCAGGTCAAAGGATCACGCAAAAACGCGAATTTCGTCAAAGAAGCGCGGAAAAAACGCGAATTTCGTCAAAGGGTCGCAGAAAAAAACGCGAATTTCGTCAAAGGATCACTGAAAAAACGCGAATTTCGCCAAATAATTGCGGAAAAAACACTAATTTCGCCAAACAATTGCGGGAAAAACGCTAATTTCGCGAAAGAATCGTGCAAGAAAAACGCTAATTTCGCCAACAGATCTCAGAAAAAATGCGAATTTCATCAAAGAATCGCGAAAAAAATACGCGAACTTCGTCAAAGGGCCGCGGAAAAAACGCACAATTAGCACCAGGAGGAGTACATCAATTGGGGGAGGGTTCGATCGGGGAGTCGCCCCCCCCATGATATAAATCCAACGCTTTTAACGGCAGTTTTCGCGGAACACACAGACAAGCAAACGAAAACCAAACACTTTTCGGGTATCAATGGTAAACCTCACTGACGTTTCGACAATTAGTGAACAAAATAGGATTATGTTCAGTCAAAAGGCATATGGCGACATAATTTTTGGCACTATGGGTTGAGGTGGGGGACGATGCCACTTCGTGTACCTTTTGTTGAATCTCTACAACATAAATTGGCAACGTTATGCGGATCCCTTTAAAGTGTTGAAACTTTTTCGTTCTTTCAAAGAAACTACAGTTCTAATTTCTGTATAACAATATTTTTGAGGAGTGCTTTATTGTTTGTGAAAAGAATGGGATTCATACAATTTCCAAAGAAAGAAAGAAACAAGAAAAAGAAAGGTCCTTTGAAAAATTCAAGCATCTTAATGTTTTCTGAAGACAGCCACTAATGTGTAAAAAATGTACTGTTATTGCCACCCACATTGGTAAATTTCAAGGGTATTTGGATGAATGAACAAAAAAGGATTATATCCTAATCCCAGTCAGTTAATATGCGCATGGTGTGTTGATTTCTTATAAACCAACTTGGTAAATTGGTTCTTCCCTTCTTTGCCCCGATCGACCCCCCCCCCCCCTGTGGATGCGCGCCTAGGGGAATCTCTTCCTTGTGCTAATTGTGCGTTTTTTCCGCGGCCCTTTGACGAAATTCACGTTTTTTCAGCGAGTCTTTGGCGAAATTTGCGTACTTTTTCGCGATTCTTTGAAGAAATTCGCCTTTTTTCAGAGATCTGTTGATGAAATTAGCGTTTTTTGCGCGATTCTTTCGCGAAATTAGCGTTTTTCCGCAATTTTTTGTCGAAATTCGCGTTTTTTCTGCGATCCTTTGACGAAATTCGCGTTTTTTCTGCGATCTTTTGACAAAATTCGCGTTTTTTCTGCGATCTTTTGACGAAATTTGCTTTTTTTTCGTGGTCCTTTGATGAAATGCGCTATTTTTTGACGAAAATCGCATTTTTCCGCGCTTCTTTGACAAAATTCACGTTTTTTCTCGATCCTTTGACGAAATTGGCGTTTTTGCGCTATCTTTTGACGAAATTCGCGTTTTTTTGCGACCCTTTGACCTGCGAACGGTTCACGAAATTGTTTCTTTTTCGGAGACCATTTGTCGAAATTCGCGATAATCGGTGGATTTTGGGGGGTGCGATCGCCCCGATCGCCCCCCCCACCCCCCGTGGATCCGCGGCTGGCCTCTCGGCCGCTGGTGGGGCCGCACTAGATTTTGGAACGAATATGTCTGTCATCAATTGCCTAGTCTGTTTTTTCTTTAAATCGGGTATATACACATAAAATAGAACTTTGAAGAATTAAATCATTTTATTATCTTTTTTTTGCCGAGGATCCCCCCCCCCCCCCATCTGCCGTTTAAGATAATTTTAAACTCATGAACTTAAGAGAAACAGAATTAAACATTGTCTTCAACACGACAGATTTAGTGAGAGAAAGCTTACCCCTTCACCAAAAAATCCTTAATTTACTTTTCTCTTACTGTATAATTATTTTAAGTTACTTGAAAAATAAATAAATAATATTCATTTTTTTAAAATCATCTGATAAAAAGAAAATTTAGTTAATTGAACTTGGAACACTCACCTTCCCCCCCCCCCCTTCCCACCTTCCTAGAGCCATATCTCAATTCTTGGCATTATTTTCAATTTTTAGCTTGCTAATTTTAATAAGAAGTCTCAAAAATTTTAGTTTATCTAATCCTATTAGTTTAAAAGTTTAGAACTAATAAGTTTGAAAAAAGGTATTTCACGGAATTTATTTATTGGATTATCTTAAAGCCAGTTTCGAGTCAAATGCTAACATAGTATTTATCGCAGTTGTTTTAAATATTGGCCATGGTGTCCATTTTTACATTACTGAAAATATTATTAAATGTATTTTTTTTTATTATTACAGTAAACTCTGTCTAAGGCGGAATCGATCGGGACTGGGAAAATTTTCCGTGGTAGACAATATTCCGGCTTATGCAAAAAAGCTCCCCCCCCCCCCCCAAAAAAAAAAAAATAAATAAATAAATATCCTTCGAAGATGATATTGACCTTAATCAATGACCTTTCATTGATTTTCCTGACTCGAAAATCGGTTGAAAACTGAAACTCGGAAAGATCTTTTGTCTTTATAGATAAATGAGAAACGCTATTCAATTCCTTAGTATTGCTGTAATACACGCGAATTGGATGTTTACACACACACACACACAAAATAAATAAATAAATAAATAAATAAACTTCGAGAATGAGACAGAACGCTGTAACTTTGAATTTGAGTACAACCTTAAAGTATAATATATTGTACTTTCTGAAATATGTATTTTGATGAATGCTCATTCTACCAGAAATATTAACTTTAACTTTTAAATTTTGCAATTTTGTATATGAAAAAATGGTATAAGTATAAATTCCTTAAAATTTAAACAGTTTCTGTTCTTTTCGATTAACTTTTTCAAAGTGTTACGGAATTTAACTAACATGCTCGACATTGAGTATTTGACTTATCAGTTTTATAGTTTAATAAACAAAATGCCTTTAATTTTTTAATTATCATTTTTTCCGGCTTGTGCAAAATTTTGGTTTCGGTGGGACCATAAAATCCTTTCCGTTTCCGCGTTAGACAGATTCCGCCTTATGCAGCATGAAATAATGTAATTTTCTATGGGTTAGCCGGGACTTGTAAAATTTTCCGCGGGAGACGGATTTCCGGCTTATACAGAGTCCGCCTTAGACAGAATTTACTGTATTTCATTTCTTTTTCAAGCAACATCCTCTTCATTTTTTGTATAATCAAAATTTCCACTTGAAAACTCAAAAGTAAAAAAAAAAAAAAAAAAAAGAGAGAAAAGAAAAAAAAAAATAATATGATGTATCCAGATTTTTTTTTTTTTTTTTTTTTTTTTTTGTATCAGAAACCCTCATTGCATTAAACTCCCTTCCTCAGTGTTATGTATTCAGTAAGGCAAACTACGTACGTGTACCTGATCACTGCTGATCATCACACGGTATGTATTCAGTAAAGAAAAGAGAAAAGAAGGCTTTTTTTTTTTTTGTAATCCCTGAAACCGAACAATCAATCATTGCTGTGTCTGTTACTGCAACAGTCCCAGGAACAGGTCTTGTGTCTTCGTTCCTCTTCTCGTTCGTTACGAGATCACGTGACCTGTTCCTTTGGAACAGGTAAAAGGAACAGTTCCAGGTTCTGAAGGAACGGTTACGGTTCGTTTTTCAAAAGGAGCAGGAAGCTAATTTACAAACCCTCAAGCTTTGAACACCCTTGGCGAAAGGGAAATGTAGCCAAATAATTTGGCGAGAAGAGATCAGTACGCGCATGCGCGTTTGGTAGGTGTCCAAAGTTAAAGGGTTTGTAAATTAGCGTGCGCATGCGTGTATCATCGTAGTCGTAGGTGTAGGTAAGTGGTGTTCAAAGCTTGAGGTTTTGTAAATTAGCAAGAAGCTAATAGTTTGATATTAGATAAAAATTTCTTTTAGCGTATTATCCTTTGGAAATATTGTTAA
Source organism: Maratus speciosus (assembly GCA_963932465.1). Taxonomy (NCBI): domain Eukaryota; kingdom Metazoa; phylum Arthropoda; class Arachnida; order Araneae; family Salticidae; genus Maratus; species Maratus speciosus. Next base: position 119,208,211 of record OZ010795.1, read on the forward strand.
ATTAGCGAATAACCGTGGCAATTTTATAAACCAAAAGACTTCTATTTGGTATGTAATGATGTTTTTTTTTTTATATATATAATTATATATTTTGTATTTAAATGTAGTTTTATTAAAGTTTCGTAAATAGTTGAAGGAATTTAAGTGGTAGCATGTGTATTTTTATAAATTATTGCTTTGAGGCGAAATTATTATTATTTTTTTAGGTTTTTGTTAATGTTACAAATGATACTGTTTTAGTAAACATGTATAATAGCTATTTTCCGTTTCTCTGTCCCTGCTTTAGGGTACTTTAAAAAATCGGCGTTTATCTTTTGAATCAAATATTTATACTTGTATTATATTTTGGTTTTCATTTTTTAAATATGAATATGTTTAAGGTGCTTTTATTTTTTAAATAAGCAAAAATGTTTAGATTTAAAATTCTTAAGATGTTGAGGCTTACACTTTGTGAATTCTTATAACTTTATCCTAAAATTTGATAAAAATGTAATGTAAACAAAAGAACTGTTTTGCTGTATCGTATCCTTTTTTTAAAATACCAAAAATTTATTCCAATATTTATATCACTTTAAAAGTATTTTTTCATAATTAGCGGTATGTGATAAATATTTACATGCTACAGTAGCATAATTATTTCTTTTTTTGTCTAATGGTTTCAAACAAGCATATTTACATTTCTTAGCTAATAAATAGTTATTCATTAGTAAATAATATTTTCTTTTCAAAAACTAATTTCTGTATATGTATGCATGTACCCACTAGATTTTTTTTTTGTTGTTTGCTACATGCTTTAGCTGCTACAGTTGATGAAGGAAAGGCAACAAGGATGGTGCGAGTAGGTGTTAAGCTGGGTGATCTGTTCATCAGCAGCATCAGTTATTGCCACTAACATGACAACGGTCAGTGCAGAAAGGTGCAAAATTCACCTAATTTCTAGTACAGTTGCAGCGTCGCTGGTTGCTTATTTTTGTGTTGGCCCGTTGGAATGCGTCTGGAAGGCTATAGATTAGAAAGAATAATCTTTAGTCTTTTAGATTCAAACTTGCAGGCTAAATCACGTTTTATATGCTGCATGGAAGCTACTTCTTTTTGTTTTATTGCCTATCTTTATGAGAAGTAAGTAACTTATTGCTTTTTAGAAATTTTTAATGCTCTTATGTATATTGTTTATGTAAGAGTAAATTTAATTTATTTAATATTTTCTGATTTAAGACATTAATTTTTAAGGAAATTAATAATTATCAATTGTGTATAATCAGAACAATCGCGTAGATTAAAATAAAGACTTTAATATACTAAGATTATTGTTTGAGGAAGTACCATGCTTAAAATAAGCATAAATAAAATGTAAAAAAAAATTAAGCACACTTTTATTAGTGTACTCAGATAGAATAGAATATTCCGAGCATTCCGGATTTGGGGTCTTATACTGTATTAATATCTGTAACTACTTTTTGAAATAATAAGATGTGTGAGATCAAAGAAAGTTTTGGGATTGGCACGTCCAACTAGTTTTTTATTTTCATTATACGAACGTCCTGATCCCCCGGCGTTGTCCAGTCTCATAATCTTAAGCTTAAAATAAATAAGTGTTGAAGGATTTTATATTTTTACACAACAATCTGTCTAAACAAGCCGAATGATGGAGGTTGCACTGCCTTTGGCAGTGTAAACTCTCGAATGTGTATGATTTTAGGTACAGATGTCATATTCGTCCCATATTGGCACAATTTTTTTCTGTCCCCAATATCATATAGGGAACAGGTACTTAACTTGCGCCAAAGTGTCGTTATTTTGCTTGATGTGGTAACCCGGATTATGTTGTTTATGCTGTTGATGTTTTCGCCAAATTGGCAACCGAAAAAAATCGCGCCAATATGTGGTGAATATGACATCTGTACCAAATTTTACATTTTTAAATGAAAATCTATCCAAATAAATCTAGAGTTGTTGGCCCCGCTGCTTTTGGCAGCATGCACTAGGCCTACTACGTATGCCCGGTCTCTTTTTAAATGTATTTTTAAATAAAAGACCGGCATAACTCGAGATAACTTTACATATATCTAAAAGCAATGCTGAATGATTTAAACGAAAAATTTTCCAAACGAACGTAGTGTTGGGGGTCCGACTGTCTCCGGTAGTGTAAACCCTCGAATTTGTATGATTTTATATTTTTAAAGGAAAATATTTTCACACACTGATCGCCTGTTTACCGATATCACATAAATATACTAGAGGATTGAAGCGGCCGAAATTTTCTGACCCTGGTTCAGACCTTGCCAGAGATATGCTATCTTGACCCAGTGTACAGCTAAAAGCTCAGTCCCGGTCTCAGCCAATCAAAAGTTATTATTCATGTTATTTTATTGCCACATTTACGATCTCAGAAACCAAATTAATGGAAACAGAAGCATATTCTTTCATTATTTAAGTATTAAATAATGAAAAATTTGATAAAAGCATGGTTTGCAAAATTTAAATAAATTTCTAAATGCAAGTTTGATTTACATAATTTATAAGGAAACCTGAATTTAAAACTTGTAATTGCATTCAATTTTATCAACATTGCTTTAAACTAATTTATTTTAACATTATACTTCCAATAAACTTGATAGTTAACACGAAATTAATCTGAAATTAAATGAAAATTCCTTATATTATTCAGATCTATTGCATATATTTCTATCATTTCAGTAACAAATTAAACAAGTCTGAAATTGTACGTCAAACGTGGCAAATGAGGTGCGTTCGTACGATAGCTGTTTCATAAATATTCAGATTTTGGTGCAATAGCTGTTGCACTCTTATGAAAAAAGGCACAAATACAAAATTTATTACGATTATATATATTAAGTTCGGCAGTACGGAAATAATAGGACTCGATCTTAAATAGGACGTCATCACCATGGCAACCTAGAATATCATGACCTGTCATGGGATATCATTGAATTCAGGACTTAGGATAGTATTTAATTCAAGAATGAAGAAAACTTTTATTAATTTTTTTCAGTTTTGATTCAATTTTCATAAAAATTTGAAATGACTCGACAAAATTCTGCAACGATTCTATATATTCAATTTTAAACCATTTGGTTAGGTAATTTTTGCGTTGTTATATGCATACAGACGAACTGACCAGAAAATGACTATAGGTGCTATGCATTTATATTATTACGAACACACCTAAAAAAGTAGCTCTATATATATATTATACCTTCATTTATTAAGCAAAAATAAAAGCATAATCCTGTTTGTGCTGTCGTGTATATGTCATGCGAACATTTTCAAAAGGTGATTGTGTTGTGTAGCCAATTTAGTTGCTTTTTTAATTCAAAATAGCTAGCAGAATTTCTGAATAGTTACCTTCACTTCATTAATTACGGAATGTCTATCATTAAATAAAGCAAAAATTACTATTAAAAATTTCAGGCAGATTAATAAAAAATATGCTAAATTGAAAACATCGGTAGAAGGGGGCCTTGCAGCAATTCTTGCACACAGCCTCGCTTTCGCTAAGGACAGCTCTTATATTCCTTATTCTTATAGTTCCATATTCTATGTATTGGAGACTTAAGAATCTGAAAAATGCTATACAGTAAAATCTTCTATAAGACGGAATTAATTAGGAAAGAAAAAATATGCGTTATAGACAAGTTCTTTTCTTAGCAGTTTTAAATGTATTATATTCTTTTCTCACATATTATTATACTCATTTTGCTTGAATCAACACATTTTTCTGTTTAAGGCAGGATTCCGTCATACGCAGGTTCAGGGGTGTAAAAATCTAGGTGCCAGCAGATAGTTTCTCACCACTAAATTTTAATAGGTTTTATCGCTTAAATTTTATTACCATTCTTACAAAAAATTTAGACAAAAAATAGCAAATAAAATTTAGTGGTGAGAGACCCTCCGCTGATGCCTAGATTTTTATCTCCCTGGACAGGCTCTTTTTCACATGTTTTATTGCCTAGAAACTGCTATTCTTTAAAAATAATATTTTTAAAAGTTTAATTATAGAATTATGGCGATTTAAAAATTTATGCATTTTTTGCAAAAATTTTCATGAAGGGCCAAATTTTACTGATTTTTGCGTGGAACAGGTCATGCCGAGGCAATAATCTTCATGCTTGCTGGGCCGAGACCGGCACTTAAAATTTTGGCCCTTGCAAACCTTGGAAGAATGAGCCCATTCCCGGTTTTTTCACTTCCAAAAATTTAGATACCAAAGATGAGAAATTTAATATTAATGAGATTTTTAAATAATGTAGGTGAGCTGAAATTTTCAGACCCAGGCGATCAAAATATATTGTCCCTGCCTGGGCTAAACTTTTAGCATTTATGCTAAAAATTTGGCCCACCCAGCCCAGAAAAATCAACTAAATCAAGCCCCAGATTCCATTTTTGATAGAAAATCAGATAACTTCTTAATCAACATTATAAACACCTATAAATAAAATTATTTAAGATATATTTTATACATACTCATGTAAACATTTTGCAGTCTCAGCTTAAACTAGTATGTCCACAAGCTATGAAATATGGAATGGCAATATTATTGATTACTCAGAGATATTCATTTAAATGGACATTACCACATTTTTTTCTAATGAGTCACCATGACTCATTAGAAAAAATAATGTAGTTTAAAATGGAAGAAAAACATTTAAGAAAAAATAATTTTGAAGCTCTATAAAGATTTTTTAAAATATATTTCTCTATAATTTAATAAAATGAAATAAACTTCTAAAGATTTCGTCGAACAAAGGAAAATTTCACTGTTATTTCTGCAAAAACCTGCCGGTCTAACACGGCCCTCCCAAAAAAATAAGTAGTTCTCCAGTCCCGGTCCGGCAAGAGTCTGCAGCTAAAAATTAAGCTCGAGTGTGGTCCAGCCCGAGTCTAATAAAAAGAGATTAAAAAGGTCCATGCAGATCTCTAATGTGTACATTTTAAGTAAAAATCCTATGAAAATGATTTAAAACAATATTTATAGGTTACATAAAACAAATTAGTGGATATAAATTTTTAAAATGTTTAATATTCCCTATTTTCTAAGAAAATATTCTATTTGTGAAAAATGTATTTTCTTGAAAAAATCTATTTTTCCCCCCTCTATCCATAAGAAAACAATAGCAGGTAAAATCAGGCTACAAGATCAAATGTTGGACTCTACTCTGATCTGCAAGGTCCGGATTGTATCCTATCCGAATCCAAAATCTCTGCTGAAAGTCAACTTGAGACCCGGCAAGAACAAATTTTTTCAACCGAAATATTAAAACCCAAATCTAAATTGAAGGAAAATTAATCATATTTTAATGCATTTACGAAAAAGTAGTCTACAATTATATTTCTTGTATCAAATTTTGGCTTTTACCATTTAATCAAATATTCAGCATCTTCTTTTGGAAAGAAAAAAGTTAACTCGAATGAATCAAATTCCAACCCGAGCTGAACATTTAAAACCAACCCGACTCACAACGGGGAAAAAAAAAAAACAAAAAGAAAAAATGTGCCAACCCGACCCGAACTTCAGTCGGGTTTGGGTACTATCCGATTACCCGACCCAATGCAGGATCCAATTCTGTACCAAGTGATTGAAATAAATATAAAATACAACTTTGAAATGTTCATGCAAGAAGTATTTTAAAAATATCTACAATAACGCCAAATATTCTTAGAAACGACCATAAAATAAAACAGATTCAATTGCATTGTTAAAATATCTTGTATTTAAGAAACAGCACAGTGATGGTAAGTATTTTTTTTTTTCCTTGGTAATCATTTCATGTATAAATGCTTTTAAAGCAAAATCTTCTAATTGAAAGCTATATTTATTTCTTTGAGATTGTGACAGCTAAACTGTTCCAAACAGAGTGATAGAAGAAGGGAGAAAAAAGAGAAAATAGCTTTAGGATCACACGTGATATCTTTTTGTAGTGATTAGCATGAATTATATAATGTTTATAATCCTTATCGCTCCACGTGCAAAGAAATAATAAAAGTAGGTCATCATGAAATTTCTTGCAGATTGATTGGAATTAAATAAAATGTTTTGATTTGTTTTTGAGAACTTTATTATAAAACACGCATACACACATAAATAACGGCTGCATTCACTATAAGTCACTTTTAATTTCAATTGTATAAAAACTATTGGTGCATTTATTAATACTTAACGAAATCTAATTGCATTTTTCAGTTTTTGATAAGGCAAAAAAACATTTAAAAAATGCTGAAAGTTGATTTTTTGAACTGAATTTCCAGATAAGACAGCCCACGGAAGGTCATCATCAAATAGCCATCGTTTATAACTTAAGATATAATACATTTATCGAAAATGGAAAAACGTATTCTATTTCAAATCACTTTGATAGATATGCCAGCAGATTCTATGCTTTTCCGTTTAAAATTACCGGATCTCGATGAATTATTGCACAAGGTTTCTTTTTAATCTCCCCTTAAAAAAAAAAGTCTGTATTCCCGATCTACAGATTCTTTTAGAAATGATTAAAATGAGAATTTTCATATCGTATTCAATTGACGAAATGGGATGTGATAACGTTATTTTATTTGTACATAGCGCTAAATATTAAAATTAATATGTTTATTATCTATTTGTAAATAATTTTAATATATGGCACGGTGAAAATAAATGTCATTTTATCCCGTTCGAACACGCTATTTAAGATACTTGAGTTAAAGTTGAGACTGCTAAGCCCAATCGTTCTCATGACGCTCTTCAGTGTATAGAAAAGTTTACTCAATTTCAACGGGATTTTTTTCTTTTAAATATTATTTATAATGAATTATCAATTTTGAATATCATACTTATATTATTTATATCAAATTAATAATTTCATATTTCGATGCTTGTGGTTTCTAAAATTCAGTGTAATTAATTTTTTTTTTTGTTGCAGAATCATTCGTGATATGCCAAGGTAATGATGCAATTTATCATCCGTGCCATATTCCAGAATTTAAGCTGCAGATTTTATGCAATTTCAGTGTAGTTTTTCGTATTTATATTATTTAAATCATATTAATAATTTCGAATTTTGTACTTATATATAAATTATTTACTTCTAATTAATAATTTCATTTTTATAATTTCTTAATTCAGCTTATTAATATGTTTCTGTTTAGCATGTCATTCGCGATTACTGCGGAAATTTCACATGTGGCGTTTCTTCCAGAAATTATGGTTAGTAAGGGAAATTTATTCCCAACAAGGGCAAGAATTCTTCAAAATTTCCTAAATCTTCCTTTCGGTAATTACCGCTTGTGATAAAAATGTCATTTAAATCCCCTCTCGAAATTTTAGTTTCCTCTTCTTTGTGCCACCCTTCCTCAATCACAACATTTTAAATTCTTAGATCTATTTTTCATTGATTTTTTTAGGGTACCATACTTAAAAAAAAGAAAATGGAGCCATTATAAGTTAATCGTGTTCACATATTTATAGATTTTTAGCTATCCACAAATATTAAAAAAAAAAAAAAAATAGGGTGACTAACTAAGTTACTTTATTTTTTTTCGGCATGTGTGTATCATGTTGGGTATTGTTGGAAAGATCTTGTAACACCGTATTCAAAAATGTTTGTTTTAATTTTAGATATTGTCAAAAATGTAATGCAAAAGTATGTCGCCCCCCCTCCCCCCACAGCCTATTTCCAAATCTAGTGAAACTAATAGGGGCAGTAGCAGTTTATTCAAACTTTGCTGGAATGTTATGGTGATTATCCTGGGTGACATTTAATTTTGGAGAAAGTCACATTTTCCGTTACACACAAACTTTACTTTGCAGGGCTCAGTGGCAGCATTTTTAACTATAAAGTTATAAAACTGACAGGCCTGACTATTCAGGCGATTTGGAATCAAATAGCAATTTCCATTTTTTTAATAAATAAATTGCTTATCAAGTAAAATGAGATTTTTGTCACAACAACAGGTTTTCCTCCTTTCCCATGCTATCACGTACAGAAATTCGATTCAAAACTCCAACTTTGACAATATTTTGGCAAAAAATAGAAAACGCCATTTGATTACATAGTTCCTGAATAAGAACACCTGTCAATTTTACGTGTTTCCGAACAATGAACAAAAATGAATTCAGTAATGTGTCAGAAAGTTGCTTCTTTGTATTTGAGCCTTAATTACAGAGAAATATTTTCAAGAATGTACTTTTTACTATACAGCTTCAAAAGTTATGATGTTTTTAACCCCCTTTTTTTATTTTATTCTAAATTACGTTAATTTTCTCATGAATGTCTAAGCGTCTAACATTGCTGTTGCTATTGTGTATTTTCTGCCTTGTGAACACATATAATCTAAAATACGCTGTAAAATTTTCCGATAAATATGTATACAGTATTCTTTAAAAGAATCTCAATCTTAATTGTATGCAGGTTTTTGACGTGTGTCAGTTTATGTCAGGTTTAAACCATCATGTCAAAAACCTCAAATACAAAATTGATTTGTAAAAATTCACATTAAATGTCACACATGACAACATTACATGTAATATTTTAAATTCACTATTACTGTATATCAATAATTAGTACATAGTAAAGTATTATTGTTAAGTGCAACTTTTTAACAGGCTAAAATTTTTATTTTTTGTAAAATTGTGTTGTTTTTTTTAAAGTAGACATTAAACTCACCTGAGCTGTACATTTATTCTCTTACTTAAAATCGTTTTAATTTCTCTTACTTTTGAAAGCTTAAAGCATTAGCTAGACTTTTTTTTTATATGAAAAAAACTTCGAAAAATGCAGATTTTTTTGTATATATAACAAAATAATGTGCATCAATGTTATTCTAGCCTAGGCAATAACCATTCCATTCAAAATTGAAATTGGATTATTAATCTTAAACATTTACAAAATAAGAGAAGTAATTAAAAAAAAAAGCTTAAAGTCAAAATCTTTTTAAAACATGCTTTCTTTAAATATATAAAAATATGTTTTTGATTTTAAAGCTGAACAAAATTGGCTCGGTCTTCTAAAAGAAAATTCCCTTAAGCCCCATATTGAAAAGGTGCACAATTGAAATTTTTACCATGATACCATTGTTTGGCTTATATTTTGTATCCCAACCATCAGGGGCAAGGGTTGACTGATTTATCAGTTGATTCCGCTCGCGCTACAGAGAGAATTCATGGATGCTTACCCATACTATTGTGTATGAAGCTAAAGAATCTCCTTTCCCGTCTTCTTATTTCAAAGTGCTATAGGGGGACCCCATTTCTTGGTGGAAAGGTATCATTAAATGCAATAGCTTTTTGAGCCTGCTTCAAAACTTGCTCATCTAGCAGTGCTTTTGCTATCAAGTCCTACTAGCTCAGCATCAATTAAGAGACACACTATTTTCTAACGCTTCATACACTCTAAGCTCAGAAATCATCTGGGTGTAAATAAATGTGCTAAACACAATGTGTACTACAGCATGCTGCAGGGTAAAATTGATCCGGATTATTTAATTGTACAAAATGATTTTCTTCTGATTGAAAATTCCAAAAAAATAAAAATATTTTATAGCAATTAATAATTTTTTTTAATTATTAAATTACAATAAATTTAAATAAAAGATCGCGTAAATCATTGACTTATTTAATGTTTACCTATTGTTGTTAAAATGTTTTCATGTGTTACATGTATTTGGCGGTTTTTGATAGTTTAAACCAGTTTTTGATGCTTGTCATGTCAAAAACCCATCCCTTATTGTATGTTAAGAAAAATTAGAATTTTTTGTAGAAATTGAGTCGCGTCTGATTTAATTTTTTTTTTTTTTTTGCTTGGGCCAGGACCGGACTGAACTTTTAATTTTTACATCATACCAGGGCAGCTTTCGCTTGGGCCGGGCTAGGTCTGGAAATCCGGTCTGTGTAGACCTCTAAATGAATAAATGTCATTTATAAAGCTATCAAGATTTTTTCAGTGTCTGGGACATAATTATAACCAATGTATTAAGATATATCCTCAGAGATTACATGCACAGCCTCCCTGTTCATGAAAAAAAAAAGTGAACGGACTGGATTCCGAAAATATCTTCTGTATCTGGTTTTAAATAAGGAACATTAAAAATATCAATTGGCTAAACTTAAAAAAAAAATTATACGTAAATTATACTCATTTTAAAATTATCTGTGAACATTTTTATTTATAAAACGGAATCAAAATAATAATATATAGGCAAACAAATAAAGGATATTCACTTTATGAGGGAATTGACTGACGAGTGGACTGGATCACATCTGCAAACTGTATCGTTAAACGGAAAGAATGCAGTTGTTTCTACCCTTTAATAATCAGACTGATCACTGATTTGCACCGTGTTTCTCTGGCTTGCATGCATTTTTTTTATTAAATTAGAGTCAAAGTCCTATTTTCATAACTGCGGAAAAGTTAGGAAAAAAAATTCAGTGGTTAACTGGAGAAAATTTCGCTATAGCCGTTTCTTAACATTGCGAAGATTCGTTATAAAATGATAATTTAGCATTAAATACAATAGGAAAACGGCAGGACCAAAATGTTAACATCTTCCATTAATTTAAATTTGTGTTGTAATGAAAGCATAGCCTTAAAGAGAGAAATCCTGATGAATTTAGGAAATGCATGCTATTCTGGGCAGGGGCAGTTTTCAAATAGAAAGTGGGAACTCCGGTTTCTAAAGAACACATGGGAAGGGAAAAAATAGTGCAAAGCAGATACTGGAAAAAAGGTCGGGTGCCTTCTCCATATCTAAAAAGAGCAGCATGCAGTGCCCTTTGAAAAATGTCAAATGTAAACACCAATTTAAAGATTAAGACAACCGATAATCATTTTCAGAAACACCAAAAATTCAAATGAATAACAGTAGCTCAGATAATTTGTGACAAAAATCATGAGAAAAGAAATTTATACCAGTAGAAAAAAAAAAGATTGTAAAATTAGATATTAACATAATTAGTCTACTTTAATTAAATTTATAAGAATATACATTTCAAAGTTGAATTACATTATAGGAAAAAGTTTTCTTATTTAAGGAACTGTAAACACATAATTAGAGATCAACTGAAAATTAATTTTCATTCAAACATCTGACTTTCTCCGAAAATGCTGCTGGACCGAGACTATTAGTATTCCAAAAATCTCATTTCTTCCTTCAGAAATTTTCAACATTACTTAATGATTTGAGCTGTACTCAAATGAGGCACTCTTTATTCATTGCTATAAACTTCACTGTTTATCAGTCATGACTGACTCGAGACATGAATACAAATTACAAAGCAAGCAATGCATATATGACTAAACTTTGAAGGTGCTTTTCATGTGCTCATTAAAAGCTGCAGACTTAACAGTAACAGAACATTTTTAGTTTGAAACCACAGAAGTTTTTCCAATACTCTTTGAGAAAGTTCTAGTATAACAAATGATCATTTACATAATAAAAGATACATTGAAGTATGCATATCTAAAACATTTTTTAATTACATGAAATTCATATCATTAGAAAATCATATGTGTAATGTAGATGAATTACATTTTATTTTATATGAAAATAAAAAGTTTTGGTCAAAGGCACACAGAGCCAACTTGGACCACACATATAATTACCGTATATACTCACGTATAAATTGACCCCCTAACTTTCCAATGCAAATTCTGGAAAAAATAAAAAACCCGCGTATAAGTCGACCCCCAAGCTTTTTACTTCAATTTTGCACATAATCAAACTAAAGATTTCACTTGCCAATGCAAAAAGGTAGTAAGTAAACAAAAACATATCATTGAAAAATTTTTAAATGATAAATTATTATTATTTGTATATTTTATATATTATTTTTTTATTCATACACATATAAAGGCATAATTTTGCAGTATTCGAAGTTTTTGTTTTTGCTTTTTTCACTGACTCGCGTATAAGTCGACCCCCAAATTTGCTCACCGAAAATTGTCAGAAATTCCTCGACTTATACGCGAGTATATATGGTAATTCATATTTTCATATATTTATGTATGTATTAATACCTTTAAAAAATTTATGTTTTCATTTTTGGCCAAAAATAGGAAGCTTACCGAAATTCAGTTTCACTCGATTCTTACACATAATGCATAGCCCTGTAGCAAAATTTTTGTAAGCTTTCTGCTATGACAAGCCTCAAAAACAGCAAAATTTTTCTGCAACGCAGTATCTTTTAATAGTAGAAATGAATGGTAAATTTGTACATAATATAATTAGGAAAAAGACATTGAAGAACTGTACGAGCTTAAATTCTTGGGTACTTTTCGGTTAGCCGGGCGCCAGTGTTATATATACATATTTATATACATACATATATGTAAATATACATATATATACATATATTGCATATATACACACATATATATATATATGTAAATATATATGTATATATACATATATGTATGTATATAAATATGTATATATAACACTGGCACCCGGCTAACCGAAAAGTACCAATTCTTGTAATTTGTTGCAATGCATCATACATTTAAAAGCTATAAGATCGATTTATTGGAAGGAGGGAGAAGGATTGTACATATGTACTTTAATTATTTCAAATAATTAAAATATTAAAAATAAAATTTAATAATATATTTCTAAATAAGTTGTCTGTCATACAAGCAAACATAATTTTCTATATTTGATATGGAAAGCAAGCAAAATAAAAAAAGGAAACAATAAAGGATTAAGCAGAAACCATTTTATCGATTAAATTATTTTAAACTTAATATATATATATATATATATATATATATATACAAAAAAATAAACTTGTCAAAAATAAAAAGATTTCTTTCAAGTGAACTGCAACATATAATTTAGTACATCATGCAGAAAATATATTTTATTTTTTAATGTAAAAAGGGGTTATATTTATTGTTTATAGTATGATAAACAGTAAGGAGACCATTTATGCATTTTCAATATTTCAGGAAAACAAACAGTGAATGAAGATTTATGTTACTTAAAAAATTTAACAATGAGAAGTAACATAAAAATAAGTTTCTCAAAAGAATATGAAGACTTATCTTTATGAAGATAAAGTTAGGCCTAATAATGCTTAAATAAAAACAATACTTAAGCCAAAAATTTTTATAACTGAATAGAATATACAAATAACATTCTTGAGAAATAACAAAAATACTTGTTAATTATATGAACTTTTCATTATAATATAGTACACAAGATATTTAAATTTCCTGTTCAAAAATTTTGTTTACACTAAGAAAAAACAAATATGGCTTTCTTTAGTTTACTTGCTAACTGCAGCTATGAAAACCCATTTAAAATAACTATAGTAAGACCTAATAATGCTTAAATAAAAACAATTCTTAACCCAAAAATATTTATAACTGAATAGAATATACAAATAATATTAATGAGAAATAATAAAAATACTTATGTTAATTATAAGAGCTTTTCAATACAAGATATTTAAATTTTTGTTTACACTAAGAAAAAACAAATATGGCTTCCTTTAGTTTAGTTGTTAAAACTGCAGCTGTGAAAACCTATTTAAAATAACTATAGTAATATTCTTGAGGTGCAGAGGAAACAATTATTAAACTATTTTAAAAGGAATGCTTATATTTTCATAGACTATAACACACTGATGTGCTTTTTTAAATTCATATACAAAGACTAGTCAAGTTAACAGCTTTGAAGAAGATATTGTTTTTCATTTGGCACACTAATGCCTGCAGTTTTAAAACTGAAGTAATCAAATATTTGAAAACATATAATCACTTTAAAATATACTTTATTAATTATAAAATAATAGACTATCCTACCAATATCAAAAGGTTTTTTTTTTTTTTTTAAATACATAAAACACTGATTCAAAGATTAAGACAACAAACTGGTGGCCATCTTGAAAAACACCAAAAATTCAGATAAGTAACAATACCTGAGATAGATAATCAAAGACCAATAAAAAAGGAATTTTTACCAGAACAAAATAGAATACAGCGAAACAGCACCGAAAACTGGCGATATGTAACAATTAAAAAACTTTGTAAAAAATCACCATAAAAAAAAAAAAAAAAAAAAAAAAAAAAACATAGGATGCGTTTCAAGCTAAAATATTAACAGCTCGTCATCAGCTAAAGTCCTTGTCCCCTTACAGACACGTGTTTTACTTTAGTTTATGACGAGCTGTTAATATTTTTAGCTCGAAACGCGTTCTATGTATTGTTTTTATTTTATGGTGATTTTTTACAAAGTTTTATTATTTTTATTTTAACAAACTAGAATGTTATAAAATTCAATCTTAAGATAATTAGCTTGAATGCAATGTATTAGATTATGCATTTCAAAATTCATTTACACTTTGGGATTAAATTTCATAATTTTAGGAACTGTAAATACATAATGTGCAGTAAGTACTAATATTAAATGAAGAAAACAAAAACAACCAATGTAATGTACTCAAATCATAAAAGATTAAGATGCAAAAGTTTAAGTATGACGCCTGTCGTAGGTTATTTTTTTATATTTAATTATAACAATTGAGTACTTAACACAAAGTTTAAAATGAAAGGATACGCACGAAAAAATATTTAGCTGGACCTGATTTACTTAAAGAAACCTTTGACTTAAAAGTTTGTATCATCCTCAAAACAGCTTTCTGTAGAATGGTCAACTAAGACATCCATATGGTCGCCTAAGAGCTAGCAAAAAGACATTTAAAGGCAAGAAAAGCAATTGCATTTCAAGCCATTTGAATGCTTTCAACTGGCTGAATATCAGAGTCAACAACAACTCGTCTAAAGTCCATAATTTTGATCTGGAAAAAAATTGGTTTTAAAATTAACAAAATAATAAAAACAAATGGCTTAGATGTCTTATTAACCTGGGTTCTGCCATCTTGGATTTTTTTCTTGCATGAAAACTCCTTTTTCGCCAAGTAGTAAACGTCACCAATGGTTAAATATTGTTGATAGATTAATATAATATTGAAAAAATTGGAATATAATAATTATAACTATTAATTGAAAAACAATTTTTAATTCACACCAAGAAAAAAATCCAAGATGGCAGACCCCGGGATAAGACATCTGTTCCAAACAAATCATCATATAAAAATTGAAGACTTACAATTTATATAAACAAGTCATGCATACACAAACTGGACAATTTATAAAAACACAATCTAGGGATACTTTGCATCAATCTTTTTAGTATGCAGATGTGCAACAGATTTTGTTTTAAAGGATAGGGAATCGGAGAAGGCTGTAGATAGTTTTTTCATTTTAAATGTTAATTAGATAACTACTAGAGATAAAAGATGTAACGAATTGTAATTCGAATACAATCTTTTTTTATATCTTTTTAAATTATAAACTAAAATAAAAATTGTATTTGTATGTTTAAAAATTTTAACAGCTTGATGTATATTTTGTAATATTTGATTACAGAAAAATTCGAACTGGATTTTACAATTCAAATAATTTTTTAGCATTTTGAAAGCACTTGACATGTTAGGCTTAAATCAACTCGCAGCAAGTATCGTAAAAATAAAATAACTTTAAAAAGTAGTACATTATTTTAAACAAAATCGGTATAAATTGGGAAAAGTTATATTCAATAATATATTTAACATAAATAAAATACATACCATTCCGAGAAGTATTTATTGCTGAAAATACCACATTGCAACAAAATCACCGTTTTCTTTCACATTCGGGATTCAAAACTCTCGTCAATTCATTGATTCATTCTCAAATTCTCACTCCATTCCAGCGCGCACTGATCTCTTCTCGCCAAATTATTTGGCTACATTTCCCTTTCGCCAAGGGTGTCCAAAGCTTGAGGGTTTGTAAATTAGCGAGCAGGAACGCCCATCCCTAAACTGGACAGTATTTCGTTCTTGGCGCGCTCCTCTCGGTGCCGCGAACTTACAAGGCAGCCTCTCCAGATGGAACAGTTACCACTTTTCGAAGTTGTTGCGCTTGCGCTTCTTGTACTATTCCATTTCTTTATTTATAGACAAGGAGGCAAAATAGCAGGTGTTATTAACGTAAGAGAACAACCGCAAACAGTCACTTTATTTATCAATTAAAATCTGTCTTTAATTTTCCGGCATAAATAAAATATTTTACACGTATTTTATACTAGTAACAGAAGTTTCAATCTAACGTCACGGGTTACAAAGCATATTTGAAACCATTTTTTTCAAATTAAAAACTCTAACAGATTTATTACATTTTATGATGTTTTAGATCACCCAGTAATAGTACTGTAGACATTTTTTTTTATGAAAAATTAAAATTGCTTATACAAATAAAGTATTAAAGTTTTCGGTACTTTTGTATTAGCCAAATGCCAGTTGTAAAGAGCACAAAAAACCGACAACAGTTTTTGACTGAGCATTTTTAATTATGATTATGTAAGTGTTTAGGCACTTAGTTCAACCATATATCTTTAAGATTTCTCTTTAATTAAAAGATTTAAAAATAAATAAATTAAAATATTTCATATTTTAATTAATTCATTTTTTGATGAATATTTAATATCGTCGTGAAATATTAGCCGGATACTTTACAGATTAAAAAAAATGAAGGAAAAAATTCGTGAGAATTATTTTTATTACTCTAATAAATCAGAAAAATTATGTACAGTTATCAAACAAATTGCATCATAAAGTTTATGTTTTCCCTATTCGACAGTACAAAAATTAAACTTGCGTGATGTTTAGAATTAAAGTGCACAGGCGGATAAGCATGAACAACGCAACTTTTACAAAAATGTTCCCGATCTTTTACTTAGATGTGGTAACGCATCTGAAAAGAAAATCTCCAGCAGTATATGTATATTGAAATTTTATGAGGTGTGTTTTTCTATTTTTATAAAAACTACAGTAGTGAATTTCTCGCTCTTAACGTGGATTATAAGGAGGCTAAAGACGCGTAGCTGTGACATTTTTTTTTTTTTTTTTTTTTTTTTACATAATATCCTGTTAATAAATACTGCGTGAAATAAACGATAAAAATTTTTTTTTTAATAATAATCATATATTATATGGAATATATAATACTCAAAAAGTATTTTTTGGGGTCGAAAATTCTTCGTGTTTGCCCGTACAATATATATATATGAATGCGAAATTTATGCGGTGTTCCACATATATGTGTAAACATTCAAAAAATTCATTTAAAGGCGGTATTTGGGGCGGAGCTACTGAAATTCGACATTCGAAATTTTTGGAACTGAACTGCTGTATTTAAGATTTAAATAAGCATGTTTATTGCTACCTCTGTCGATAATGTTTCAATACTGAAAAAGTGATTGCAGCATCAGCGAGAGGAGGTTGTGATTTGGCTAGATATTTTAAATATTTTGGTGCTTGCCTTGAGCAAGTTGTTGAACAGTGCTGAACAGTTGAGCAGCATTGAAGTGTTACCTAGTTGTGATAAGCTTAACACCCAGTCTATTGTTTTAATGTCTTATATATTATGAGCCACTGGCGAAAGAAAAGAATGTAGTTCTATATAAACTACTTGATAAATAAAAGGAAAATTTTTTAATTTAAAAACTAAAATTAAGAACTTATTTTTAAGAGATAAAAAATTAAAGTTATTTTTTAAAAACTAAATAATGAAAAATTAAGTTAAGGTATAGCTGTATTTGCATGAAGTACTATAAAAAAGATAAAAGTTCGCAATAGAGAATTCGCACGTTTTCTAACTTTATCACGAAACAATAGTACATGAAAAAATAAGAAGGATACCCTGCATATTTTTTTTTATTTTGAGCTTTTATTACTGATTTATGATTGTTTTAATATCGCACTATTTACCATATCCCGAAAACGCTCCGTAATACATCTGACGTCACAGTTCATGACAACAAACGACTGTTATTCTTTACGTGTGTCGCTTTTCAACTTGTTCATTTTAAATATTGCTGTTTCTAAGATTATTATAACTGAGAATACAAAGTCATATTATAAATACAGTGAAACCTCTCTGTGCGACCACCTCCATTAAGCGATCACCTCCATTAAGCGACCACCTCCCTGAACGATCATTTTTTCATTGAACGAAATTTATTCCCATAGGCTCAATACTAATTTTACTTCCATTCAGAGACCATCCCAGCTGACCTCTCTCCATGAGCGACCAATTTCTTTGAAGAAAAGGAAACAAATTCCGTTTTTTCCTGTCACTTGAAGAAGGTTTTATTAGAAAAATAATTCCGAGGGGCTTTAAACTTCTAAACTAAGTTTAGATTTTTTTTTTTTATTCCGGTAACTTTCAAGTGACCCCTTTATGCCTTTTTAGACAATGAAGTTAACTCTGATGACGAATTAAGAATGACGATCAATAAACTCCCCTACCCTATTCTGTTAGGAAACTCTCAAAGAACTGGATAACTTAATGAAAATATCATTATTTGTTCCCGTCAAAAAAGAAGAAAAAAAAATTGCATTTATTTACTGAACTTTGAAAGGACTTGGAAATAAAAGTTATGAAAGATAAAACCGTAAAACCAAAGCAAACGTCAATATATTCATTTTTAAACATTGCAGTAATTAACTTATATAACTAACTTTTATTTTGATACTTAAATTTTTATATTTTTTCCTAATGTGAAAAATAAATTCTAGTAACATTATTTCTACTTTTTTTCAACAATTAAAATCTAGATTTAAACACCACCTCTCGAAACGAATTCAGTTTTTATTAGAATGAAACGTGGTCGCTTTAAGGAGGTTTTACTGTACTGTATTGTACCACTCTGCATTAATACAACCAGTAACTTCTAGCGAAAAGTTGTTTTTCAGTGTGCCAAAAGATCCTGCCATTAGAAAATCGTGGACTAAATCTATGAAGAGAGATGACAAGAAAAATCCTAATTTATCTAATACATCATCTCTTTGATCTTGTGAAGATCATTTTTCAGTAACTTTATGTTTGATTTTGTTTAAATATTACTATTTTAGAACATTAATTGATTGGATAAATAGTTACTCAAGAGAAAAAAAAGCATTCATATTTATAATGTACTCA
Organism: Maratus speciosus; assembly: GCA_963932465.1. Taxonomy (NCBI): domain Eukaryota; kingdom Metazoa; phylum Arthropoda; class Arachnida; order Araneae; family Salticidae; genus Maratus; species Maratus speciosus. The sequence goes on from OZ010795.1 coordinate 119,227,227, forward strand.
TTCATATTTAAAAACAAACAAAAACACTTTGTAGTAGATTTCATACGTATATTGTATCTGTAAAGATTAATAAGCAATAACCCTGTTTTATTGGTGATTAAATAGGTAAAACGTAGAAACGTCTAAGATATGACACACACAAATATGTTAGTTTTTATTTCAGGTCAGGAAGTAATTAAAAATTTTATTGCGTAAGTGTACATTTTTATTAAGTTAGGGACTAGGTTTAAAAAATAAAGGATTTATTTCGAAACAATAGTAAAAATATTGAAACTACTCAAAAAATAAATTAATATTAAATTTTTACTTTTCAACATAAAAATACTTTAGGTCTCGCTGCCTATGACACCGTGTAGCAGGCGTGCTTCGACAGTACTGCATAATCTTTAAAAAAAATCAACAGGAAAAAAAAAACCGCGAACCACATCCCCGCTGCCTGCGGCATCGTATAGCACCACGTGCTGCGCACGCACTGCAAATTCTTGTAAAAAACCTAAAAATTTACAAAAGGGCCCCCAGGGGGCGAAGTGGGGGGGAGGGGCACCGGATGTACATAATATGAATAAGTTTTCACACACCTTTCTAACGATATGTCACATGAGGCGTGTACTCAAAATTTAGAAAATAGCTCCTCCCCGGATGACCCTCCCCTCTCTCTGCATTTCCTACTCTTTCAAATATCTAATGTTAAAAAATAATATTTATTTGAGTGTTAAATGAAAAATCGTATTTAAAACGCAATAAACAGTTGATCTGAAGAAAAAAAGAGAAAACTCCACCCCCCCCCCCCCCACCAAAAATCAACTCATCTTAAATTTATAAAATCTTTATTATGCGTTAACAACAACGTCAAAGATTAAAAGCGATCAGTTCTTTATTTTTCCTAATTTTAACAATATCCCGTCAACTCTCTCTGTATGTGAAAAGACTTTTAATGAGTTTAAAAATCGATTTTTTCATAAACTTAGCGTTCATTTTTTTTTTCAAATTGACATTTTATAAATCAACGTACAAAATAATATCCAGATGCGAAAGAACCAAATTTGTAAAATCAGTAGTTTAAAAATTTCGAACCTTTATTTCCAAAGCCTAGTATCTCTTTTCTTTCCGTTCCGCTTGCCTGTCGTGAACTGTGACGTCATAGTAAGTCACGCCCCGATTTGGAGCGATGGGATTTTAGCTTACTTTTAGGACTAATTATTTAATAGTATAGATTTTTTTTTTTTTTTCGCGTTTTTGAGAACATTTTTGAAAACTGTGGATCTGGAACTATCAGAAAAATATATAAATGATCAAATCCCCGATGTGTGCAAATTCCTCATTGTTCAGAAATGGCACTCACCAAACTAGGGCACGAAAAGCTGAAAAGGAGGCAGCAAAAGCCACTTTTACAAAAAAGCACTAATCAGGACGGTACATTTTCCCCCTATATATTATTATAGAGAGAGAGAAAAAAATGCGTAAAAAGAATTTTTATATATATAAAAAAGATTAGAAAGATATTAAAAAATAAACAGAAAGCAATCTTGATGCGGTGAACACAAAACTCACCGGGTGTCCATAATAATGAAATACTTAGAGCGCTTGCGGTGGTGGGGCTCGAAGGCGTCATAGTCTTGTAGCTCTGCTAACGATATTGTTAAAAAAATCATATAATTTACTGTAAAATTTTTTAGCAAGGTCGTTGATTCGAAAGCAATCACTTTTTCTGTATTGGGACCTTAATACTATTACTTTAAAGACTGGCAGGCGGCAGCACAGACAATAACCTCATCGAGTTCACGGCTGAAATTCCAGAATTAGTTGTTAAAACTCGATTCTCATATTAAAACGCAATCGGTGTGCCAAGTCATATTTTGGTGGAAAACACCTCAAAACCCGATTTTAGCGGTTGACTCGTAGGTTTATCATTATGTTCTCCTGCTCCCAGTCCTCCATGTTTTTATACCTTTGGGTGGAGGAAAACATAATGGTAAACCTACGAATCAACCGCTAAAATCGGGTTTTGAGGTGTTTTCTACAAAGATATGACTTGGCACACCGATTGCGTTTTAATATGAGAATCGAGTTTTAACAACTAATTCTGGAATTTCAGCCGTGAACTCGATGAGGTGATTGTCTGTGTTGCCGCTTCCCAGTCATTAAAGTAATAGTATTAAGGTCCCAGTACTGAAAAAGTGATTGCTGTCGGAGACTTATCAGCAGCATCAGCGAGAAGAGTTTGTGATTTGGTAAGATATTTTAAATATTTTGTGTCTTGGACACTGCTGAACAGTCGAACAGCATTGAAAGGGTACATAGCTGAGATCAGCTTAACACCCAGGCTATAGATTTAATGTCTTGTATATTTATGAGACATTAGGAAAAGAAAAAGTGTAGTTTTAAAAAATACATGATAAGTAAAAGAAAAAGATTTAATTACTACAGCAAGACCTTTTAAGTTATTTTTAAAATATACATTTTTTGATTCGAATAAAACATGTTATTCTTATTTATTTTGCAAAACAGTTATTTTTTAAATGTGTTTTGTATTTTCTTTAAAAGAATGGAATGTGTTGAGTTGAAAATAAATTATCATCAATTTGTTTGAAGATTGTACAAGCTAGTGATACAGATGAAATTAATTAATTGAATATTTTTGCTGTTAAAATTACTTTATTTACTGAAAAAAGGAAGAAAAAAATTGAAAATTATGCATATTTTTGGTTTTTAGCCCCCGTAGTACGTTTATAACAATCATTGCATTCGGTTTAGCAGTTTTCAAAAAATTCTTCATTTTTCATTTAAGAAAATTATTAATGAGCCGTTCACCGGCAAAATGAATTGGTAGTTATTCAATAGCATTCGAGTAGGATTCAGGTCATTTTTATCCAGCAATGTCCTTCCTTTTTAAACATTGTATCCTAATTGTAATTTTTTACATATTAATTAAAAGAATATATCATCCACATCTATAACGCATATCACATGTATCTATAATTTTCAAACAAATTAAATACGGAAAAAAATTAATTATATTTTCTTTTCTGAATGTGCATTTTTCGTTAAGTTGAATATTATGGACCTTATGCACGCGACGTGAGGTCGAGGCTAAAATTCGTCTGCTTGAGGTATTTACTGGCGGTGTTTAGCATAGCAGTCTATGGAGTGCGAGTTATTAATGCTTGTGTCTTAAAAATACCGCAGAAAAATTCTTTGATGCAGCAGTATATATTTAATATATTATAATCTAAATTCAAACTGTTGTTCTGTATGCGATAAAATTCCCCAAGTTTACAAATTTTCAGTTAAAATGTATGCACTCATCCTGGGTCAAGGCTAAAGTCGTCTGCTAGCGGTGTTTGCGCCTGCGCATATTGGTATTCCGCCGGTGCAGTAACTAGAATAACAGATCATCATACCACCAGCTCTGGCGTCTGACGTCACCTGAATAGGGTCCATTTTAACGGCGATTGTTTTGGATCATTCAATCCCCTCAAGTACTGGTGAAATGGATATAAAATGGACAGATCGAAACAGCAGAATATTTAGCTCCGGAAATTAAATTTATCTCTAGATCAAAAATTTTGTGTTACCTAAGAAAACTTATATATTTCTACATATTTAATGGTAGCGACGGTTTGTTAAAGAATAAGAAATTAGAGAATATGCTGGTAATTAAGCATGAGAAAGGAAATATCGCGAAGGAAGAATTATGAAGGTAGCTATAAATAATAATGTTAATTAATACAAATTATATATGTTTAAAAAATCTTAATTAGTATTATATATATTTAAATAAAAATATTAATATTAATTAGATGTATTTAAATAATCATTAGTTAATATCAATTACATGTGTTTAAATATTTAAAAATCAATATTTATTATATATTTAAATAGTGATAATAATATAAGTAAAATATACTATTATCACTATTTAAGTAATTATTAGTTAATATCAATTATAGATATTTAAATATGAATTAATTAAATATATTTAAATAACAGTATTAATTATATATTTAAATAGTGATAATAATAATTAAAAAATAAATAAAATGTTTAATTATGTTAGCGAAAGATTAACACATTTAACGATTTTCTTTTTTCCCTCATATTATTATCACTATTTAAATATATTATAATATTAAAATTTAAGTATGTATAATTAATATTAATTAATATTTTTATTTAAATATGTATATAATAAATATTAATTAATATTTTTATGTTCCACTCTTTTATAATTACAGATGAAACAAAAATTATTAAAATGAATACTAGTAAATTACTAGCAAGTGCCATGCTTTGTATGGATTCGCGTAGCATTATTTAATAAGATAAATATTTGAAAGTAACAATATTTTTTCTACATTATTTTTGCATCTTTATTAAGCAAATATGTTATTTTATGTTTTGGCGCATTTTAATTTTAGAAATGTAAATTCAGCCAAATAACTAAGAATTTCCTCATAATTTAATTTTTATGATATGAGACTGGCATAAATAAAAGTATTTTCGAAGTAAAATTTTACAAAATATTTTTAAATGTTCAACTAAAAGCTCTTTTAAAGATGTTTTTACATTTTCCAATAGCCTCTGGTGTTTTCTCAAATGGTTTGATATAGGTATGTTTCCAATCATTGTAATTCACATCAAATAATCTTTGATAGCAATCTTAGAATAATATATTCGAAGAGAGCTTGAAGAAAGTTACTTCTTTAAAATCCTATTTTCTGAAAAAACATCTGAAATCTGCTCTTGTTCTTACTAAGAATTATTAACTTATTATATTACTGTTATTATTCAGCCTTCGAATTTGAATAACACTTTATAATATAACGAATTTAACAATTAATTTAATTTGTTTACAATTCTTTTGTTGCCACTTTACAAAAGAAAAATAACAATATACAGGGCTCGCACCGTTCCTAAAATTTTCGCACTTTGCTACCAGTATTTTATTTAAGAATTCTTCATGGTGGATTCCTTTAACATCCATAATAGGATTATACAACTAAGATTATCGTTTTAATTTAGTGGTAGTAAAGTCCGAAAATTTTAGGAACGCTGCGAGCCCTGAATATAGCTCTTTTAAAATACGTAAGTATCGTCTGCGTAAATGATTTCACATAATAAGAATAAATTGTGTATTTGAATTCTTAACACTGAAAATACTTCTACAATTGAATGTAAATAATTGAATTTTCACAAAATTTAATTCATTAGAAATATGCTATAATTTTCATTAAAAAAAGTTATTTTAAAAATTTTATAAAAGAAATCGTGAAACTATTATACGATTAAAAAGGAATGAGCAGCGAAATATGCCTTAGTTTCAACTAATCGTAATAAAGTATTCTATTAAAATGTACATTATGCTCTTGAATAACATGCATTTTTAATCTAAGAAAGTTTAATGTTATTTTACGGTTAGAAGTATAAATTCTGCAGTTATTTTCAATATTTAAAATATTTCGTCTTTGCAAAATGCAGATGTATAGTTTCCTTTCCTTATTTAAATAATTAAACAAAATGGGAAATTTTGATGCAATGATAATATTTCTCGTACTTAATCATTCCAGACTTTATTTATTTTTACTGACTCAATGATTTTTATTTACTGCAAGAAATACGCAGGTTTCATTATCGTTTACAAAAATAAATCCATATAATGGAAAAATATATTCAACAAAATAATATTTTTTTTTTTTTTTTTTTTGTTAAATCATTCGATAAGAAAATAATACTGTCAGAAGCTACGGATAATATTTTATTTTTATCAAGTCCAAAAATATTTCTTTCCTTAATTAAAAGAAAAAAAGCAGTTTTTGAAATATTTTGGCGGAATAGTGAAAATATATTTTATTTAATTAATTACGTATGATTATATCTATAATTACTAATCCAGTGATTTATTTTTTCTTCTAAAAGTATACTGTTTCATTTTTAATTTGCAAAACATCGTCCATAATGGAAAAACTTGTAAAATAAATTAATTAAAATAATAATTTTTTAAGGTTATTCTGAAAAAAAAAATAGTATTGTGCAAATCTAAAAATCATAATTTATTTTTATGTTTGATTTCAAGTCAAAATACTGAATAGTTTTTTTTGTAAAGCGTACGACAACGTGTAATTTGTGTAGCCTAGTAGGGGATTTGCTTCGCTCATCTTAATTAGAGATTTTTTTATATATGAAGGCTAATACTTTTTTTATATCGTCATGAAATATTAGCCGGATACGCGACAGACTTATAAAATAAAATAAAATAATCGTGATAATTATTTTTATTACGATAAAAAATCAGAAAATGTATGTACATAATTTTACTCATTTGATATTTATCTCTTTCAACAGAGCGGTAACACAACTAACATAAAAACATTTTCAATTTTAATTTAGGAGTTATTGCATTTTAATAAATGTTCTTTTAATTATTCAAAAATAGCTTATACGAATTGAAAATGTATTTTAATTATTTAAATGTATTTAAAATAAAATTTTATAACATAATTATAATTAAAATTTAATTATCAATAATATGATTATGTAATTAATGCTATGAAACATACTAGCCGCAAAATAGCAGCTGTTATTAAAGACAAGGATTAAAAATAAAGTCATTGTATTATACCGAACAGTCATTTGACTCATAATGTAGAACATTCTTTAAATTTTCTGGCATGAGTAAAATATTTTACACGTATTTTTATACTAGTAACAGAAGTTTCAATCTAACGTCACGGGTTACGAAGCATATTTAAAACCATTTTTTTCAAATTAAAAACTCTATTAGATTTATTACATTTTAAGATTTTTTTTTTAGATCATCCGATAATAGTACTGTAAAACATTTTTATATGAAAAATAAAAATTGCTTATTCAAATAAAGTATTAAATTTTTCGTTACTTTCGTATTAACCAAATACCTGTTGTAAAGAGCACAAAAAACCGACAAAGGTTTTTGACTGAGCATTTTTTTTTTATGATTATTTAAGTGTTTAGGCACGTAGTTCAACTATATATCTTTAAGATTTCTCTAAAATTAAAAGCTTTCAAAATAAATTAATTAAAATATTTCATATTTTAATTAATTAATTTTTTTATGAATATTTAATATCATCATGAAATATTAGCCGGATACTGGACAGATTAAAAAAATAAAGAAAAAAATTCGTGGGAATTATTTTTATTACGCTAAAAATCAGAAAATTTATGTACAGTTATCAAACAAATTGCATCATAAAGTTTATGTTTTCCCTATTCGTCAATACAAAAATTAAACTTGCTGGATATTTAGAATTAAAGTGCATAGACTGATAAGCATGAACAACACACCTTTTACAAAAATGTTCCAGATCTTTTAGTCAGGTGTGATTACCTATCTGAAAGAAAAAAAAAAATCCCGTAGTTATCACCTTATATGTATTGAAATTTTTTGAAATGTGTGTTTCTATTTTTATAAAAACTACTGTGGTGAATTTCATGCTCTTAACATGGGTTATAGAGATACTAAAGACGCATAACTGTGATTTTGCTTGCATAATATTCTGTTAGTAAGTGCTGCGTGAAAAGAAGATAAACTCTAACACGTCCGATGATTGCAACGATAAGTTCAATATGATTACGTAATTAATGCTATGAAGTATAGGAACCGCTAAAGGAGCACTTCATACCATGAAGATGCTCATTTGTTATTTTAATCCAAGTATGCAAAACAAATCCTGCGTCGATTTCTTTTAAACATTAATAGTTTAATTATACCGGTTTGAGTCGAATATTTTATAGCTTATTTATTGTGCGTTAATTCTGGCGTTATGAATTTCAATTTTTCAAATTTAATTGAATATGGTGTGTTTTGATATACTGAAGGTGCAAATGTTATCTCTTTTTATTATTATTATTCAAAATAGCTAAACAGATAATATCTTTCACGTAAATGAGAAAAAATCCGTTTCGAAAATTATTTCAAATGAAATATTTAATAAAATTTCATCTGTTTAAACTTTTCTGACTAATAATGAAGTACTTAACGTTATATTACACTCCTGAAGATGGTTTTGAAGGTTAAACCGAAACGTAGAATTTTCTTTTATTCTTGTATTTTTATTTTTACATCGTCTTTAAATTTATGAATAAAATATACGTTGGATAGCAACCTTTCTGAATGTTTCAAGAGACGTGTTATTAACATATGAGAAATTTCTGCAGAAAAATAGCCTCCCAACTCCAAGTTCATCTCTAGTTTCAAGAAACATTTTAACAATAAAAATAAATATAAAATATTGTGTGTAATTTTAACGAACTGATTGTCTCATTATTTTATCTGGTATTTTTAATGGGTATTAATTAAGCATTTTATTTTATTTTTTATCAGTAATAATATTTATTATCCTAATTTCATTCAAATTAAGTTTTTAAATTTCATTTCTTAATTTGTTTCAGAATTTATAAAAGGAAAAGAAAGATAAAAGTACACCGTATATCATTAGCCTATACAGGTTTCGTACGGGTACCGATATTTTCAAGACCAAATATCAGTATTTTTTTAAAAGAAAAATAATTCAATTTTTTACGCGCAAAATTTCGCCTTCTTTAAGGAGAGATTTTCTATAAGAAAATGCTGGTAGCGAAGAATTTCTTAGCCTGGAAATTCAAGAACCCGTACGAACCCTGCTATATCTGTAGTCAAGAAGGTGCTCCTCCCACAATATCTGTTTTTGTTGTTGTTATTGTTGTTGTTTTAAGTAATTCGTTTTTAAAAATCTCTGCAAAATATTTATGCAGGACTTATAGAATATTTTACTATTAAATATGATCAAGATCAGAATTCGGAAATAGTGGCAGTAAAGTGCTTTCAAGAGTTAGGACATCTTATAATTGGGATAATATATGCTATATAATACTATATTAAATGAAAATTTGTGTACCGATGCTATGTTTCGATAAAATAATAATAATAATAATAATAATGCAGCTTCGTTTCACTCTTTCATGTCTATTAAAAGGGAAATTATTTTAAGAGTTACATGTTCTAAGGGGCTGTGTATATATAGCGTTATCAACTTTTTGGTAATTTTGTACCACGTCCCCCCCTTACAATATCATACGTTATCATCCCTCGACCCCCCTCCCCCCCGGTAATGATATCGTTATCAATGTCTAAAAATTCTTTAGATTTTTTAAATTTTTTTTCTTTTGTTTGGAATACGAAATATGGTTACGTATACTTTCCGCATACTTTATTGATTCAAATGAAGAGAAGTCAATAAAATATCAGTTTATATATCAAATAACATTTAAAAGAAATAGTTACTGTTTAAAAGTATTTAATAATAGCTTTTTGTTTCATAATGCTTTCAACAGTAATAATGTCTTTTTGCACTTGTCTCTCCATGGGGTGGGGCAGACGGAACTTTTTATCAACAAAACAGGTAAACAATATTCTTTCTTTCTTGTTTACTATTAAACCCAAGTATCATTTCAAACATAGTTCGCATATGGTTTGTCGAACAGCGGATTATATATGCATAACGTATGACAGAAGAATAGAAATGCCAAGCGTTGGGGTGTTCCATATTTTAGCATTGAATAATTTTATAATCACTTAATGATTTTAATATAACTTACTTTGTACATTCATAAATATAGATAACATACTAAAATGATAACGTTATATATGCATAGCCCCTAATGCTCGTCTCTTACTATACAACAAGGAGAACATTATACCATAAAGTCTCACTTGTTATTTTAATCGCCCTAAATGAAAAAGACTTTAAACAGCAATTTGGCGTTCTTTATTTGCATATTTTATTTGCATATTTTACTTATTTAAATAAAGAGAAGAAATTCATAAGATATCACTGTTATATAAGAAATAACTTTATATCAAATAACATTTTAAAGAAATATTGTTTACTTGCACTTCGCCCTTGCACGGGGCTAAACAGAACTTCTTGTAAACAAAACAGGCGGACAACATTCTTCCCCATCTTTTACTAGCAAAAATAACAAGTATAATTTCGAATCTGGTTTCTCTAACAAAGAATTATTACGCATATGGCAGGAGAATATTGATGGCGAACGTTGGGTTATTCCCTATTTTGGAAAAAAATGTTTTATAATCATTCAATGGTTTTAATTATAACTTTGTATTTTCATAAAAAGAAGAAAACAGACTTAACCCCTTAACGGTCGCATTAAATTGCGGTTTAAAAATTCAAATTGCTCATTGGCACCACTTTTTTGAAAAAAGAAATATTCAACTTATTTAATGACACGTAAAATGATACCATAAGAAAGCCAATTACACTCTATTATAAAACTGGTGGGAATCAAACAATCTCAGCAAAACACACAGCCCGTGAATATCACGTGAGCGAGAATTAAGGGGTTAAAAAAATTAAGATAACGGAAGTAAAGAAAAAGATACCAAAAAAGTAAATTTTGTTTTGATCAAAAATCATAACGATATATAACGATATCAAATGATAACCCCTTCCCCTACAGATATCCTATGGTGTCAAGTGCCAGACCCCCCCCCCACACACACGCTCCCCCCTAAAGTGATAGGTTATATATGTACACTGTTCAGCCCCATAGCTTTCTTCTATGTGAAAATCATTGTAGGCAAATGATTTTCACCATGATTACACCCCCCCCCACACACGCTCCCCCCTAAAGTGATACGTTATATATGTACACTGTTCAGCCCCATAGCTTTCTTCTATGTGAAAATCATTGTAGGCAAATGATTTTCACCATGATTACCCCCCCACACACACACACGCTCCCCCCTAAAGTGATACGTTATATACGTACACTGTTCAGCCCCATAGCTTTCTTCTATGTGAAAATCATTGTAGGCAAAATGATTTTCACCATGATTACCCCCCCCACACACACACACGCTCCCCCCTAAAGTGATACGTTATATATGTACACTGTTCAGCCCATAGCTTTCTTATATGTGAAAATCATTGTAGGCAAATGATTTTCACCTTGATTACCCACCCCACACACACACGCTCCCCCCTAAAGTGATACGTTATATACGTACACTGTTCAGCCCCATAGCTTTCTTCTATGTGAAAATCATTGTAGGCAAAATGATTTTCACCATGATTACCCCCCACACACACACACACGCTCCCCCCTAAAGTGATACGTTATATATGTACACTGTTCAGCCCATAGCTTTCTTATATGTGAAAATCATTGTAGGCAAATGATTTTCACCTTGATTACCCACCCACACACACACGCTCCCCCCTAAAGTGATACGTTATATATGTACACTGTTCAGCCCCATAGCTTTCTTCAATGTGAAAATCATTGTAGGCAAATGATTTTCACCATGATTACCCCCCCCCCACACACACGCTCCCCCCTAAAGTGATACGTTATATATGTACACTGTTCAGCCCCATAGCTTTCTTCTATTTGAAAATCATTGTAGGCAAATGATTTTCACCTTGATTAACCCCCCCACACACACGCTCCCCCCTAAAGTGATACGTTATATATGTACACTGTTCAGCCCCATAGCTTTCTTCTATGTGAAAATCATTGTAGGCAAATGATTTTCACCATGATTACCCCCCACACACACACAGGCTCCCCCCTAAAGTGATACGTTATATATGTACACTGTTCGGCCCCATAGCTTTCTTCTATGATAAAATCATTGTAGGCAAATGATTTTCACCTTGATTACCCCCCCCCCACACACACGCTCCCCCCTAAAGTGATAAGTTATATATGTACACTGTTCAGCCCCATAGCTTTCTTCTATGTGAAAATCATTGTAGGCAAATTATTTTCACCTTGATTACCTCCCCCCACACACACGCTCCCCCTAAAGTGATACGTTATATATGTACACTGTTCAGGCCCATAGCTTTCTTCTATGTGAAAATCATTGTAGGCAAATGATTTTCACCTTGATTACCCCCCCCCACACACGCTCCCCCCTAAAGTGATACATTATATATGTACACTGTTCAGCCCCATAGCTTTCTACTATGTGAAAATCATTGTAGGCAAATGATTTTCACCTTGATTACCCCCCCCCACACACACACACACGCTCCCCCCTAAAGTGATACGTTATATATGTACACTGCTCAGCCCCATAGCTTTCTTCAATGTGAAAATCATTGTAGGCAAATGATTTTCACCTGAATTACCCCCCCCACACACGCTCCCTCCTAAAGTGATACGTTATATATGTACACTGTTCAGCCCCATAGCTTTCTTCTATGTGAAAATCATTGTAGGCAAATGATTTTCACCTTGATTAACCCCCCCACACACACGCTCCCCCCCTAAAGTGATACGTTATATATGTACACTGTTCAGCCCCATAGCTTTCTTCTATGTGAAAATCATTGTAGGCAAATGATTTTCAGCATGATTACCCCACCCCCCACACACACGCTCCCCCCTAAAGTGATACGTTATATATGTACACTGTTCAGCCCCATAGCTTTCTTCTATGTGAAAATCATTGTAAGCAAATGATTTTCACCATGATTACCCCCCCACACACACACGCTCCCTCCTACAGTGATACGTTATACATGTACACTGTTCAGCCCCATAGCTTTCTTCTATGTGAAAATCATTGTAGGCAAATGATTTTCACCTTGATTACCCCCCCCCCCCACACTCACACACGCTCCCCCCTAAAGTGATACGTTATATATGTACACTGTTCAGCCCCATAGCTTTCTTCTATGTGAAAATCATTGTAGGCAAATGATTTTCACCTTGATTCCCCCCCACACACACACGCTCCCCCCTAAAGTGATACATTATATATGTACACTGTTCAGCCCCGTAGCTTTCTTCTATGTGAAAATCATTGTAGGCAAATAATTTTCACCATGATTACCCACACACACACACACACGCTCCCCCCTAAAGTGACACGTTATACATGTACACTGTTCAGCCCCATAGCTTTCTTCTATGTGAAAATCATTGTAGGCAAATGATTTTCACATTGATTACCCCCCCCACACACACACACACACACGCTCCCCCCTAAATTGATACGTTATATATGTTCACTGTTCAGCCCCATAGCTTTCTTCTATGTGAAAATCATTGTAGGCAAATGATTTTCACCTTGATTACCCCCCACACACACACGCTCCCCCCTAAAGTGATACGTTATGTATGTACACTGTTCAGCCCCATAGCTTTCTTCTATGTGAAAATCATTGTAGGCAAATGATTTTCACCTTGATTACCCCACCCCCCATAAACACGCTCCCGCCTAAAGTGATACGTTATATATGTTCACTGTTCAGCCCCATAGCTTTCTTCTATGTGAAAATCATTGTAGGCAAACGATTTTCACCTTGATTACCCCCCACACACACACGCTCCCCCCTAAAGTGATACGTTATATATGTACACTGTTCAGCCCCATAGCTTTCTTCTATGTGAAAATCATTGTAGGCAAATGATTTTCACCATGATTACCCCCCACACACGCCCCCCCCCTTAAGGGATACGTTATATATGTACACTGTTCAGCCCGATAGCTTTCTTCTATGTGAAAATCATTGTAGGCAAATGATTTTCACCATGATTACCCCCCCCACACACACACGCTCCCTCCTAAAGTGACACGTTATATATGTACACTGTTCAGCCCGATAGCTTTCTTCTATGTGAAAATCATTGTAGGCAAATGATTTTCACATTGATTACCCCCCCACACACACACACGCTCCCCCCTAAAGTGATACGTTATATATGTTCACTGTTCAGCCCCATAGCTTTCTTCTATGTGAAAATCATTGTAGGCAAATGATTTTCACCTTGATTACCCCCCCACACACACACGCTCCCCCCTAAAGTGATACGTTATATATGTACACTGTTCAGCCCCATAGCTTTCTTCTATGTGAAAATCATTGTAGGCAAATGATTTTCACATTGATTACCCCCCCCACACACACACGCTCCCCCCTAAAGTGATACGTTATATATGTACACTGTTCAGCCCGATAGCTTTCTTCTATGTGAAAATCATTGTAGACAAATGATTTTCACCTTGATTACCCCCCCACACAAACACACGCTCCCCCGTAAAGTGATACCTTATATATGTACACTGTTCAGCCCCATACCTTTTTTCTATGTGAAAATCATTGTAGGCAAATGATTTTCACCATGATTACCCCCCACACACACACGCTCCCCCGTAAGTGATACGTTATATATGTACACTGTTCAGCCCCATAGCTTTCTTCTATGTGAAAATCATTGTAGGCAAATGATTTTCACCTTGATAACCCCCCCCACACACACACACGCTCCCCCCTAAAATGATCCGTTATATATGTACACTGTTCAGCCCGATAGCTTTCTTCTATATGAAAATCATTGTAGGCAAATGATTTTCACCTTGATTACCCCCCCCACACACACACACACACGCTCTCCCGTAAAGTGATACGTTATATATGTACACTGTTCAGCCCCATAGCTTTCTTCTATGTGAAAATCATTGTAGACAAATGATTTTCACCATGACTACCCCCCCACACACACGCTCCCCCCTAAAGTGATACGTTATATATGTACACTGTTCAGCCCCATAGCTTTCTTCTATGTGAAAATCATTGTAGGCAAATGATTTTCACCTTGAATACCCCCCCCACACACACGCTCCCCCTAAAGTGATACGTTATATATGTACACTGTTCAGCCCCATAGCATTTTTCTATGTGAAAATCATTGTAGGCAAATGATTTTCACCATGATTACCCCCCACACACACACGCTCCCCCCTAAAGTGACACGTTATATATGTACACTGTTCAGCCCATAGTTTTCTTCTATGTGAAAATCTATGTAGGCAAATGATTTTCACCTTGATTACCCCCCCCACACACACAATCCCCCCTAATGTGATACGTTATATATGTACACTGTTCAGCCCCATAGCTTTCTTCTATGTGAAAATCATTGTAGGCAAATGATTTTCACCTTGATTACCCCCCCACACACACACATACACACACGCTCCCCCCTAAAGTGATACGTTATATATGTACACTGTTCAGCCCCGTAGCTTTCTTCTATGTGAAAATCATTGTAGGCAAATAATTTTCACCATGATTACCCCCCCACACACACGCTCCCCCCTAAAGTGACACGTTATATATGTACACTGTTCAGCCCCATAGCTTTCTTCTATGTGAAAATCATTGTAGGTAAAAGATTTTCACCTTGATTACCCCCCACACACACACGCTCCCCCCTAAATTGATACGTTATATATGTACACTGTTCAGCCCCATAGCTTTCTTCTATGTGAAAATCATTGTAGGCAAATGATTTTCACATTGATTACCCCCCCCCACACACACGCTCCCCCCTAAATTGATACGTTATATATGTTCACTGTTCAGCCACATAGCTTTCTTCTATGTGAAAATCATTGTAGACAAATGATTTTCACCTTGATTACCCCCCCCCCCCACACACACACGCTCCCCCCCTAAAGTGATACGTTATATATGTACACTGTTCAGCCCCATAGCTTTCTTCTATGTGAAAATCATTGTAGGCAAATGATTTTCAGCATGATTACCCCACCCCCCACACACACGCTCCCCCCTAAAGTGATACGTTATATATGTACACTGTTCAGCCCATAGCTTTCTTATATGTGAAAATCATTGTAGGCAAATGATTTTCACCTTGATTACCCACCCCACACACACACGCTCCCCCCTAAAGTGATACGTTATATACGTACACTGTTCAGCCCCATAGCTTTCTTCTATGTGAAAATCATTGTAGGCAAAATGATTTTCACCATGATTACCCCCCCCACACACACACACACGCTCCCCCCTAAAGTGATACGTTATATATGTACACTGTTCAGCCCATAGCTTTCTTATATGTGAAAATCATTGTAGGCAAATGATTTTCACCTTGATTACCCACCCACACACACACGCTCCCCCCTAAAGTGATACGTTATATATGTACACTGTTCGGCCCCATAGCTTTCTTCTATGATAAAATCATTGTAGGCAAATGATTTTCACCTTGATTACCCCCCCCCACACACACGCTCCCCCCTAAAGTGATAAGTTATATATGTACACTGTTCAGCCCCATAGCTTTCTTCTATGTGAAAATCATTGTAGGCAAATTATTTTCACCTTGATTACCTCCCCCCACACACACGCTCCCCCTAAAGTGATACGTTATATATGTACACTGTTCAGGCCCATAGCTTTCTTCTATGTGAAAATCATTGTAGGCAAATGATTTTCACCTTGATTACCCCCCCCACACACGCTCCCCCCTAAAGTGATACATTATATATGTACACTGTTCAGCCCCATAGCTTTCTACTATGTGAAAATCATTGTAGGCAAATGATTTTCACCTTGATTACCCCCCCCACACACACACACACGCTCCCCCCTAAAGTGATACGTTATATATGTACACTGCTCAGCCCCATAGCTTTCTTCAATGTGAAAATCATTGTAGGCAAATGATTTTCACCTGAATTACCCCCCCCCCACACACGCTCCCTCCTAAAGTGATACGTTATATATGTACACTGTTCAGCCCCATAGCTTTCTTCTATGTGAAAATCATTGTAGGCAAATGATTTTCACCTTGATTAACCCCCCCACACACACGCTCCCCCCCTAAAGTGATACGTTATATATGTACACTGTTCAGCCCCATAGCTTTCTTCTATGTGAAAATCATTGTAGGCAAATGATTTTCAGCATGATTACCCCACCCCCCACACACACGCTCCCCCCTAAAGTGATACGTTATATATGTACACTGTTCAGCCCCATAGCTTTCTTCTATGTGAAAATCATTGTAAGCAAATGATTTTCACCATGATTACCCCCCCCCCCCCCACACACACGCTCCCTCCTACAGTGATACGTTATACATGTACACTGTTCAGCCCCATAGCTTTCTTCTATGTGAAAATCATTGTAGGCAAATGATTTTCACCTTGATTACCCCCCCCCACACTCACACACGCTCCCCCCTAAAGTGATACGTTATATATGTACACTGTTCAGCCCCATAGCTTTCTTCTATGTGAAAATCATTGTAGGCAAATGATTTTCACCTTGATTCCCCCCCACACACACACGCTCCCCCCTAAAGTGATACATTATATATGTACACTGTTCAGCCCCGTAGCTTTCTTCTATGTGAAAATCATTGTAGGCAAATAATTTTCACCATGATTACCCCCACACACACACACACGCTCCCCCCTAAAGTGACACGTTATACATGTACACTGTTCAGCCCCATAGCTTTCTTCTATGTGAAAATCATTGTAGGCAAACGATTTTCACCTTGATTACCCCCCCCCCACACACACACGCTCCCCCCTAAAGTGATACGTTATATATGTACACTGTTCAGCCCCATAGCTTTCTTCTATGTGAAAATCATTGTAGGCAAATGATTTTCACATTGATTACCCCCCCCCACACACACGCTCCCCCCTAAATTGATACGTTATATATGTTCACTGTTCAGCCACATAGCTTTCTTCTATGTGAAAATCATTGTAGACAAATGATTTTCACCTTGATTACCCCCCCCCACACACACACACACACGCTCCCCCCCTAAAGTGATACGTTATATATGTACACTGTTCAGCCCCATAGCTTTCTTCTATGTGAAAATCATTGTAGGCAAATGATTTTCAGCATGATTACCCCACCCCCCACACACACGCTCCCCCCTAAAGTGATACGTTATATATGTACACTGTTCAGCCCCATAGCTTTCTTCTATGTGAAAATCATTGTAGGCAAATGATTTTCACCATGATTACCCCCCCCACACACACACACGCTCCCCCCTAAAGTGATACGTTATATACGTACACTGTTCAGCCCCATAGCTTTCTTCTATGTGAAAATCATTGTAGGCAAAATGATTTTCACCATGATTACCCCCCCACACACACACACGCTCCCCCCTAAAGTGATACGTTATATATGTACACTGTTCAGCCCATAGCTTTCTTATATGTGAAAATCATTGTAGGCAAATGATTTTCACCTTGATTACCCACCCCACACACACACGCTCCCCCCTAAAGTGATACGTTATATACGTACACTGTTCAGCCCCATAGCTTTCTTCTATGTGAAAATCATTGTAGGCAAAATGATTTTCACCATGATTACCCCCCCCCACACACACACACGCTCCCCCCTAAAGTGATACGTTATATATGTACACTGTTCAGCCCATAGCTTTCTTATATGTGAAAATCATTGTAGGCAAATGATTTTCACCTTGATTACCCACCCACACACACACGCTCCCCCCTAAAGTGATACGTTATATATGTACACTGTTCAGCCCCATAGCTTTCTTCAATGTGAAAATCATTGTAGGCAAATGATTTTCACCATGATTACCCCCCCCCACACACACACGCTCCCCCCTAAAGTGATACGTTATATATGTACACTGTTCAGCCCCATAGCTTTCTTCTATTTGAAAATCATTGTAGGCAAATGATTTTCACCTTGATTAACCCCCCCACACACACGCTCCCCCCTAAAGTGATACGTTATATATGTACACTGTTCAGCCCCATAGCTTTCTTCTATGTGAAAATCATTGTAGGCAAATGATTTTCACCATGATTACCCCCCACACACACAGGCTCCCCCCTAAAGTGATACGTTATATATGTACACTGTTCGGCCCCATAGCTTTCTTCTATGATAAAATCATTGTAGGCAAATGATTTTCACCTTGATTACCCCCCCCCACACACACGCTCCCCCCTAAAGTGATAAGTTATATATGTACACTGTTCAGCCCCATAGCTTTCTTCTATGTGAAAATCATTGTAGGCAAATTATTTTCACCTTGATTACCTCCCCCCACACACACGCTCCCCCTAAAGTGATACGTTATATATGTACACTGTTCAGGCCCATAGCTTTCTTCTATGTGAAAATCATTGTAGGCAAATGATTTTCACCTTGATTACCCCCCCCCACACACGCTCCCCCCTAAAGTGATACATTATATATGTACACTGTTCAGCCCCATAGCTTTCTACTATGTGAAAATCATTGTAGGCAAATGATTTTCACCTTGATTACCCCCCCCCCCACACACACACACGCTCCCCCCTAAAGTGATACGTTATATATGTACACTGCTCAGCCCCATAGCTTTCTTCAATGTGAAAATCATTGTAGGCAAATGATTTTCACCTGAATTACCCCCCCCACACACGCTCCCTCCTAAAGTGATACGTTATATATGTACACTGTTCAGCCCCATAGCTTTCTTCTATGTGAAAATCATTGTAGGCAAATGATTTTCACCTTGATTAACCCCCCCACACACACGCTCCCCCCCTAAAGTGATACGTTATATATGTACACTGTTCAGCCCCATAGCTTTCTTCTATGTGAAAATCATTGTAGGCAAATGATTTTCAGCATGATTACCCCACCCCCCACACACACGCTCCCCCCTAAAGTGATACGTTATATATGTACACTGTTCAGCCCCATAGCTTTCTTCTATGTGAAAATCATTGTAAGCAAATGATTTTCACCATGATTACCCCCCCCCACACACACGCTCCCTCCTACAGTGATACGTTATACATGTACACTGTTCAGCCCCATAGCTTTCTTCTATGTGAAAATCATTGTAGGCAAATGATTTTCACCTTGATTACCCCCCCCCCACACTCACACACGCTCCCCCCTAAAGTGATACGTTATATATGTACACTGTTCAGCCCCATAGCTTTCTTCTATGTGAAAATCATTGTAGGCAAATGATTTTCACCTTGATTCCCCCCCACACACACACGCTCCCCCCTAAAGTGATACATTATATATGTACACTGTTCAGCCCCGTAGCTTTCTTCTATGTGAAAATCATTGTAGGCAAATAATTTTCACCATGATTACCCACACACACACACACACGCTCCCCCCTAAAGTGACACGTTATACATGTACACTGTTCAGCCCCATAGCTTTCTTCTATGTGAAAATCATTGTAGGCAAACGATTTTCACCTTGATTACCCCCCCCCACACACACGCTCCCCCCTAAAGTGATACGTTATATATGTACACTGTTCAGCCCGATAGCTTTCTTCTATGTGAAAATCATTGTAGGCAAATGATTTTCACCATGATTACCCCCCACACACGCCCCCCCCTAAAGGGATACGTTATATATGTACACTGTTCAGCCCGATAGCTTTCTTCTATGTGAAAATCATTGTAGGCAAATGATTTTCACCATGATTACCCCCCCCACACACACACGCTCCCTCCTAAAGTGACACGTTATATATGTACACTGTTCAGCCCGATAGCTTTCTTCTATGTGAAAATCATTGTAGGCAAATGATTTTCACATTGATTACCCCCCCCACACACACACACGCTCCCCCCTAAAGTGATACGTTATATATGTTCACTGTTCAGCCCCATAGCTTTCTTCTATGTGAAAATCATTGTAGGCAAATGATTTTCACCTTGATTACCCCCCCACACACACACGCTCCCCCCTAAAGTGATACGTTATATATGTACACTGTTCAGCCCCATAGCTTTCTTCTATGTGAAAATCATTGTAGGCAAATGATTTTCACATTGATTACCCCCCCACACACACACACGCTCCCCCCTAAAGTGATACGTTATATATGTACACTGTTCAGCCCGATAGCTTTCTTCTATGTGAAAATCATTGTAGGCAAATGATTTTCACCTTGATTACCCCCCCCACACAAACACACGCTCCCCCGTAAAGTGATACCTTATATATGTACACTGTTCAGCCCCATACCTTTTTTCTATGTGAAAATCATTGTAGGCAAATGATTTTCACCATGATTACCCCCCACACACACACGCTCCCCCGTAAGTGATACGTTATATATGTACACTGTTCAGCCCCATAGCTTTCTTCTATGTGAAAATCATTGTAGGCAAATGATTTTCACCTCGATAACCCCCCCCACACACACACACGCTCCCCCCTAAAATGATCCGTTATATATGTACACTGTTCAGCCCGATAGCTTTCTTCTATATGAAAATCATTGTAGGCAAATGATTTTCACCTTGATTACCCCCCACACACACACACACACACGCTCTCCCGTAAAGTGATACGTTATATATGTACACTGTTCAGCCCCATAGCTTTCTTCTATGTGAAAATCATTGTAGACAAATGATTTTCACCATGACTACCCCCCCACACACACGCTCCCCCCTAAAGTGATACGTTATATATGTACACTGTTCAGCCCCATAGCTTTCTTCTATGTGAAAATCATTGTAGGCAAATGATTTTCACCTTGAATACCCCCCACACACACACGCTCCCCCTAAAGTGATACGTTATATATGTACACTGTTCAGCCCCATAGCATTTTTCTATGTGAAAATCATTGTAGGCAAATGATTTTCACCATGATTACCCCCCCCACACACACACGCTCCCCCCTAAAGTGACACGTTATATATGTACACTGTTCAGCCCATAGTTTTCTTCTATGTGAAAATCTATGTAGGCAAATGATTTTCACCTTGATTACCCCCCCACACACACACAATCCCCCCTAATGTGATACGTTATATATGTACACTGTTCAGCCCCATAGCTTTCTTCTATGTGAAAATCATTGTAGGCAAATGATTTTCACCTTGATTACCCCCCCACACACACACATACACACACGCTCCCCCCTAAAGTGATACGTTATATATGTACACTGTTCAGCCCCGTAGCTTTCTTCTATGTGAAAATCATTGTAGGCAAATAATTTTCACCATGATTACCCCCCCCACACACACGCTCCCCCCTAAAGTGACACGTTATATATGCACACTGTTCCGCCCCATAGCTTTCTTCTATGTGAAAATCATTGTAGGTAAAAGATTTTCACCTTGATTACCCCCACACACACACGCTCCCCCCTAAATTGATACGTTATATATGTACACTGTTCAGCCCCATAGCTTTCTTCTATGTGAAAATCATTGTAGGCAAATGATTTTCACATTGATTACCCCCCCCCACACACACACGCTCCCCCCTAAATTGATACGTTATATATGTTCACTGTTCAGCCACATAGCTTTCTTCTATGTGAAAATCATTGTAGGCAAATGATTTTCACCTTGATTACCCCCCCCACACACACACACACGCTCCCCCCCTAAAGTGATACGTTATATATGTACACTGTTCAGCCCCATAGCTTTCTTCTATGTGAAAATCATTTTAGGCAAATGATTTTCACCATGATTACCCCCCCCCCACACACACGCTCCCCCCTAAAGGGATACGTTATATATGTACACTGTTCAGCCCGATAGCTTTCTTCTATGTGAAAATCATTGTAGGCAAATGATTTTCACGATGATTACCCCCCCCATACACACACACACGCTCCCCCCTAAAGTGACACGTTATATATGTACACTGTTCAGCCCGATAGCTTTCTTCTATGTGAAAATCATTGTAGGCAAATGATTTTCACATTGATTACCCCCCCCCCACACACACACGCTCCCCCCTAAAGTGATACGTTATATATGTTCACTGTTCAGCCCCATAGCTTTCTTCTATGTGAAAATCAATTTAGGCAAATGATTTTCACCTTGATTACCCCCCCCCACACACACACGCTCCCCCCTAAAGTGATACGTTATATATGTACACTGTTCATCCCCATAGCTTTCTTCTATGTGAAAATCATTGTAGGCAAATGATTTTCACATTGATTACCCCCCCCACACACACACGCTCCCCCCTAAAGTGATACGTTATATATGTACACTGTTCAGCCCGATAGCTTTCTTCTATGTGAAAATCATTGTAGGCAAATGATTTTCAACTTGATTACCCCCCCCACACACACACACACGCTCCCCCGTAAAGTGATACCTTATATATGTACACTGTTCAGCCCCATACCTTTTTTCTATGTGAAAATCATTGTAGGCAAATGATTTTCACCATGATTACCCCCTACACACACACGCTCCCCCGTAAGTGATACGTTATATATGTACACTGTTCAGCCCCATAGCTTTCTTCTATGTGAAAATCATTGTAGGCAAATTATTTTCACCTTGATTCCCCCCACACACACACACGCTCCCCCCTAAAGTGATACATTATATATGTACACTTTTCAGCCCCATAGCTTTCTTCTATGTGAAAATCATTGTAGGCAAATAATTTTCACCATGATTACCCCCCCCCACACACACGCTCCCCCCTAAAGTGACACGCTATATACGTACACTGTTCAGCCCCATAGCTTTCTTCTATGTGAAAATCATTGTAGGCAAATGATTTTCACCTTGATTACCCCCACATACACACGCTCCCCCCTAAAGTGATACGTTATATATGTACACTGTTCAGCCCCATAGCTTTCTTCTATGTGAAAATCATTGTAGGCAAATGATTTTCACCTTGATTACCCCCACATACACACGCTCCCCCCTAAAGTGATACGTTATATATGTACACTGTTCAGCCCCATAGCTTTCTTCTATGTGAAAATCATTGTAGGCAAATGATTTTCACCTTGATTAACCCCCCCACACACACACACACGCTCCCCCCTAAAGTGATACATTATATATGTACACTGTTCAGCCCAATAGCTTTCTTCTATGTGAAAATCATTGTAGGCAAATTATTTTCACCTTGATAACCCCCCCCACACACACGCTCCCCCCTAAAGTGATACGTTATATATGTACACTGTTCAGCCCCATAGCTTTCTTCTATGTGAAAATCATTGTAGGCAAATGATTTTCACATTGATTACCCCCCCCCACACACACACGCTCCCCCCTAAAGTGATACGTTATATATGTACACTGTTCAGCCCCATAGCTTTCTTCTATGTGAAAATCATTGTAGGCAAATGATTTTCACATTGATTACCCCCCCCCACACACACACGCTCCCCCCTAAAGTGATACGTTATATATGTACACTGTTCAGACCGATAGCTTTCTTCTATGTGAAAATCATTGTAGGCAAATGATTTTCACCTTGATTACCCCCCCCACACACACACACACGCTCTCCCGTAAAGTGATACATTATATATGTACACTGTTCAGCCCCATAGCTTTCTTCTATCTGAAAATCATTGTAGGCAAATGATTTTCACCATGATTACCCCCCACACACACACACACACACGCTCCCCCCTAAAGTGATACGTTATATATGTACACTGTTCAGCCCCATAGCTTTCTTCTATGTGAAAATCATTGTAGGCAAATGATTTTCACCTTGATTAACCCCCCCACACACACACGCTCCCCCTAAAGTGATACGTTATATATGTTCACTGTTCAGCCCCATAGCTTTCTTCTATGTGAAAATCATTGTAGGCAAATGATTTTCACCTTGATTACCCCCCGCACACACACACGCTCCCCCCTAAAGTGATACGTTATATATGTACACTGTTCAGCCCCATAGCTTTCTTCTATGTGAAAATCATTGTAGACAAATGATTTTCACCTTGATTACCCCTTACACACACACACGCTCCCCCCTAAAGTGACACGTTATATATGTACACTGTTCAGCCCCATAGCTTTCTTCTATGTGAAAATCCTTGTAGGCAAATGATTTCCACCTTGATTACCCCCCCGCACACACACGCTCCCCCCTAAAGTGATACGTTATATTTGTACACTGTTCAGCCCCATAGCTTTCTTCTATGTGAAAATCATTGTAGGCAAATGATTTTCACCTTGATTACCCCGCCCCACACACACACACGCTCCCCCCCTAAAGTGATACGTTATATATGTACACTGTTCAGCCCCATAGCTTTCTTCTATGTGAAAATCATTGTAGACAAATGATTTTCACCTTGATTACCCCCCACACACACACGCTCCCCCCTAAAGTGATACGTTATATATGTACACTGTTCAGCCCCATAGCTTTGTTCTATGTGAAAATCATTGTAGGCAAATGATTTTCACCTTGATTACCCCCCCCACACACACACACACGCTCCCCCCTAAAGTGATACGTTATATACGTACACTGTTCAGCCCTATAGCTTTCTTCTATGTGAAAATCATTGTAGGCAAAATGATTTTCACCATGATTACCCCCCCCACACACACACGCTCCCCCCTAAAGTGATACGTTATATATGTACACTGTTCAGCCCCATAGCTTTCTTCTATGTGAAAATCATTGTAGACAAATGATTTTCACCTTGATTACCCCTTACACACACACACGCTCCCCCCTAAAGTGACACGTTATATATGTACACTGTTCAGCCCATAGCTTTCTTATATGTGAAAATCATTGTAGGCAAATGATTTTCACCTTGATTATCCACCCCACACACACACGCTCCCCCCTAAAGTGATACGTTATATACGTACACTGTTCAGCATCATAGCTTTCTTCTATGTGAAAATCATTGTAGGCAAAATGATTTTCACCATGATTACCCCCCACACACACACACACGCTCCCCCCTAAAGTGATACGTTATATATGTACACTGTTCAGCCCATAGCTTTCTTATATGTGAAAATCATTGTAGGCAAATGATTTTCACCTTGATTACCCACCCACACACACACGCTCCCCCTTAAAGTGATACGTTATATATGTACACTGTTCAGCCCCATAGCTTTCTTCAATGTGAAAATCATTGTAGGCAAATGATTTTCACCATGATTACCCCCCCCACACACACACACGCTCCCCCCTAAAGTGATACGTTATATATGTACACTGTTCAGCCCCATAGCTTTCTTCTATTTGAAAATAATTGTAGGCAAATGATTTTCACCTTGATTAACCCCCCCACACACACACGCTCCCTCTTACAGTGATACGTTATACATGTACACTGTTCAGCCCCGTAGATTTCTTCTATGTGAAAATCATTGTAGGCAAATGATTTTCACCTTGATTAACCCCCCCACACACACACACGCTCCCCCCTAAAGTGATACGTTATGTATGTACACTGTTCAGCCCCATAGCTTTCTTCTATGTGAAAATCATTGTAGGCAAATGATTTTCACCTTGATTACCCCACCCCTCATAAACACGCTCCCCCCAAGGGATACGTTATATATGTACACTGATCAGCCCGATAGCTTTCTTCTATGTGAAAATCATTGTAGGCAAATGATTTTCACCTTGATTACCCCCCCCCACACACACGCTCCCCCCTAAAGTGATACGTTATATATGTTCACTGTTCAGCCCCATAGCTTTCTTCTATGTGAAAATCATTGTAGGCAAATGATTTTCACCTTGATTACCCCCCCACACACACACGCTCCCCCCTAAAGTGATACGTTATATATGTACACTGTTCAGCTCCATAGCTTTCTTCTATGTGAAAATCATTGTAGGCAAATGATTTTCACCTTGATTACCCCCCCCACACACAAACACACGCTCCCACGTAAAGTGATACCTTATATATGTACACTGTTCAGCCCCATACCTTTTTTCTATGTGAAAATCATTGTAGGCAAATGATTTTCACCATGATTACCCCCCCCACACACACGCTCCCCCGTAAGTGAT
Organism: Maratus speciosus; assembly: GCA_963932465.1. NCBI lineage: Eukaryota > Metazoa > Arthropoda > Arachnida > Araneae > Salticidae > Maratus > Maratus speciosus. The sequence continues at coordinate 119,253,875 of OZ010795.1, forward strand.
ACGTTATATATGTACACTGTTCAGCCCCATAGCTTTCTTCTATGTGAAAATCATTGTAGTCAAATGATTTTCACCTTGATTCCCCCCCCCCCACACACACACGCTCCCCCCTAAAGTGATACATTATATATGTACACTGTTCAGCCCCATAGCTTTCTTCTATGTGAAAATCATTGTAGGCAAATAATTTTCACCATGATTACCCCCCCCACACACACGCTCCCCCCTAAAGTGACACGTTATATACGTACACTGTTCAGCCCCATAGCTTTCTTCTATGTGAAAATCATTGTAGGCAAATGATTTTCACCTTGATTACCCCCCACATACACACGCTCCCCCCTAAAGTGATACGTTATATATGTACACTGTTCAGCCCCATAGCTTTCTTCTATGTGAAAATCATTGTAGGTAAATGATTTTCACCTTGATAACCCCCCACACACACACACGCTCCCCCCTAAAGTGATCCGTTATATATGTACACTGTTCAGCCCGATAGCTTTCTTCTATATGAAAATCATTGTAGGCAAATGATTTTCACCTTGATTACCCCCCCACACACACACACACGCTCTCCCGTAAAGTGATACGTTATATATGTACACTGTTCAGCCCCATAGCTTTCTTCTATGTGAAAATCATTGTAGACAAATGATTTTCACCATGATTACCCCCCCACACACACGCTCCCCCCTAAAGTGATACGTTATATATGTACACTGTTCAGCCCCATAGCTTTCTTCTATGTGAAAATCATTGTAGGCAAATGATTTTCACCTTGAATACCCCCCCACACACACACGCTCCCCCTAAAGTGATACGTTATATATGTACACTGTTCAGCCCCATAGCATTTTTCTATGTGAAAATCATTGTAGGCAAATGATTTTCACCATGATTACCCCCCACACACACACATACACACACGCTCCCCCCTAAAGTGACACGTTATATATGTACACTGTTCAGCCCATAGTTTTCTTCTATGTGAAAATCTATGTAGGCAAATGATTTTCACCTTGATTACCCCCCCCACACACACACACAATCCCCCCTAATGTGATACGTTATATATGTACACTGTTCAGCCCCATAGCTTTCTTCTATGTGAAAATCATTGTAGGCAAATGATTTTCACCTTGATTACCCCCCCACACACACATACACACACGCTCCCCCCTAAAGTGATACGTTATATATGTACACTGTTCAGCCCCATAGCTTTCTTCTATGTGAAAATCATTGTAGGCAAATGATTTTCACCTTGATTAACCTCCCCACACACACACGCTCCCCCTAAAGTGATACGTTATATATGTTCACTGTTCAGCCCCATAGCTTTCTTCTATGTGAAAAACATTGTAGGCAAATGATTTTCACCTTGATTACCCCCCACACACACACACACACACGCTCCCCCCTAAAGTGATACATTATATATGTACACTGTTCAGCCCCGTAGCTTTCTTCTATGTGAAAATCATTGTAGGCAAATAATTTTCACCATGATTACCCCACACACACACGCTCCCCCCTAAAGTGACACGTTATATATGTACACTGTTCAGCCCCATAGCTTTCTTCTATGTGAAAATCATTGTAGACAAATGATTTTCACCTTGATTACCCCTTACACACACACACGCTCCCCCCTAAAGTGACACGTTATATATGTACACTGTTCAGCCCCATAGCTTTCTTCTATGTGAAAATCCTTGTAGGCAAATGATTTCCACCTTGATTACCCCCCCGCACACACACGCTCCCCCCTAAAGTGATACGTTATATTTGTACACTGTTCAGCCCCATAGCTTTCTTCTATGTGAAAATCATTGTAGGCAAATGATTTTCACCTTGATTACCCCGCCCCACACACACACACGCTCCCCCCCTAAAGTGATACGTTATATATGTACACTGTTCAGCCCCATAGCTTTCTTCTATGTGAAAATCATTGTAGACAAATGATTTTCACCTTGATTACCCCCACACACACACGCTCCCCCCTAAAGTGATACGTTATATATGTACACTGTTCAGCCCCATAGCTTTGTTCTATGTGAAAATCATTGTAGGCAAATGATTTTCACCTTGATTACCCCTTACACACACACACGCTCCCCCCTAAAGTGACACGTTATATATGTACACTGTTCAGCCCATAGCTTTCTTATATGTGAAAATCATTGTAGGCAAATGATTTTCACCTTGATTATCCACCCCACACACACACGCTCCCCCCTAAAGTGATACGTTATATACGTACACTGTTCAGCATCATAGCTTTCTTCTGTGTGAAAATCATTGTAGGCAAAATGATTTTCACCATGATTACCCCCCCCACACACACACACGCTCCCCCCTAAAGTGATACGTTATATATGTACACTGTTCAGCCCATAGCTTTCTTATATGTGAAAATCATTGTAGGCAAATGATTTTCACCTTGATTACCCACCCACACACACACGCTCCCCCTTAAAGTGATACGTTATATATGTACACTGTTCAGCCCCATAGCTTTCTTCAATGTGAAAATCATTGTAGGCAAATGATTTTCACCTTGATTAACCCCCCCACACACACACGCTCCCTCTTACAGTGATACGTTATACATGTACACTGTTCAGCCCCGTAGATTTCTTCTATGTGAAAATCATTGTAGGCAAATGATTTTCACCTTGATTAACCCCCCCACACACACACACGCTCCCCCCTAAAGTGATACGTTATGTATGTACACTGTTCAGCCCCATAGCTTTCTTCTATGTGAAAATCATTGTAGGCAAATGATTTTCACCTTGATTACCCCACCCCTCATAAACACGCTCCCGCCTAAAGTGATACGTTATATATGTTCACTGTTCAGCCCCATAGCTTTCTTCTATGTGAAAATCATTGTAGGCAAACGATTTTCACCTTGATTACCCCCCCCACACACACGCTCCCCCCTAAAGTGATACGTTATATATGTACACTGTTCAGCCCCATAGCTTTCTTCTATGTGAAAATCATTGTAGACAAATGATTTTCACCATGATTACCCCCCCCCACACACACACACACGCTCCCCCCTAAAGTGATACGTTATATATGTACACTGTTCAGCCCGATAGCTTTCTTCTATGTGAAAATCATTGTAGACAAATGATTTTCACATTGATTACCCCCCCCCCACACACACACACGCTCCCCCCTAAAGTGATACGTTATATATGTTCACTGTTCAGCCCCATAGCTTTCTTCTATGTGAAAATCATTGTAGGCAAATGATTTTCACCTTGATTACCCCCCCACACACACACGCTCCCCCCTAAAGTGATACGTTATATATGTACACTGTTCAGCTCCATAGCTTTCTTCTATGTGAAAATCATTGTAGGCAAATGATTTTCACATTGATTACCCCCCCCCACACACACACACACGCTCCCCCCTAAAGTGATACGTTATATATGTACACTGTTCAGCCCGATAGCTTTCTTCTATGTGAAAATCATTGTAGGCAAATGATTTTCACCTTGATTACCCCCCCCACACACAAACACACGCTCCCACGTAAAGTGATACCTTATATATGTACACTGTTCAGCCCCATACCTTTTTTCTATGTGAAAATCATTGTAGGCAAATGATTTTCACCATGATTACCCCCCCACACACACGCTCCCCCGTAAGTGATACGTTATATATGTACACTGTTCAGCCCCATAGCTTTCTTCTATGTGAAAATCATTGTAGTCAAATGATTTTCACCTTGATTCCCCCCCCCACACACACACACGCTCCCCCCTAAAGTGATACATTATATATGTACACTGTTCAGCCCCATAGCTTTCTTCTATGTGAAAATCATTGTAGGCAAATAATTTTCACCATGATTACCCCCCCACACACACACGCTCCCCCCTAAAGTGACACGTTATATACGTACACTGTTCAGCCCCATAGCTTTCTTCTATGTGAAAATCATTGTAGGCAAATGATTTTCACCTTGATTACCCCCCACATACACACGCTCCCCCCTAAAGTGATACGTTATATATGTACACTGTTCAGCCCCATAGCTTTCTTCTATGTGAAAATCATTGTAGGCAAATGATTTTCACCTTGATAACCCCCCCCACACACACACGCTCCCCCCTAAAGTGATCCGTTATATATGTACACTGTTCAGCCCGATAGCTTTCTTCTATATGAAAATCATTGTAGGCAAATGATTTTCACCTTGATTACCCCCCCCACACACACACACGCTCTCCCGTAAAGTGATACGTTATATATGTACACTGTTCAGCCCCATAGCTTTCTTCTATGTGAAAATCATTGTAGACAAATGATTTTCACCATGATTACCCCCCCACACACACGCTCCCCCCTAAAGTGATACGTTATATATGTACACTGTTCAGCCCCATAGCTTTCTTCTATGTGAAAATCATTGTAGGCAAATGATTTTCACCTTGAATACCCCCCACACACACACGCTCCCCCTAAAGTGATACGTTATATATGTACACTGTTCAGCCCCATAGCATTTTTCTATGTGAAAATCATTGTAGGCAAATGATTTTCACCATGATTACCCCCCACACACACACATACACACACGCTCCCCCCTAAAGTGACACGTTATATATGTACACTGTTCAGCCCATAGTTTTCTTCTATGTGAAAATCTATGTAGGCAAATGATTTTCACCTTGATTACCCCCCCCACACACACACACAATCCCCCCTAATGTGATACGTTATATATGTACACTGTTCAGCCCCATAGCTTTCTTCTATGTGAAAATCATTGTAGGCAAATGATTTTCACCTTGATTACCCCCCCACACACACATACACACACGCTCCCCCCTAAAGTGATACGTTATATATGTACACTGTTCAGCCCCATAGCTTTCTTCTATGTGAAAATCATTGTAGGCAAATGATTTTCACCTTGATTAACCTCCCCACACACACACGCTCCCCCTAAAGTGATACGTTATATATGTTCACTGTTCAGCCCCATAGCTTTCTTCTATGTGAAAAACATTGTAGGCAAATGATTTTCACCTTGATTACCCCCCACACACACACACACACACGCTCCCCCCTAAAGTGATACATTATATATGTACACTGTTCAGCCCCGTAGCTTTCTTCTATGTGAAAATCATTGTAGGCAAATAATTTTCACCATGATTACCCCCCACACACACGCTCCCCCCTAAAGTGACACGTTATATATGTACACTGTTCAGCCCCATAGCTTTCTTCTATGTGAAAATCTTTGTAGGTAAAAGATTTTCACCTTGATTACCCCCCCACACACACACGCTCCCCCCTAAATTGATACGTTATATATGTACACTGTTCAGCCCCATAGCTTTCTTTTTTGTGAAAATCATTGTAGGCAAATGATTTTCACATTGATTACCACCCCCACACACACACGCTCCCCCCTAAATTGATACGTTATATATGTTCACTGTTCAGCCACATAGCTTTCTTCTATGTGAAAATCATTGTAGGCAAATGATTTTCACCTTGATTACCCCCCCACACACACGCTCCCCCCTAAAGTGATACGTTATATATGTACACTGTTCAGCCCCATAGCTTTCTTCTATGTGAAAATCATTGTAGGCAAATGATTTTCACCTTGATTACCCCACCCCCCATAAACACGCTCTCCCCTAAAGTGATACGTTATATATGTTCACTGTTCAGCCCCATAGCTTTCTTCTATGTGAAAATAATTGTAGGCAAATGATTTTCACCTTGATTACCCCCCCACACACACACGCTCCCCCCCTAAAGTGATACGTTATATATGTACACTGTTCAGCCCCATAGCTTTCTTCTATGTGAAAATCATTGTAGGCAAATGATTTTCACCATGATTACCCCCCCACACACACACGCTCCCCCCTAAAGGGATACGTTATATATGTACACTGTTCAGCCCGATAGCTTTCTTCTATGTGAAAATCATTGTAGGCAAATGATTTTCACGATGATTACCCCCCCATACACACACACGCTCCCCCCTAAAGTGACACGTTATATATGTACACTGTTCAGCCCGATAGCTTTCTTCTATGTGAAAATCATTGTAGGCAAATGATTTTCACCTTGATTACCCCCCCCCACACACACACGCTCCCCCCTAAAGTGATACGTTATATATGTACACTGTTCAGCCCCATAGCTTTCTTCTATGTGAAAATCATTGTAGGCAAATGATTTTCACATTGATTACCCCCCCCACACACGCTCCCCCCTAAAGTGATACGTTATATATGTACACTGTTCAGCCCGATAGCTTTCTTCTATGTGAAAATCATTGTAGGCAAATGATTTTCAACTTGATTACCCCCCCACACACACACACACGCTCCCCCGTAAGTGATACGTTATATATGTACACTGTTCAGCCCCATAGCTTTCTTCTATGTGAAAATCATTGTAGTCAAATTATTTTCACCTTGATTCCCCCCCCCACACACACACACGCTCTCCCGTAAAGTGATACGTTATATATGTACACTGTTCAGCCCCATAGCTTTCTTCTATGTGAAAATCATTGTAGGCAAATGATTTTCAACTTGATTACCCCCCCACACACACACACACGCTCCCCCGTAAGTGATACGTTATATATGTACACTGTTCAGCCCGATAGCTTTCTTCTATATGAAAATCATTGTAGGCAAATGATTTTCACCTTGATTACCCCCCCCCACACACACACACGCTCTCCCGTAAAGTGATACGTTATATATGTACACTGTTCAGCCCCATAGCTTTCTTCTATGTGAAAATCATTGTAGACAAATGATTTTCACCATGATTACCCCCCCACACACACGCTCCCCCCTAAAGTGATACGTTATATATGTACACTGTTCAGCCCCATAGCTTTCTTCTATGTGAAAATCATTGTAGGCAAATGATTTTCACCTTGAATACCCCCCCCCACACACACGCTCCCCCTAAAGTGATACGTTATATATGTACACTGTTCAGCCCCATAGCATTTTTCTATGTGAAAATCATTGTAGGCAAATGATTTTCACCATGATTACCCCCCACACACACACATACACACACGCTCCCCCCTAAAGTGACACGTTATATATGTACACTGTTCAGCCCATAGTTTTCTTCTATGTGAAAATCTATGTAGGCAAATGATTTTCACCTTGATTACCCCCCCCCCACACACACACAATCCCCCCTAATGTGATACGTTATATATGTACACTGTTCAGCCCCATAGCTTTCTTCTATGTGAAAATCATTGTAGGCAAATGATTTTCACCTTGATTACCCCCACATACACACGCTCCCCCCTAAAGTGATACGTTATATATGTACACTGTTCAGCCCCATAGCTTTCTTCTATGTGAAAATCATTGTAGGCAAATGATTTTCACCTTGATTACCCCCACATACACACGCTCCCCCCTAAAGTGATACGTTATATATGTACACTGTTCAGCCCCATAGCTTTCTTCTATGTGAAAATCATTGTAGGCAAATGATTTTCACCTTGATTAACCCCCCCACACACACACACACACGCTCCCCCCTAAAGTGATACATTATATATGTACACTGTTCAGCCCAATAGCTTTCTTCTATGTGAAAATCATTCTAGGCAAATTATTTTCACCTTGATAACCCCCCCCCACACAAACACACGCTCCCCCGTAAAGTGATACCTTATATATGTACACTGTTCAGCCCCATACCTTTTTTCTATGTGAAAATCATTGTAGGCAAATGATTTTCACCGTGATTACCCCCCCCACACACACGCTCCCCCGTAAGTGATACGTTATATATGTACACTGTTCAGCCCCATAGCTTTCTTCTATGTGAAAATCATTGTAGGCAAATGATTTTCACCTTGATTCCCCCCCACACACACACACACACGCTCCCCCCTAAAGTGATACATTATATATGTACACTGTTCAGCCCCATAGCTTTCTTCTATGTGAAAATCATTGTAGGCAAATAATTTTCACCATGATTACCCCCACACACACACGCTCCCCCCTAAAGTGACACGTTATATACGTACACTGTTCAGCCCCATAGCTTTCTTCTATGTGAAAATCATTGTAGGCAAATGATTTTCACCTTGATTACCCCCCACATACACACGCTCCCCCCTAAAGTGATACGTTATATATGTACACTGTTCAGCCCCATAGCTTTCTTCTATGTGAAAATCATTGTAGGCAAATGATTTTCACCTTGATAACCCCCCCCCACACACACACGCTCCCACCTAAATTGATACGTTATATATGTACACTGTTCAGCCCCATAGCTTTCTTCTATGTGAAAATCATTGTAGGCAAATGATTTTCACATTGATTACCCCCCCCCCCCCCCCCACACACACACGCTCCCCCCTAAAGTGATACGTTATATATGTACACTGTTCAGCCCGATAGCTTTCTTCTATATGAAAATCCCCCCGCACACACACACACTCCCCCCTAAAGTGATACGTTATATATGTACACTGTTCAGCCCCATAGCTTTCTTCTATGTGAAAATCATTGTAGACAAAGGATTTTCACCTTGATTAACCCTTACACACACACACGCTCCCACCTAAAGTGACACGTTATATATGTACACTGTTCAGCCCCATAGCTTTCTTCTATGTGAAAATACTTGTAGGCAAATGATTTCCACCTTGATTACCCCCCCGCACACACACGCTCCCCCCTAAAGTGATACGTTATATATGTACACTGTTCAGCTCCATAGCTTTCTTCTATGTGAAAACCATTGTAGGCAAATGATTTTCACCTTGATTACTCACCCCCCCACACACGCTCCCCCCTAAAGTGATACGTTATATATGTACACTGTTCAGCCCGATAGCTTTCTTCTATGTGAAAATCATTGTAGGCAAATGATTTTCACCTTGATTACCCCCCCACACAAACACACGCTCCCCCGTAAAGTGATACCTTATATATGTACACTGTTCAGCCCCATACCTTTTTTCTATGTGAAAATCATTGTAGGCAAATGATTTTCACCGTGATTACCCCCCCCACACACACGCTCCCCCGTAAGTGATACGTTATATATGTACACTGTTCAGCCCCATAGCTTTCTTCTATGTGAAAATCATTGTAGGCAAATGATTTTCACCTTGATTCCCCCCCACACACACACACACACGCTCCCCCCTAAAGTGATACATTATATATGTACACTGTTCAGCCCCATAGCTTTCTTCTATGTGAAAATCATTGTAGGCAAATAATTTTCACCATGATTACCCCCCCACACACACACGCTCCCCCCTAAAGTGACACGTTATATACGTACACTGTTCAGCCCCATAGCTTTCTTCTATGTGAAAATCATTGTAGGCAAATGATTTTCACCTTGATTACCCCCCACATACACACGCTCCCCCCTAAAGTGATACGTTATATATGTACACTGTTCAGCCCCATAGCTTTCTTCTATGTGAAAATCATTGTAGGCAAATGATTTTCACCTTGATAACCCCCCACACACACACACGCTCCCACCTAAATTGATACGTTATATATGTACACTGTTCAGCCCCATAGCTTTCTTCTATGCGAAAATCATTGTAGGCAAATGATTTTCACATTGTTTACCCCCCCCACACACACACACACGCTCCCCCCTAAAGTGATACGTTATATACGTACACTGTTCAGCCCGATAGCTTTCTTCTATATGAAAATCATTGTAGGCAAATGATTTTCACCTTGATTACCCCCCCCACACACACACACACGCTCTCCCGTAAAGTGATACGTTATATATGTACACTCTTCAGCCCCATAGCATTCTTCTATGTGAAAATCATTGTAGGCAAATGATTTTCACCATGATTACCCCCCCACACACACGCTCCCCCCTAAAGTGACACGTTATATATGTACACTGTTCAGCCCAATAGTTTTCTTCTACGTGAAAATCTATGTAGGCAAATGATTTTCACCTTGATTACCCCCCCCACACACACACAATCCCCCCTAATGTGATACGTTATATATGTACACTGTTCAGCCCCATAGCTTTCTTCTATGTGAAAATCATTGTACGCAAATGATTTTCACCTTGATTACCCCCCCCACACACATACACACACGCTCCCCCCTAAAGTGATACGTTATATATGTACACTGTTCAGCCCCATAGCTTTCTTCAATGTGAAAATCATTGTAGGCAAATGATTTTCACCATGATTACCCCCCCCACACACACACACGCTCCCCCCTAAAGTGATACGTTATATATGTACACTGTTCAGCCCCATAGCTTTCTTCTATTTGAAAATCATTGTAGGCAAATGATTTTCACCTTGATTAACCCCCCCACACACACGCTCCCCCCTAAAGTGATACGTTATATATGTACACTGTTCAGCCCCATAGCTTTCTTCTATGTGAAAATCATTGTAGGCAAATGATTTTCACCATGATTACCCCCCACACACACACAGGCTCCCCCCTAAAGTGATACGTTATATATGTACACTGTTCGGCCCCATAGCTTTCTTCTATGATAAAATCATTGTAGGCAAATGATTTTCACCTTGATTACCCCCCCCACACACACACGCTCCCCCCTAAAGTGATAAGTTATATATGTACACTGTTCAGCCCCATAGCTTTCTTCTATGTGAAAATCATTGTAGGCAAATGATTTTCACCTGAATTACCCCCCCCACACACGCTCCCTCCTAAAGTGATACGTTATATATGTACACTGTTCAGCCCCATAGCTTTCTTCTATGTGAAAATCATTGTAGGCAAATGATTTTCACCTTGATTAACCCCCCCACACACACGCTCCCCCCCTAAAGTGATACGTTATATATGTACACTGTTCAGCCCCATAGCTTTCTTCTATGTGAAAATCATTGTAGGCAAATGATTTTCAGCATGATTACCCCACCCCCCACACACACGCTCCCCCCTAAAGTGATACGTTATATATGTACACTGTTCAGCCCCATAGCTTTCTTCTATGTGAAAATGATTGTAAGCAAATGATTTTCACCATGATTACCCCCCCCACACACACGCTCCCTCCTACAGTGATACGTTATACATGTACACTGTTCAGCCCCATAGCTTTCTTCTATGTGAAAATCATTGTAGGCAAATGATTTTCACCTTGATTCCCCACCACACACACACACGCTCCCCCCTAAAGTGACACGTTATACATGTACACTGTTCAGCCCCATAGCTTTCTTCTATGTGAAAATCATTGTAGGCAAATAATTTTCACCATGATTACCCACACACACACACACACGCTCCCCCCTAAAGTGACACGTTATACATGTACACTGTTCAGCCCCATAGCTTTCTTCTATGTGAAAATCATTGTAGGCAAATAATTTTCACCATGATTACCCACACACACACACACACGCTCCCCCCTAAAGTGACACGTTATACATGTACACTGTTCAGCCCCATAGCTTTCTTCTATGTGAAAATCATTGTAGGCAAATGATTTTCACATTGATTACCCCCCCCCACACACACACACGCTCCCCCCTAAATTGATACGTTATATATGTTCACTGTTCAGCCCCATAGCTTTCTTCTATGTGAAAATCATTGTAGGCAAATGATTTTCACCTTGATTACCCCCCCCCACACTCACACACGCTCCCCCCTAAAGTGATACGTTATATATGTACACTGTTCTGCCCCATAGCTTTCTTCTATGTGAAAATCATTGTAGGCAAATGATTTTCACCTTGATTCCCCACCACACACACACACGCTCCCCCCTAAAGTGACACGTTATACATGTACACTGTTCAGCCCCATAGCTTTCTTCTATGTGAAAATCATTGTAGGCAAATGATTTTCACCTTGATTACCCCACCCCCCATAAACACGCTCCCGCCTAAAGTGATACGTTATATATGTTCACTGTTCAGCCCCATAGCTTTCTTCTATGTGAAAATCATTGTAGGCAAACGATTTTCACCTTGATTACCCCCCCCACACACACACGCTCCCCCCTAAAGTGATACGTTATATATGTACACTGTTCAGCCCCATAGCTTTCTTCTATGTGAAAATCATTGTAGGCAAATGATTTTCACCATGATTACCCCCCACACACGCCCCCCCCCTAAAGGGATACGTTATATATGTACACTGTTCAGCCCGATAGCTTTCTTCTATGTGAAAATCATTGTAGGCAAATGATTTTCACCATGATTACCCCCCCCCCACACACACACGCTCCCTCCTAAAGTGACACGTTATATATGTACACTGTTCAGCCCGATAGCTTTCTTCTATGTGAAAATCATTGTAGGCAAATGATTTTCACATTGATTACCCCCCCCCACACACACACACGCTCCCCCCTAAAGTGATACGTTATATATGTTCACTGTTCAGCCCCATAGCTTTCTTCTATGTGAAAATCATTGTAGGCAAATGATTTTCACCTTGATTACCCCCCCACACACACACGCTCCCCCCTAAAGTGATACGTTATATATGTACACTGTTCAGCCCCATAGCTTTCTTCTATGTGAAAATCATTGTAGGCAAATGATTTTCACATTGATTACCCCCCCACACACACACACGCTCCCCCCTAAAGTGATACGTTATATATGTACACTGTTCAGCCCGATAGCTTTCTTCTATGTGAAAATCATTGTAGGCAAATGATTTTCACCTTGATTACCCCCCCCACACAAACACACGCTCCCCCGTAAAGTGATACCTTATATATGTACACTGTTCAGCCCCATACCTTTTTTCTATGTGAAAATCATTGTAGGCAAATGATTTTCACCATGATTACCCCCCACACACACACGCTCCCCCGTAAGTGATACGTTATATATGTACACTGTTCAGCCCCATAGCTTTCTTCTATGTGAAAATCATTGTAGGCAAATGATTTTCACCTTGATAACCCCCCCCACACACACACACGCTCCCCCCTAATATGATCCGTTATATATGTACACTGTTCAGCCCGATAGCTTTCTTCTATATGAAAATCATTGTAGGCAAATGATTTTCACCTTGATTACCCCCCCCCCCCACACACACACACGCTCTCCCGTAAAGTGATACGTTATATATGTACACTGTTCAGCCCCATAGCTTTCTTCTATGTGAAAATCATTGTAGACAAATGATTTTCACCATGACTACCCCCCCACACACACGCTCCCCCCTAAAGTGATACGTTATATATGTACACTGTTCAGCCCCATAGCTTTCTTCTATGTGAAAATCATTGTAGGCAAATGATTTTCACCTTGAATACCCCCCACACACACACGCTCCCCCTAAAGTGATACGTTATATATGTACACTGTTCAGCCCCATAGCATTTTTCTATGTGAAAATCATTGTAGGCAAATGATTTTCACCATGATTACCCCCCCACACACACACGCTCCCCCCTAAAGTGACACGTTATATATGTACACTGTTCAGCCCATAGTTTTCTTCTATGTGAAAATCTATGTAGGCAAATGATTTTCACCTTGATTACCCCCCCCCCCCACACACACAATCCCCCCTAATGTGATACGTTATATATGTACACTGTTCAGCCCCATAGCTTTCTTCTATGTGAAAATCATTGTAGGCAAATGATTTTCACCTTGATTACCCCCCCCCCCACACACAATCCCCCCTAATGTGATACGTTATATATGTACACTGTTCAGCCCCGTAGCTTTCTTCTATGTGAAAATCATTGTAGGCAAATAATTTTCACCATGATTACCCCCACACACACACGCTCCCCCCTAAAGTGACACGTTATATATGTACACTGTTCAGCCCCATAGCTTTCTTCTATGTGAAAATCATTGTAGGTAAAAGATTTTCACCTTGATTACCCCCCACACACACACGCTCCCCCCTAAATTTATACGTTATATATGTACACTGTTCAGCCCCATAGCTTTCTTCTATGTGAAAATCATTGTAGGCAAATGATTTTCACATTGATTACCCCCCCCACACACACACGCTCCCCCCTAAATTGATACGTTATATATGTTCACTGTTCAGCCACATAGCTTTCTTCTATGTGAAAATCATTGTAGGCAAATGATTTTCACCTTGATTACCCCCCCCCACACACACACACACGCTCCCCCCCTAAAGTGATACGTTATATATGTACACTGTTCAGCCCCATAGCTTTCTTCTATGTGAAAATCATTGTAGGCAAATGATTTTCACCATGATTACCCCCCCACACACGCTCCCCCCTAAAGGGATACGTTATATATGTACACTGTTCAGCCCGATAGCTTTCTTCTATGTGAAAATCATTGTAGGCAAATGATTTTCACGATGATTACCCCCCCCCATACACACACACACGCTCCCCCCTAAAGTGACACGTTATATATGTACACTGTTCAGCCCGATAGCTTTCTTCTATGTGAAAATCATTGTAGGCAAATGATTTTCACATTGATTACCCCCCACACACACACACGCTCCCCCCTAAAGTGATACGTTATATATGTTCACTGTTCAGCCCCATAGCTTTCTTCTATGTGAAAATCATTGTAGGCAAATGATTTTCAACTTGATTACCCCCCCCACACACACACACACGCTCCCCCGTAAAGTGATACCTTATATATGTACACTGTTCAGCCCCATACCTTTTTTCTATGTGAAAATCATTGTAGGCAAATGATTTTCACCATGATTACCCCCCACACACACACGCTCCCCCGTAAGTGATACGTTATATATGTACACTGTTCAGCCCCATAGCTTTCTTCTATGTGAAAATCATTGTAGGCAAATTATTTTCACCTTGATTCCCCCCCCACACACACACGCTCCCCCCTAAAGTGATACATTATATATGTACACTTTTCAGCCCCATAGCTTTCTTCTATGTGAAAATCATTGTAGGCAAATAATTTTCACCATGATTACCCCCCCCCCACACACACGCTCCCCCCTAAAGTGACACGCTATATACGTACACTGTTCAGCCCCATAGCTTTCTTCTATGTGAAAATCATTGTAGGCAAATGATTTTCACCTTGATTACCCCCACATACACACGCTCCCCCCTAAAGTGATACGTTATATATGTACACTGTTCAGCCCCATAGCTTTCTTCTATGTGAAAATCATTGTAGGCAAATGATTTTCACCTTGATTACCCCCACATACACACGCTCCCCCCTAAAGTGATACGTTATATATGTACACTGTTCAGCCCCATAGCTTTCTTCTATGTGAAAATCATTGTAGGCAAATGATTTTCACCTTGATTAACCCCCCCACACACACACACACGCTCCCCCCTAAAGTGATACATTATATATGTACACTGTTCAGCCCAATAGCTTTCTTCTATGTGAAAATCATTGTAGGCAAATTATTTTCACCTTGATAACCCCCCCCACACACACGCTCCCCCCTAAAGTGATACGTTATATATGTACACTGTTCAGCCCCATAGCTTTCTTCTATGTGAAAATCATTGTAGGCAAATGATTTTCACATTGATTACCCCCCCCACACACACACACGCTCCCCCCTAAAGTGATACGTTATATATGTACACTGTTCAGACCGATAGCTTTCTTCTATGTGAAAATCATTGTAGGCAAATGATTTTCACCTTGATTACCCCCCCCCACACACACACGCTCTCCCGTAAAGTGATACATTATATATGTACACTGTTCAGCCCCATAGCTTTCTTCTATCTGAAAATCATTGTAGGCAAATGATTTTCACCATGATTACCCCCCCCACACACACACACACACGCTCCCCCCTAAAGTGATACGTTATATATGTACACTGTTCAGCCCCATAGCTTTCTTCTATGTGAAAATCATTGTAGGCAAATGATTTTCACCTTGATTACCCCCCCCCACACACACACACGCTCCCCCTAATGTGATACGTTATATATGTACACTGTTCAGCCCCATAGCAATCTTCTATGTGAAAATCATTGTAGGCAAATGATTTTCACCATGATTACCCCCCCACACACACGCCCCCCCCTAAAGTGACACGTTATATATGTACACTGTTCAGCCCCATAGTTTTCTTCTATGTGAAAATCTATGTAGGCAAATGATTTTCACCTTGATTACCCCCCCCCCACACACACACACAATCCCCCCTAATGTGATACGTTATATATGTACACTGTTCAGCCCCATAGCTTTCTTCTATGTGAAAATCATTGTAGGCAAATGATTTTCACCTTGATTACCCCCCCCACACACACACACACGCTCTCCCGTAAAGTGATACATTATATATGTACACTGTTCAGCCCCATAGCTTTCTTCTATGTGAAAATCATTGTAGACAAATGATTTTCACCTTGATTACCCCTTACACACACACACGCTCCCCCCTAAAGTGACACGTTATATATGTACACTGTTCAGCCCCATAGCTTTCTTCTATGTGAAAATCCTTGTAGGCAAATGATTTCCACCTTGATTACCCCCCCGCACACACACGCTCCCCCCTAAAGTGATACGTTATATTTGTACACTGTTCAGCCCCATAGCTTTCTTCTATGTGAAAATCATTGTAGGCAAATGATTTTCACCTTGATTACCCCGCCCCACACACACACACGCTCCCCCCTAAAGTGATACGTTATATATGTACACTGTTCAGCCCCATAGCTTTCTTCTATGTGAAAATCATTGTAGACAAATGATTTTCACCTTGATTACCCCCACACACACACGCTCCCCCCTAAAGTGATACGTTATATATGTACACTGTTCAGCCCCATAGCTTTGTTCTATGTGAAAATCATTGTAGGCAAATGATTTTCACCTTGATTACCCTTACACACACACACACGCTCCCCCCTAAAGTGACACGTTATATATGTACACTGTTCAGCCCATAGCTTTCTTATATGTGAAAATCATTGTAGGCAAATGATTTTCACCTTGATTATCCACCCCACACACACACGCTCCCCCCTAAAGTGATACGTTATATACGTACACTGTTCAGCATCATAGCTTTCTTCTATGTGAAAATCATTGTAGGCAAAATGATTTTCACCATGATTACCCCCCACACACACACACACGCTCCCCCCTAAAGTGATACGTTATATATGTACACTGTTCAGCCCATAGCTTTCTTATATGTGAAAATCATTGTAGGCAAATGATTTTCACCTTGATTACCCACCCACACACACACGCTCCCCCTTAAAGTGATACGTTATATATGTACACTGTTCAGCCCCATAGCTTTCTTCAATGTGAAAATCATTGTAGGCAAATGATTTTCACCTTGATTAACCCCCCCACACACACACGCTCCCTCTTACAGTGATACGTTATACATGTACACTGTTCAGCCCCGTAGATTTCTTCTATGTGAAAATCATTGTAGGCAAATGATTTTCACCTTGATTAACCCCCCCCACACACACACACGCTCCCCCCCTAAAGTGATACGTTATGTATGTACACTGTTCAGCCCCATAGCTTTCTTCTATGTGAAAATCATTGTAGGCAAATGATTTTCACCTTGATTACCCCACCCCTCATAAACACGCTCCCGCCTAAAGTGATACGTTATATATGTTCACTGTTCAGCCCCATAGCTTTCTTCTATGTGAAAATCATTGTAGGCAAACGATTTTCACCTTGATTACCCCCCCCCCCACACACACGCTCCCCCTAAAGTGATACGTTATATATGTACACTGTTCAGCCCCATAGCTTTCTTCTATGTGAAAATCATTGTAGACAAATGATTTTCACCATGATTACCCCCCCACACACACACACACACGCTCCCCCCTAAAGTGATACGTTATATATGTACACTGTTCAGCCGATAGCTTTCTTCTATGTGAAAATCATTGTAGACAAATGATTTTCACCATGATTACCCCCCACACACACACACACACACACGCTCCCCCCTAAAGGGATACGTTATATATGTACACTGATCAGCCCGATAGCTTTCTTCTATGTGAAAATCATTGTAGGCAAATGATTTTCACATTGATTACCCCCCCCACACACACACACACACGCTCCCCCCTAAAGTGATACGTTATATATGTTCACTGTTCAGCCCCATAGCTTTCTTCTATGTGAAAATCATTGTAGGCAAATGATTTTCACCTTGATTACCCCCCCCACACACACACGCTCCCCCCTAAAGTGATACGTTATATATGTACACTGTTCAGCTCCATAGCTTTCTTCTATGTGAAAATCATTGTAGGCAAATGATTTTCACATTGATTACCCCCCCCCACACACACACACACGCTCCCCCCTAAAGTGATACGTTATATATGTACACTGTTCAGCCCGATAGCTTTCTTCTATGTGAAAATCATTGTAGGCAAATGATTTTCACCTTGATTACCCCCCCCACACACAAACACGCTCCCACGTAAAGTGATACCTTATATATGTACACTGTTCAGCCCCATACCTTTTTTCTATGTGAAAATCATTGTAGGCAAATGATTTTCACCATGATTACCCCCCCCCCACACACGCTCCCCCGTAAGTGATACGTTATATATGTACACTGTTCAGCCCCATAGCTTTCTTCTATGTGAAAATCATTGTAGTCAAATGATTTTCACCTTGATTCCCCCCCCCCCCCACACACACACGCTCCCCCCTAAAGTGATACATTATATATGTACACTGTTCAGCCCCATAGCTTTCTTCTATGTGAAAATCATTGTAGGCAAATAATTTTCACCATGATTACCCCCCCCACACACACACGCTCCCCCCTAAAGTGACACGTTATATACGTACACTGTTCAGCCCCATAGCTTTCTTCTATGTGAAAATCATTGTAGGCAAATGATTTTCACCTTGATTACCCCCCACATACACACGCTCCCCCCTAAAGTGATACGTTATATATGTACACTGTTCAGCCCCATAGCTTTCTTCTATGTGAAAATCATTGTAGGCAAATGATTTTCACCTTGATAACCCCCCACACACACACACGCTCCCCCCTAAAGTGATCCGTTATATATGTACACTGTTCAGCCCTGATAGCTTTCTTCTATATGAAAATCATTGTAGGCAAATGATTTTCACCTTGATTACCCCCCCCCACACACACACACGCTCTCTCCCGTAAAGTGATACGTTATATATGTACACTGTTCAGCCCCATAGCTTTTCTTCTATGTGAAAATCATTGTAGACAAATGATTTTCACCATGATTACCCCCCCCACACACACGCTCCCCCCTAAAATGATACGTTATATATGTACACTGTTCAGCCCCATAGCTTTCTTCTATGTGAAAATCATTGTAGGCAAATGATTTTCACCTTGAATACCCCCCACACACACACGCTCCCCTAAAGTGATACGTTATATATGTACACTGTTCAGCCCCATAGCATTTTTCTATGTGAAAATCATTGTAGGCAAATGATTTTCACCATGATTACCCCCCCCCACACACACATACACACACGCTCCCCCCTAAAGTGACACGTTATATATGTACACTGTTCAGCCCATAGTTTTCTTCTATGTGAAAATCTATGTAGGCAAATGATTTTCACCTTGATTACCCCCCACACACACACACACAATCCCCCCTAATGTGATACGTTATATATGTACACTGTTCAGCCCCATAGCTTTCTTCTATGTGAAAATCATTGTAGGCAAATGATTTTCACCTTGATTACCCCCCCACACACACATACACACACGCTCCCCCCTAAAGTGATACGTTATATATGTACACTGTTCAGCCCCATAGCTTTCTTCTATGTGAAAATCATTGTAGGCAAATGATTTTCACCTTGATTAACCTCCCCACACACACACGCTCCCCCTAAAGTGATACGTTATATATGTTCACTGTTCAGCCCCATAGCTTTCTTCTATGTGAAAAACATTGTAGGCAAATGATTTTCACCTTGATTACCCCCCCACACACACACACACACACGCTCCCCCCTAAAGTGATACATTTATATGTACACTGTTCAGCCCCGTAGCTTTCTTCTATGTGAAAATCATTGTAGGCAAATAATTTTCACCATGATTACCCCCCACACACACGCTCCCCCCTAAAGTGACACGTTATATATGTACACTGTTCAGCCCCATAGCTTTCTTCTATGTGAAAATCTTTGTAGGTAAAAGATTTTCACCTTGATTACCCCCCCACACACACACGCTCCCCCCTAAATTGATACGTTATATATGTACACTGTTCAGCCCCATAGCTTTCTTTTTTGTGAAAATCATTGTAGGCAAATGATTTTCACATTGATTACCACCCCCACACACACACGCTCCCCCCTAAATTGATACGTTATATATGTTCACTGTTCAGCCACATAGCTTTCTTCTATGTGAAAATCATTGTAGGCAAATGATTTTCACCTTGATTACCCCCCCACACACACGCTCCCCCCTAAAGTGATACGTTATATATGTACACTGTTCAGCCCCATAGCTTTCTTCTATGTGAAAATCATTGTAGGCAAATGATTTTCACCTTGATTACCCCACCCCCCATAAACACGCTCTCCCCTAAAGTGATACGTTATATATGTTCACTGTTCAGCCCCATAGCTTTCTTCTATGTGAAAATAATTGTAGGCAAATGATTTTCACCTTGATTACCCCCCCACACACACACGCTCCCCCCCTAAAGTGATACGTTATATATGTACACTGTTCAGCCCCATAGCTTTCTTCTATGTGAAAATCATTGTAGGCAAATGATTTTCACCATGATTACCCCCCCACACACACACGCTCCCCCCTAAAGGGATACGTTATATATGTACACTGTTCAGCCCGATAGCTTTCTTCTATGTGAAAATCATTGTAGGCAAATGATTTTCACGATGATTACCCCCCCATACACACACACACGCTCCCCCTAAAGTGACACGTTATATATGTACACTGTTCAGCCCGATAGCTTTCTTCTATGTGAAAATCATTGTAGGCAAATGATTTTCACCTTGATTACCCCCCCCACACACACACGCTCCCCCCTAAAGTGATACGTTATATATGTACACTGTTCAGCCCCATAGCTTTCTTCTATGTGAAAATCATTGTAGGCAAATGATTTTCACATTGATTACCCCCCCCACACACGCTCCCCCCTAAAGTGATACGTTATATATGTACACTGTTCAGCCCGATAGCTTTCTTCTATGTGAAAATCATTGTAGGCAAATGATTTTCAACTTGATTACCCCCCCCCACACACACACACGCTCCCCCGTAAGTGATACGTTATATATGTACACTGTTCAGCCCCATAGCTTTCTTCTATGTGAAAATCATTGTAGGCAAATTATTTTCACCTTTATTTCCCCCCCCCCCACACACACGCTCTCCCGTAAAGTGATACGTTATATATGTACACTGTTCAGCCCCATAGCTTTCTTCTATGTGAAAATCATTGTAGGCAAATGATTTTCAACTTGATTACCCCCCCCCACACACACACACGCTCCCCCGTAAGTGATACGTTATATATGTACACTGTTCAGCCCGATAGCTTTCTTCTATATGAAAATCATTGTAGGCAAATGATTTTCACCTTGATTACCCCCCCCCCACACACACACACGCTCTCCCGTAAAGTGATACGTTATATATGTACACTGTTCAGCCCCATAGCTTTCTTCTATGTGAAAATCATTGTAGACAAATGATTTTCACCATGATTACCCCCCCACACACACGCTCCCCCCTAAAGTGATACGTTATATATGTACACTGTTCAGCCCCATAGCTTTCTTCTATGTGAAAATCATTGTAGGCAAATGATTTTCACCTTGAATACCCCCCACACACACACGCTCCCCCTAAAGTGATACGTTATATATGTACACTGTTCAGCCCCATAGCATTTTTCTATGTGAAAATCATTGTAGGCAAATGATTTTCACCATGATTACCCCCCACACACACACATACACACACGCTCCCCCCTAAAGTGACACGTTATATATGTACACTGTTCAGCCCATAGTTTTCTTCTATGTGAAAATCTATGTAGGCAAATGATTTTCACCTTGATTACCCCCCCACACACACACACAATCCCCCCTAATGTGATACGTTATATATGTACACTGTTCAGCCCCATAGCTTTCTTCTATGTGAAAATCATTGTAGGCAAATGATTTTCACCTTGATTACCCCCACATACACACGCTCCCCCCTAAAGTGATACGTTATATATGTACACTGTTCAGCCCCATAGCTTTCTTCTATGTGAAAATCATTGTAGGCAAATGATTTTCACCTTGATTACCCCCACATACACACGCTCCCCCCTAAAGTGATACGTTATATATGTACACTGTTCAGCCCCATAGCTTTCTTCTATGTGAAAATCATTGTAGGCAAATGATTTTCACCTTGATTAACCCCCCCCACACACACACACACGCTCCCCCCTAAAGTGATACATTATATATGTACACTGTTCAGCCCAATAGCTTTCTTCTATGTGAAAATCATTCTAGGCAAATTATTTTCACCTTGATAACCCCCCCCACACAAACACACGCTCCCCCGTAAAGTGATACCTTATATATGTACACTGTTCAGCCCCATACCTTTTTTCTATGTGAAAATCATTGTAGGCAAATGATTTTCACCGTGATTACCCCCCCCACACACGCTCCCCCGTAAGTGATACGTTATATATGTACACTGTTCAGCCCCATAGCTTTCTTCTATGTGAAAATCATTGTAGGCAAATGATTTTCACCTTGATTCCCCCCCCACACACACACACACGCACCCCCCTAAAGTGATACATTATATATGTACACTGTTCAGCCCCATAGCTTTCTTCTATGTGAAAATCATTGTAGGCAAATAATTTTCACCATGATTACCCCCACACACACACGCTCCCCCCTAAAGTGACACGTTATATACGTACACTGTTCAGCCCCATAGCTTTCTTCTATGTGAAAATCATTGTAGGCAAATGATTTTCACCTTGATTACCCCCCACATACACACGCTCCCCCTAAAGTGATACGTTATATATGTACACTGTTCAGCCCCATAGCTTTCTTCTATGTGAAAATCATTGTAGACAAAGGATTTTCACCTTGATTAACCCTTACACACACACACGCTCCCACCTAAAGTGACACGTTATATATGTACACTGTTCAGCCCCATAGCTTTCTTCTATGTGAAAATACTTGTAGGCAAATGATTTCCACCTTGATTACCCCCCCGCACACACACGCTCCCCCCTAAAGTGATACGTTATATATGTACACTGTTCAGCTCCATAGCTTTCTTCTATGTGAAAACCATTGTAGGCAAATGATTTTCACCTTGATTACTCACCCCCCCACACACGCTCCCCCCTAAAGTGATACGTTATATATGTACACTGTTCAGCCCGATAGCTTTCTTCTATGTGAAAATCATCGTAGGCAAATGATTTTCACCTTGATTACCCCCCCACACAAACACACGCTCCCCCGTAAAGTGATACCTTATATATGTACACTGTTCAGCCCCATACCTTTTTTCTATGTGAAAATCATTGTAGGCAAATGATTTTCACCGTGATTACCCCCCCCCACACACACGCTCCCCCGTAAGTGATACGTTATATATGTACACGGTTCAGCCCCATAGCTTTCTTCTATGTGAAAATCATTGTAGGCAAATGATTTTCACCTTGATTCCCCCCCCCACACACACACACGCTCCCCCCTAAAGTGATACATTATATATGTACACTGTTCAGCCCCATAGCTTTCTTCTATGTGAAAATCATTGTAGGCAAATAATTTTCACCATGATTACCCCCCCCACACACACACGCTCCCCCCTAAAGTGACACGTTATATACGTACACTGTTCAGCCCCATAGCTTTCTTCTATGTGAAAATCATTGTAGGCAAATGATTTTCACCTTGATTACCCCCCACATACACACGCTCCCCCCTAAAGTGATACGTTATATATGTACACTGTTCAGCCCCATAGCTTTCTTCTATGTGAAAATCATTGTAGGCAAATGATTTTCACCTTGATAACCCCCCACACACACACACGCTCCCACCTAAATTGATACGTTATATATGTACACTGTTCAGCCCCATAGCTTTCTTCTATGTGAAAATCATTGTAGGCAAATGATTTTCACATTGATTACCCCCCCCCACACACACACACGCTCCCCCCTAAAGTGATACGTTATATATGTACACTGTTCAGCCCGATAGCTTTCTTCTATATGAAAATCATTGTAGGCAAATGATTTTCACCTTGATTACCCCCCCCACACACACACACACGCTCTCCCGTAAAGTGATACGTTATATATGTACACTCTTCAGCCCCATAGCATTCTTCTATGTGAAAATCATTGTAGGCAAATGATTTTCACCATGATTACCCCCCCACACACACGCTCCCCCCTAAAGTGACACGTTATATATGTACACTGTTCAGCCCAATAGTTTTCTTCTACGTGAAAATCTATGTAGGCAAATGATTTTCACCTTGATTACCCCCCCCACACACACACAATCCCCCCTAATGTGATACGTTATATATGTACACTGTTCAGCCCCATAGCTTTCTTCTATGTGAAAATCATTGTACGCAAATGATTTTCACCTTGATTACCCCCCCCCACACACATACACACACGCTCCCCCCTAAAGTGATACGTTATATATGTACACTGTTCAGCCCCATAGCTTTCTTCAATGTGAAAATCATTGTAGACAAATGATTTTCACCATGATTACCCCCCCCCACACACACACGCTCCCCCCTAAAGTGATACGTTATATATGTACACTGTTCAGCCCCATAGCTTTCTTCTATTTGAAAATCATTGTAGGCAAATGATTTTCACCTTGATTAACCCCCCCACACACACGCTCCCCCCTAAAGTGATACGTTATATATGTACACTGTTCAGCCCCATAGCTTTCTTCTATGTGAAAATCATTGTAGGCAAATGATTTTCACCATGATTACCCCCCACACACACACAGGCTCCCCCCTAAAGTGATACGTTATATATGTACACTGTTCGGCCCCATAGCTTTCTTCTATGATAAAATCATTGTAGGCAAATGATTTTCACCTTGATTACCCCCCCCACACACACACGCTCCCCCTAAAGTGATAAGTTATATATGTACACTGTTCAGCCCCATAGCTTTCTTCTATGTGAAAATCATTGTAGGCAATGATTTTCACCTGAATTACCCCCCCACACACGCTCCCTCCTAAAGTGATACGTATATATGTACACTGTTCAGCCCCATAGCTTTCTTCTATGTGAAAATCATTGTAGGCAAATGATTTTCACCTTGATTAACCCCCCCACACACACGCTCCCCCCCTAAAGTGATACGTTATATATGTACACTGTTCAGCCCCATAGCTTTCTTCTATGTGAAAATCATTGTAGGCAAATGATTTTCAGCATGATTACCCCACCCCCCACACACACGCTCCCCCCTAAAGTGATACGTTATATATGTACACTGTTCAGCCCCATAGCTTTCTTCTATGTGAAAATCATTGTAAGCAAATGATTTTCACCATGATTACCCCCCCCACACACACGCTCCCTCCTACAGTGATACGTTATACATGTACACTGTTCAGCCCCATAGCTTTCTTCTATGTGAAAATCATTGTAGGCAAATGATTTTCACCTTGATTACCCCCCCCCCACACTCACACACGCTCCCCCCTAAAGTGATACGTTATATATGTACACTGTTCAGCCCCATAGCTTTCTTCTATGTGAAAATCATTGTAGGCAAATGATTTTCACCTTGATTCCCCACCACACACACACACGCTCCCCCCTAAAGTGACACGTTATACATGTACACTGTTCAGCCCCATAGCTTTCTTCTATGTGAAAATCATTGTAGGCAAATAATTTTCACCATGATTACCCACACACACACACACACGCTCCCCCCTAAAGTGACACGTTATACATGTACACTGTTCAGCCCCATAGCTTTCTTCTATGTGAAAATCATTGTAGGCAAATAATTTTCACCATGATTACCCACACACACACACACACGCTCCCCCCTAAAGTGACACGTTATACATGTACACTGTTCAGCCCCATAGCTTTCTTCTATGTGAAAATCATTGTAGGCAAATGATTTTCACATTGATTACCCCCCCCACACACACACACACGCTCCCCCCTAAATTGATACGTTATATATGTTCACTGTTCAGCCCCATAGCTTTCTTCTATGTGAAAATCATTGTAGGCAAATGATTTTCACCTTGATTACCCCCCCCACACTCACACACGCTCCCCCCTAAAGTGATACGTTATATATGTACACTGTTCTGCCCCATAGCTTTCTTCTATTGGTGAAAAAAGTAGGCAAATGATTTTCACCTTGATTCCCCACCACACACACACACGCTCCCCCCTAAAGTGACACGTTATACATGTACACTGTTCAGCCCCATAGCTTTCTTCTATGTGAAAATCATTGTAGGCAAATGATTTTCACCTTGATTACCCCACCCCCCATAAACACGCTCCGCCTAAAGTGATACGTTATATATGTTCACTGTTCAGCCCCATAGCTTTCTTCTATGTGAAAATCATTGTAGGCAAACGATTTTCACCTTGATTACCCCCCCCCACACACACGCTCCCCCCTAAAGTGATACGTTATATATGTACACTGTTCAGCCCCATAGCTTTCTTCTATGTGAAAATCATTGTAGGCAAATGATTTTCACCATGATTACCCCCCACACACGCCCCCCCCCTAAAGGGATACGTTATATATGTACACTGTTCAGCCCGATAGCTTTCTTC
Source organism: Maratus speciosus (assembly GCA_963932465.1). NCBI lineage: Eukaryota > Metazoa > Arthropoda > Arachnida > Araneae > Salticidae > Maratus > Maratus speciosus. Next base: position 119,280,797 of record OZ010795.1, read on the forward strand.
TATGTGAAAATCATTGTAGGCAAATGATTTTCACCATGATTACCCCCCCACACACACACGCTCCCTCCTAAAGTGACACGTTATATATGTACACTGTTCAGCCCGATAGCTTTCTTCTATGTGAAATCATTGTAGGCAAATGATTTTCACATTGATTACCCCCCCCACACACACACACACGCTCCCCCCTAAAGTGATACGTTATATATGTTCACTGTTCAGCCCATAGCTTTCTTCTATGTGAAAATCATTGTAGGCAAATGATTTTCACCTTGATTACCCCCCCACACACACACGCTCCCCCCTAAAGTGATACGTTATATATGTACACTGTTCAGCCCCATAGCTTTCTTCTATGTGAAAATCATTGTAGGCAAATGATTTTCACATTGATTACCCCCCCACACACACACACGCTCCCCCCTAAAGTGATACGTTATATATGTACACTGTTCAGCCCGATAGCTTTCTTCTATGTGAAAATCATTGTAGGCAAATGATTTTCACCTTGATTACCCCCCCCACACAAACACACGCTCCCCCGTAAAGTGATACCTTATATATGTACACTGTTCAGCCCCATACCTTTTTTCTATGTGAAAATCATTGTAGGCAAATGATTTTCACCATGATTACCCCCCACACACACACGCTCCCCGTAAGTGATACGTTATATATGTACACTGTTCAGCCCCATAGCTTTCTTCTATGTGAAAATCATTGTAGGCAAATGATTTTCACCTTGATAACCCCCCCCACACACACACACGCTCCCTCCTAAAATGATCCGTTATATATGTACACTGTTCAGCCCGATAGCTTTCTTCTATATGAAAATCATTGTAGGCAAATGATTTTCACCTTGATTACCCCCCCCCCACACACACACACACGCTCTCCCGTAAAGTGATACGTTATATATGTACACTGTTCAGCCCCATAGCTTTCTTCTATGTGAAAATCATTGTAGACAAATGATTTTCACCATGACTACCCCCCCACACACACGCTCCCCCCTAAAGTGATACGTTATATATGTACACTGTTCAGCCCCATAGCTTTCTTCTATGTGAAAATCATTGTAGGCAAATGATTTTCACCTTGAATACCCCCCACACACACACGCTCCCCCTAAAGTGATACGTTATATATGTACACTGTTCAGCCCCATAGCATTTTTCTATGTGAAAATCATTGTAGGCAAATGATTTTCACCATGATTACCCCCCCACACACACACGCTCCCCCCTAAAGTGACACGTTATATATGTACACTGTTCAGCCCATAGTTTTCTTCTATGTGAAAATCTATGTAGGCAAATGATTTTCACCTTGATTACCCCCCCACACACACACAATCCCCCCTAATGTGATACGTTATATATGTACACTGTTCAGCCCCATAGCTTTCTTCTATGTGAAAATCATTGTAGGCAAATGATTTTCACCTTGATTACCCCCCCACACACACACATACACACACGCTCCCCCCTAAGTGATACGTTATATATGTACACTGTTCAGCCCCGTAGCTTTCTTCTATGTGAAAATCATTGTAGGCAAATAATTTTCACCATGATTACCCCCCCACACACACGCTCCCCCCTAAAGTGACACGTTATATATGTACACTGTTCAGCCCCATAGCTTTCTTCTATGTGAAAATCATTGTAGGTAAAAGATTTTCACCTTGATTACCCCCCACACACACACGCTCCCCCCTAAATTTATACGTTATATATGTACACTGTTCAGCCCCATAGCTTTCTTCTATGTGAAAATCATTGTAGGCAAATGATTTTCACATTGATTACCCCCCCACACACACACGCTCCCCCCTAAATTGATACGTTATATATGTTCACTGTTCAGCCACATAGCTTTCTTCTATGTGAAAATCATTGTAGGCAAATGATTTTCACCTTGATTACCCCCCCACACACACACACACACGCTCCCCCCCTAAAGTGATACGTTATATATGTACACTGTTCAGCCCCATAGCTTTCTTCTATGTGAAAATCATTGTAGGCAAATGATTTTCACCATGATTACCCCCCCACACACGCTCCCCCCTAAAGGGAT